>CM061142.1:691466755-691984202 GCA_030789695.1 Scilla litardierei | reverse complement strand
CCCGTCGTACGCGCGAATGGAAAATGCTCCACACTTGTAAGTTTTAGCCCCACGCATGACGCGCACGACGGGGGAAAATTTTGCCTGTCGTACGCGCAGATGGAAATTGCTTCACACTAGGCGTTTTAACCCGCATGCACGACGGGGCGTATTTTTGCCCTTCGTTCGAGCGGCTGGAAAATGCTCTACACTTGTGCGTTTTAAGCCATGCAGAAAAGGCGCACGACGGGGGTTATTTTGCCCGTCGTCCGTGCGGATGGAAATTACTTCACACTTGTGCGTTTTAACCCCGCGGACGACGTGGTTAATTTTGCCCGTCGTGCGCCCGGATGGAAATTGCTCAACACTTGTCCGTTTTAATCCCCGCGCACGACGGGGGAATTTTACCCGTCGTGCGCGCGGATGGAAATTGGTTTACCCGTTGCGTTTTACCCCTCCCGCACTACGGGGGTAATTTATGCCTGTCGTGCACACGTTTGATAAATGCTCCAAACTTGTGCGTTTCCCGCGCACGAGCCCACGACGGGAGTAATTGCTTCACACTAGGCGTTTTAACCCCCGCGCACGACGGGGTTAATTTTGCCCGTCGTGCGCTAGGATGGAAATTGCTGCACAATAGGCGTTTTAACCGACGCGCCCGACGGGGTAAGTTTGCCCGTCATGCGCTCGGATGGAAATTGCTGCACACTAGGCGTTTTAACCCACGCGCACGACGGGGGTAATTTTGCCCGTCGTGCGCACGGTTGTTAATTGTTCCACACTTGCGCGTTTGCCGCACACAACGTGCACGATGGGGTTAATTTTGCCCGTCATGCGCGCGGATGGAAATTTCTCGACACTTGTGCGATTTAACCACCGCGGAAGACGCGCACGACGGGGGTTATTTTGCCCGTCGAGCGCGCGGATGGAAATTGCTGCACACTTGTGCGTTTTAACCCCCGTGGACGACGGGGTTAATTTTTTCCGTCGTGCGCTCGGATGGAAATTGCTCCACACTAGGCGTTTTAACCCACGCGCACGACGGGGTAAGTTTGCCCGTCGTGCGCGCGGATGGAAATTGCTTTACAGATTGCGTTTTCCCCCTCGCGCACGACGAGGGTAATTTGGCCCGTCATGCGCACGGCTGTAAATTGCTCCACACCTGTGCGTTTGCCCGCACACGACGCGCACGACGGGGGTAATTTTGCCCGTCATGCGCGTGGATGGAAATTGCTCGACACCTGTGCGTTAAAACCCCCGCGGACGACGCGCACGACGGGGGTTATTTTGCCCGTCGTGCGCGCGGATGGAAATTGCTTCACACAGTCGGCGTTTTAACCCACGCGCACGATGGGGTTAATTTTGCCCGTCGTGCGCTCGGATGGAAATTGCTCCACACTAGGCGTTTTAACCCACGCGCACGACGGGGTAAGTTTGCCCGTCGTGCGCGCGGATGGAAGTTGCTTTACAGATTGCGTTTTCCCCCACGCGCACGACGGGGGTAATTTGGCCCGTCGTGCGCACGGCTGTTAATTGCTCCACACTTGTGCGTTTGCCCGCACATGACGTGCACGACGGGGGTAATTTTGCCCGTCGTGCGCGCGGATGGAAATTTCTCGACACTTGTACGATTTAACCACTGCGGACGACACGCACGACGGGGGTTATTTTGCCCGTCGTGCGCGCGGATGGAAATTGCTGCACACTTGTGCGTTTTAACCCCCGCGGACGACGGGGTTAATATTTTCCGTCATGCGCTCAGATGGAAATTGCTCCACACTAGGCGTTTTAACCCACGCGCACGACGGGGTAAGTTTTCCCGTCGTGCGCACGGATGGAAATTGCGTTACAGATTGCGTTTTCCCCCTCGCGCACGACGGGGGTAATTTGGCCCGTCGTGTGCACGGCTGTAAATTGCTCCACACCTGTGCGTTTGCCCGCACACGACGCGCACGATGGGGGTAATTTTGCCCGTCGTGCGCGTGGATGGAAATTGCTCGACACCTGTGCGTTAAAACCCCCGCGGACGACGCGCACGACGGGGGTTATTTTGCCCGTCGTGCGCGCGGATGGAAATTGCTTCACACAGTCGGCGTTTTAACCCACGCGCACGACGGGGTTAATTTTGCCCGTCGTGCGCTCGGATGGAAATTGCTCCACACTAGGCGTTTTAACCCACGCGTACGACGGGGTAAGTTTGCCCATCGTGCGCGCGGATGGAAATTGCTTTACAAATTGCGTTTTCCCCCTCACGCACGACGGGGGTAATTTGGCCCGTCGTGCGCACGGCTATTAATTGTTCCACACTTGTGCGTTTGCCCGCACACGACGCGCACGACGGGGGTAATTTTGCCCGTTGTGCGCGCGGATGGAAATTTCTCGACACTTGTGCGTTTTAACCACCACGGACGACGCGCACGACGGGGGTTATTTTGCCCCTCGTGCGCGCGGATGGAAATTGCTGCACACTTGTGCGTTTTAACCCCCGCGGACGACGGGGTTAATTTTTTCCGTCGTGCGCTCGGATGGAAATTGCTCCACACTAGGCGTTTTAACCCACGCGCACGACGGGGTAAGTTTGCCCGTCGTGCGCGCGGATGGAAATTGCTTTACAGATTGCGTTTTCCCCCTCGCGCATGACGGGGGTAATTTGGCCCGTCGTGCGCACGGCTGTAAATTGCTCCACACCTGTGCGTTTGCCCGCACACGACGCGCACGACGGGGGTAATTTTGCCCGTCGTGCGCGTGGATGGAAATTGCTCGACACCTGTGCGTTAAAACCCCCGCGGACGACGCGCACGACGGGGGTTATTTTGTCCGTCGTGCGCGCGGATGGAAATTGCTTCACACAGTCGGCGTTTTAACCCCCGCGGACGACGGGGTTAATTTTTTCCGTCGTGCGCTCGGATGGAAATTGCTCCACACTAGGCATTTTAACCCACGCGCACGACGGGGTAAGTTTGCCCGTCGTGCGCGCGGATGGAAATTGCTTTACAGATTGCGTTTTCCCCCTCGCGCACGACGAGGGTAATTTGGCCCGTCGTGCGCACGGCTGTTAATTGTTCCACACTTGTGCGTTTACCCGCACACGACGCGCACGACGGGGGTAATTTTGCCCGTCGTGCGTGCGGATGGAAATTTCTCGACACTTGTGCGTTTTAACCACCGCGGACGACGCGCACGACGGGGGTTATTTTGCCCGTCGTGCGCGCGGATGGAAATTACTGGACACTTGTGGGTTTTAACCCCCGCGGACGACGGGGTTAATTTTTTCCGTCGTGCGCTCGGATTGAAATTGCTCCACACTAGGCGTTTTAACCCACGCGCACGACGGGGTAAGTTTGCCCGTCGTGCGCACGGATGGAAATTGCTTTACAGATTGCGTTTTCCCCCTCGCGAACGACGGGGGTAATTTGGCCCGTCGTGCGCACGGTTGTTAATTGTTCCACACTTGTGTGTTTGCCCGCACACGACGCGCACGACGGGGGTAATTTAGCCCATCTTGCGCGCGGATGGAAATTTCTCGACACTTGTGCGATTTAACCACCGCGGACGACGCGCACGACGGGGGTTATTTTGCCCATCGTGCGCGCGGATGGAAATTGCTGCACACTTGTGCGTTTTAACCCCCACGGACGACGGGGTTAATTTTTTCCGTCGTGCGCTCGGATGGAAATTGCTCCACACTAGGCGTTTTAACCCACGCGCACGACGGGGTAAGTTTGCCCGTCGTGCGCGCGGATGGAAATTGCTTTACAGATTGCGTTTTCCCCCTCGCGCACGACGGGGGTAATTTGGCCCGTCGTGCGCACGGCTGTAAATTGCTCCACAACTGTGCGTTTGCCCGCACACGACGCGCACGACGGGGGTAATTTTTCCCGTCGTGCGTGTGGATGGAAATTGCTCGACACCTGTGCGTTAAAACCCCCGCGGACGACGCGCACGACGGGGGTTATTTTGCCCGTCGTGCACGCGGATGGAAATTGCTTCACACAGTCGGCGTTTTAACCCACGTGCACGACGGGGTTAATTTTGCCCGTCGTGCGCTCGGATAGAAATTGCTCCACACTCGGCGTTTTAACCCACGCGCACGACGGGGTAAGTTTGCCCGTCGTGCGCGCGGATGGAAATTGCTTTACAGATTGCGTTTTCCCCTTCGCGCATGACGGGTGTAATTTGGCCCGTCGTGCGCACGGCTGTTAATTGCTCCACACTTGTGCGTTTGCCCGCACACGACGCGCACGACGTGGGAAATTTTGCCCGTCGTGCGCGCGGATGGAAATTTCTCGACACTTGTACGATTTAACCACTGCGGACGACACGCACGACGGGGGTTATTTTGCCCGTCGTGCGCGCGGATGGAAATTGCTGCACACTTGTGCGTTTTAACCCCCGCGGACGACGGGGTTAATTTTTTCCGTCCTGCGCACAGATGGAAATTGCTCCACACTAGGCGTTTTAACCCACGTGCACGATGGGGTAAGTTTTCCCGTCGTGCGCACGGATGGAAATTGCGTTACAGATTGCATTTTCCCCCTCGCGCACGACGGGGGTAATTTGGCCCGTCGTGTGCACGGCTGTAAATTGCTCCACACCTGTGCGTTTGCCCGCACACGACGCGCACGATGGGGGTAATTTTGCCCGTCGTACGCGTGGATTGTAATTGCTCGACACCTGTGCGTTAAAACCCCCGCGGACGACACGCACGACGGGGGTTATTTTGCCCGTCGTGCGCGCGGATGGAAATTGCTTCACACAGTCGGCGTTTTAACCCACGCGCACGACGGGGTTAATTTTGCCCGTCGTGCGCTCGGATGGAAATTGCTCCACACTAGGCGTTTTAACCCACGCGCACGACGGGGTAAGTTTGCCCGTCGTGTGCGCGGATGGAAATTGCTTTACAGATTGCGTTTTCCCCCCTCGCGCACGACGGGGGTAATTTGGCCCGTCGTGCGCACGGCTGTTAATTGTTCCACACTTGTGCGTTTGCCCGCACACGACGCGCACGACGGGGGTAATTTTGCCCGTCGTGCGCGCGGATGGAAATTTCTCGACACTTGTGCGTTTTAACCACCACGGACGACGCGCACGACGGGGGTTATTTTGCCCGTCGTGCGCGCGGATGGAAATTGCTGCACACTTGTGCGTTTTAACCCCCGCGGACGACGGGGTTAATTTTTTCCGTCGTACGCTCAGATGGAAATTGCTCCACACTAGGCATATTAACCCACGCGCACGACGGGGTAAGTTTGCCCGTCGTGCGCGCGGATGGAAATTGCTTTACAGATTGCGTTTTCCCCCTCGCGCACGACGGGGGTAATTTGGCCCGTCGTGCGCACGGCTGTAAATTGCTCCACACCTGTGCGTTTGCCCGCACACGACGCGCACGACGGGGGTAATTTTGCCCGTCGTGCGCGTGGATGGAAATTGCTCGACACCTGTGCGTTAAAACCCCCGCGGACGACGCGCACGACGGGGGTTATTTTGCCCGTCGTGCGCGCGGATGGAAATTTCTTCACACATTCGGCGTTTTAACCCACGCGCACGACGGGGTTAATTTTGCCCGTCGTGCGCTCGGATGGAAATTGCTCCACACTAGGCGTTTTAACCCACGCGCACGACGGGGTAAGTTTGCCCGTCGTGCGCGCGGATGGAAATTGCTTTACAGATTGCGTTTTCCCCCTCGCGCACGACGAGGGTAATTTGGCCCGTCGTGCGCACGGCTGTTAATTGTTCCACACTTGTGCGTTTGCCCGCACACGACGCGCACGACGGGGGTAATTTTGCCCGTCGTGCGCGCGGATGGAAATTTCTCGACACTTGTGCGTTTTAACCACCGCGGACGACGCGCACGACGGGGGTTATTTTGCCCGTCGTGCGCGCGGATGGAAATTGATGCACACTTGTGCGTTTTAACCCCCGCGGACGACAGGGTTAATTTTTTCCGTCGTGCGCTCGGATTGAAATTGCTCCACACTAGGCGTTTTAACCCACGCGCACGACGGGGTAAGTTTGCCCGTCGTGCGCACGGATGGAAATTGCTTTACAGATTGCGTTTTCCCCCTCGCGCACGACGGGGGTAATTTGGCCCGTCGTGCGCACGGCTGTTAATTGTTCCACACTTGTGTGTTTGCCCGCATACGACGCGCACGACGGGGGTAATTTTGCCCGTCTTGCACGCGGATGGAAATTTCTCGACACTTGTGCGATTTAACCACCGCGGACGACGCGCACGACGGGGGTTATTTTGCCCGTCGTGCGTGCGGGTGGAAATTGCTGCTCACTTGTGCGTTTTAACCCCCGCGGACGACGGGGTTAATTTTTTCCGTCGTGCGCTCGGATGGAAATTGCTCCACACTAGGCATATTAACCCACGCGCACGACGGGGTAAGTTTGCCCGTCGTGCGCGCGGATGGAAATTGCTTTACAGATTGCGTTTTCCCCCTCGCGCACGACGGGGGTAATTTGGCCCGTCGTGCGCACGGCTGTAAATTGCTCCACACCTGTGCGTTTGCCCGCACACGACGCGCACGACGGGGGTAATTTTGCCCGTCGTGCGCGTGGATGGAAATTGCTCGACACCTGTGCGTTAAAACCCCCGCGGACGACGCGCACGACGGGGGTTATTTTGCCCGTCGTGCGCGCGGATGGAAATTGCTTCACACAGTCGGCGTTTTAACCCACGCGCACGACGGGGTTAATTTTGCCCGTCGTGCGCTCGGATGGAAATTGCTCCACACTAGGCATTTTAACCCACGCGCACGACGGGGTAAGTTTGCCCGTCGTGCGCGCGGATGGAAATTGCTTTACAGATTGCGTTTTCCCCCTCGCGCACGACGAGGGTAATTTGGCCCGTCGTGCGCACGGTTGTTAATTGTTCCACACTTGTGCGTTTACCCGCACACGACGCGCACGACGGGGGTAATTTTGCCCGTCGTGCGTGCGGATGGAAATTTCTCGACACTTGTGCGTTTTAACCACCGCGGACGACGCGCACGACGGGGGTTATTTTGCCCGTTGTGCGCGCGGATGGAAATTGCTGGACACTTGTGGGTTTTAACCCCCGCGGACGACGGGGTTAATTTTTTCCGTCGTGCGCTCGGATTGAAATTGCTCCACACTAGGCGTTTTAACCCACGCGCACGACGGGGTAAGTTTGCCCGTCGTGCGCACGGATGGAAATTGCTTTACAGATTGCGTTTTCCCCCCTCGCGAACGACGGGGGTAATTTGGCCCGTCGTGCGCACGGTTGTTAATTGTTCCACACTTGTGTGTTTGCCCGCACACGACGCGCACGACGGGGGTAATTTAGCCCATCTTGCGCGCGGATGGAAATTTCTCGACACTTGTGCGATTTAACCACCGCGGACGACGCGCACGACGGGGGTTATTTTGCCCATCGTGCGCGCGGATGGAAATTGCTGCACACTTGTGCGTTTTAACCCCCACGGACGACGGGGTTAATTTTTTCCGTCGTGCGCTCGGATGGAAATTGCTCCACACTAGGCGTTTTAACCCACGCGCACGACGGGGTAAGTTTGCCCGTCGTGCGCGCGGATGGAAATTGCTTTACAGATTGCGTTTTCCCCCTCGCGCACGACGGGGGTAATTTGGCCCGTCGTGCGCACGGCTGTAAATTGCTCCACAACTGTGCGTTTGCCCGCACACGACGCGCACGACGGGGGTAATTTTTCCCGTCGTGCGTGTGGATGGAAATTGCTCGACACCTGTGCGTTAAAACCCCCGCGGACGACGCGCACGACGGGGGTTATTTTGCCCGTCGTGCACGCGGATGGAAATTGCTTCACACAGTCGGCGTTTTAACCCACGTGCACGACGGGGTTAATTTTGCCCGTCGTGCGCTCGGATAGAAATTGCTCCACACTCGGCGTTTTAACCAACGCGCACGACGGGGTAAGTTTGCCCGTCGTGCGCGCGGATGGAAATTGCTTTACAGATTGCGTTTTCCCCTTCGCGCATGACGGGTGTAATTTGGCCCGTCGTGCGCACGGCTGTTAATTGCTCCACACTTGTGCGTTTGCCCGCACACGACGCGCACGACGTGGGAAATTTTGCCCGTCGTGCGCGCGGATGGAAATTTCTCGACACTTGTACGATTTAACCACTGCGGACGACACGCACGACGGGGGTTATTTTGCCCGTCGTGCGCGCGGATGGAAATTGCTGCACACTTGTGCGTTTTAACCCCCGCGGACGACGGGGTTAATTTTTTCCGTCCTGCGCACAGATGGAAATTGCTCCACACTAGGCGTTTTAACCCACGCGCACGATGGGGTAAGTGTTCCCGTCGTGCGCACGGATGGAAATTGCGTTACAGATTGCATTTTCCCCCTCGCGCACGACGGGGGTAATTTGGCCCGTCGTGTGCACGGCTGTAAATTGCTCCACACCTGTGCGTTTGCCCGCACACGACGCGCACGATGGGGGTAATTTTGCCCGTCGTACGCGTGGATGGTAATTGCTCGACACCTGTGCGTTAAAACCCCCGCGGACGACGCGCACGACGGGGGTTATTTTGCCCGTCGTGCGCGCGGATGGAAATTGCTTCACACAGTCGGCGTTTTAACCCACGCGCACGACGGGGTTAATTTTGCCCGTCGTGCGCTCGGATGGAAATTGCTCCACACTAGGCGTTTTAACCCACGCGCACGACGGGGTAAGTTTGCCCGTCGTGTGCGCGGATGGAAATTGCTTTACAGATTGCGTTTTCCCCCTCGCGCACGACGGGGGTAATTTGGCCCGTCGTGCGCACGGCTGTTAATTGTTCCACACTTGTGCGTTTGCCCGCACACGACGCGCACGACGGGGGTAATTTTGCCCGTCGTGCGCGCGGATGGAAATTTCTCGACACTTGTGCGTTTTAACCACCACGGACGACGCGCACGACGGGGGTTATTTTGCCCGTCGTGCGCGCGGATGGAAATTGCTGCACACTTGTGCGTTTTAACCCCCGCGGACGACGGGGTTAATTTTTTCCGTCGTACGCTCAGATGGAAATTGCTCCACACTAGGCATATTAACCCACGCGCACGACGGGGTAAGTTTGCCCATCGTGCGCGCGGATGGAAATTGCTTTACAGATTGCGTTTTCCCCCTCGCGCACGACGGGGGTAATTTGGCCCGTCGTGCGCACGGCTGTAAATTGCTCCACACCTGTGCGTTTGCCCGCACACGACGCGCACGACGGGGGTAATTTTGCCCGTCGTGCGCGTGGATGGAAATTGCTCGACACCTGTGCGTTAAAACCCCCGCGGACGACGCGCACACGACGGGGGTTATTTTGCCCGTCGTGCGCGCGGATGGAAATTTCTTCACACAGTCGGCGTTTTAACCCACGCGCACGACGGGGTTAATTTTGCCCGTCGTGCGCTCGGATGGAAATTGCTCCACACTAGGCGTTTTAACCCACGCGCACGACGGGGTAAGTTTGCCCGTCGTGCGCGCGGATGGAAATTGCTTTACAGATTGCGTTTTCCCCCTCGCGCACGACGAGGGTAAGTTGGCCCGTCGTGCGCACGGCTGTTAATTGTTCCACACTTGTGCGTTTCCCCGCACACGACGCGCACGACGGGGGTAATTTTGCCCGTCGTGCGCGCGGATGGAAATTTCTCGACACTTGTGCGTTTTAACCACCGCGGACGACGCGCACGACGGGGGTTATTTTGCCCGTCGTGCGCGCGGATGGAAATTGCTGCACACTTGTGCGTTTTAACCCCCGCGGACGACAGGGTTAATTTTTTCCGTCGTGCGCTCGGATTGAAATTGCTCCACACTAGGCGTTTTAACCCACGCGTACGACGGGGTAAGTTTGCCCGTCGTGCGCACGGACGGAAATTGCTTTACAGATTGCGTTTTCCCCCTCGCGCACGACGGGGGTAATTTGGCCCGTCGTGCGCACGGCTGTTAATTGTTCCACACTTGTGTGTTTGCCCGCACACGACGCGCACGACGGGGGTAATTTTGCCCGTCTTGCACGCGGATGGAAATTTCTCGACACTTGTGCGATTTAACCACCGCGGACGACGCGCACGACGGGGGTTATTTTGCCCGTCGTGCGTGCGGGTGGAAATTGCTGCTCACTTGTGCGTTTTAACCCCCGCGGACGACGGGGTTAATTTTTTCCGTCGTGCGCTCGGATGGAAATTGCTCCACACTAGGCATTTTAACCCACGCGCACGACGGGGTAAGTTTGCCCGTCGTGCGCGCGGATGGAAATTGCTTTACAGATTGCGTTTTCCCCCTCGCGCACGACGGGGGTAATTTGGCCCGTCGTGCGCACGGCTGTAAATTGTTCCACACCTGTGCGTTTGCCCGCACACGACGCGCACGACGGGGGTAATTTTGCCCGTCGTGCGCGTGGATGGAAATTGCTCAACACATGTGCGTTAAAACCCCCGCGGACGACGCGCACGACGGGGGTTATTTTGCCCGTCGTGCGCGCGGATGGAAATTTCTTCACACAGTCGGCGTTTTAACCCACGCGCACGACGGGGTTAATTTTGCCCGTCGTGCGCTCGGATGGAAATTGCTCCACACTAGGCGTTTTAACCCACGCGCACGACGGGGTAAGTTTGCCCGTCGTGCGCACGGATGGAAATTGCTTTACAGATTGCATTTTCCCCCTCGCGCACGACGAGGGAATTTGGCCCGTCGTGCGCACGGCTGTTAATTGTTCCACACTTGTGTGTTTGCCCGCACACGACGCGCACGACGGGGGTAATTTTGCCCGTCGTGCGCGCGGTTGGAAATTTCTCGACACTTGTGCGTTTTAACCACCGCGGACGACGCGCACGACTGGGGTTATTTTGCCCGTCGTGCGCGCGGATGGAAATTGCTGCACACTTGTGCGTTTTAACCCCCGCGGACGACGGGGTTAATTTTTTCCGTCGTGCGCTCGGATTGAAATTGCTCCACACTAGGCGTTTTAACCCACGTGCACGACGGGGTAAGTTTGCCCGTCGTGCGCACGGATGGAAATTGCTTTACAGATTGCGTTTTCCCCCTCGCGCACGACGGGGGTAATTTGGCCCGTCGTGCGCACGGCTGTTAATTGTTCCACACTTGTGCGTTTGCCCGCACACGACGCGCACGACGGGGGTAATTTTGCCCGTCTTGCACGCGGATGGCAATTTCTCGACACTTGTGCGATTTAACCACCGCGGATGACGCGCACGACGGGGGTTATTTTGCCCGTCGTGCGCGCGGATGGAAATTGCTGCACACTTGTGCGTTTTAACCCCCACGGACGACGGGGTTAATTTTTTCCGTCGTGCGCTCGGATGGAAATTGCTCCACACTAGGCGTTTTAACCCACGCGCACGACGGGGTAAGTTTGCCCGTCGTGCGCGTGGATGGAAATTGCTTTACAGATTGCGTTTTCCACCTCGCGCACGACGGGGGTAATTTGGCCCGTCGTGTGCACGGCTGTAAATTGCTCCACAACTGTGCGTTTGCCCGCACACGACGCGCACGACGGGGGTAATTTTGCCCGTCGTGCGCGTGGATGGAAATTGCTCGACACGTGTACGTTAAAAACCCCGCGGACGACGCGCACGACGGGGGTTATTTTGCCCGTCGTGCGCGCGGATGGAAATTGCTTCACACAGTCGGCGTTTTAACCCACGCGCACGACGGGGTTAATTTTGCCCGTCGTGCGCTCGGATGGAAATTGCTCCACACTCGGCGTTTTAACCCACGCGCACGACGGGGTAATTTGCCCGTCGTGCGCGCAGATGGAAATTGCTTTACAGATTGCGTTTTCCCCCCTCGCGCACGACGGGTGTAATTTGGCCCGTCGTGCGCACGGCTGTTAATTGCTCCACACTTATGCGTTTAACCGCACACGACGCGCACGACGGGGGTAATTTTGCCCGTCGTGCGTGCGGATGGAAATTTCTCGACACTTGTGCGATTTAACCACCGCGGACGACGCGCACGACGGGGGTTATTTTGCCCGTCGTGCGCTCGGATGGAAATTGCTGTACACTTGTACGTTTTAACCCCCGCGGACGACGGGGTTAATTTTTTCCGTCGTGCGCTCGGATGGAAATTGCTCCACACTAGGCGTTTTAACCCACGTGCACGACGGGGTAAGTTTGACCGTCGTGCGCGCGAATGGAAATTGCTTTACAGATTGCGTTTTCCCCCTCGCGCACGACGGGGGTAACTTGGCCCGTCGTGCGCACGGCTGTTAATTGTTCCACACTTGTGCGTTTGCCCGCACACGACGCGCACGACGGGGGTAATTTTGCCCGTCATGCGCACGGATGGAAATTTCTCGACACTTGTGCGTTTTAACCACCGCGGACGACGCGCACGACGGTGGTTATTTTGCCCGTCGTGCGCGCGGATGGAAATTGCTGCACACTTGTGCGTTTTAACCCCCGCGGACGACGGGGTTAATTTTTTCCGTCGTGCGCTCGGATGGAAATTGATCCACACTAGGCGTTTTAACCCACGCGCACGACGGGGTAAGTTTTCCCGTCGTGCGCGCGGATAGAAATTGCTTTACAGATTGCGTTTTCCCCCTCGCGCACGACGGGGGTAATTTGGCCCGTTGTGCGCACGGCTGTAAATTGCTCCACACCTGTGCGTTTGCCCGCACACGACGCGCACGACGGGGGTATTTTTGCCCGTCGTGCGCGTGGATGGAAATTGCTCGACACCTGTGCGTTAAAACCCCCGCGGACGACGCGCACGACGGGGGTTATTTTGCCCGTCGTGCGCGCGGATGGAAATGGCTTCACACAGTCGGCGTTTTAACCCACGCGCACGACGGGGTTAATTTTGCCCGTCGTGCGCTCGGATGGAAATTTCTCCACACTAGGCGTTTTAACCCACGCGCACGACGGGGTAAGTTTGCCCGTCGTGCGCGCGGATGGAAATTGCGTTACAGATTGCGTTTTCCCCCTCGCGCACGACGGGGGTAATTTGGCCCGTCGTGCGCACGGCTGTAAATTACTCCACACCTGTGTGTTTGCCTGCACACGATGCACACGACGGGGGTAATTTTGCCCGTCGTGAGCATGGATGGAAATTGCTCGACACCTGTGCGTTAAAACCCCCGCGGACGACGCGCACAACGGGGGTTATTTTGCCCGTCGTGCGTGCGGATGGAAATTGCTTCACACAGTCGGCGTTTTAACCCACGCGCACGACGGGGTTAATTTTGACCGTCGTGCGCTCGGATTGAAATTGCTCCACACTAGGCGTTTTAACCCACGCGCACGACGGGGTAAGTTTGCCCGTCGTGCGCGCGGATGGAAATTGCTTTACAGATTGCGTTTTCCCCCTCACGCACGACGGGGGTAATTTGGCCCGTCGTGCGCACGGCTGTTAATTGCTCCACACTTGTGCGTTTGCCCGCACACGACGCGCACGACGGGGGTAATTTTGCCCGTCGTGCGCGCGGATGGAAATTTCTCGACACTTGTACGATTTAACCACTGCGAACGACACGCACGACGGGGGTTATTTTGCCCATCGTCATCGCGGATGGAAATTGCTGAACACTTGTGCGTTTTAACCCCCGCGGACGACGGGGTTAATTTTTTCCGTCATGCGCTCAGATGGAAATTGCTCCACACTAGGCGTTTTAACCCACGCGCACGACGGGGTAAGTTTTCCCGTCGTGCGCACGGATAGAAATTGCGTTACAGATTGCGTTTTCCCCCTCGCGCACGACGGGGGTAATTTGGTCCGTCGTGTGCACGGCTGTAAATTGCTCCACACCTGTGCGTTTGCCCGCACACGACGCGCACGATGGGGGTAATTTTGCCCGTCGTGCGCATGGATGGAAATTGCTCGACACCTGTGCGTTAAAACCCAGCGGACGACGCGCACGACGGGGGTTATTTTGCCCGTCGTGCGCGCGGATGGAAATTGCTTCACACAGTCGGCGTTTTAACCCACGCGCACGACGGTGTTAATTTTGCCCGTCATGCGCTCGGATGGAAATTGCTCCACACTAGGCGTTTTAACCCACGCGCACGACGGGGTAAGTTTGCCCGTCGTGCGCGCGGATGGAAATTGCTTTACAGATTGCGTTTTCCCCCTCGCGCACGACGGGGGTAATTTGGCCCGTCGTGCGCACGGCTGTTAATTGTTCCACACTTGTGCGTTTGCCCGCACACGACGCGCACGACGGGGGTAATTTTGCCCGTCGTGCGCGCGGATGGAAATTTCTCGACACTTGTGCGTTTTAACCACCGCGGACGACGCGCACGACGGGGGTTATTTTGCCCTTCGTGCGCGCGGATGGAAATTGCTGCACACTTGTGCGTTTTAACCCCCGCGGACGACGGGGTTAATTTTTTCCGTCGTGCGCTCGGATGGAAATTGCTCCACACTAGGCGTTTTAACCCACGCGCACGACGGGGTAAGTTTGCCCGTCGTGCGCGCGGACGGAAATTGCTTTACAGATTGCGTTTTCCCCCTCGCGCACGACGGGGGTAATTTGGCCCGTCGTGCGCACGGCTGTAAATTGCTCCACACCTGTGCGTTTGCCCGCACACGACGTGCACGACGGGGGTAATTTTGCCCGTCGTGCGCGTGGATGGAAATTGCTCGACACCTGTGCGTTAAAACCCCCGCGGACGACGCGCACGACGGGGGTTATTTTTCCCGTCGTGCGCGCGGATGGAAATTGCTTCACACAGTCGACGTTTTAACCCACGCGCACGACGGGGTTAATTTTGCCCGTCGTGCGCTCGGATGGAAATTGCTCCACACTAGGCGTTTTAACCCACGCGCACGACGGGGTAAGTTTGCCCGTCGTGCGCGCGGATGGAAATTGCTTTACAGATTGCGTTTTCCCCGTCGCGCACGACGGGGGTAATTTGGCCCGTCGTGCGCACGGCTGTTAATTGTTCCACACTTGTGCGTTTGCCCGCACACGACGCGCACGACGGGAGTAATTTTGCCCGTCGTGCGTGCGGATGGAAATTTCTCGACACTTGTGCGTTTTAACCACCGCGGACGACGCGCACGACGGGGGTTATTTTGCCCGTCGTGCGCGCGGATGGAAATTGCTGCACACTTTGCGTTTTAACCTCCGCGGACGACGGGGTTAATTTTTTCCGTCGTACGCTCGGATGGAAATTGCTCCACACTAGGCGTTTTAACCCACGCGCACGACGGGGTAAGTTTGCCCGTCGTGCGCGCGGATGGAAATTGCTTTACAGATTGCGTTTTCCCCCTCGCGCACGACGGGGGTAATTTGGCCCGTCGTGTGCACGGCTGTAAATTGCTCCACAACTGTGCGTTTGCCCGCACACGACGCGCACGACGGGGGTAATTTTGCCCGTCGTGCGCGTGGATGGAAATTGCTCGACACCTGTACGTTAAAAACCCCGCGGACGACGCGCACGACGGGGGTTATTTTGCCCGTCGTGCGCGCGGATGGAAATTGCTTCACACAGTCGGCGTTTTAACCCACGCGCACGACGGGGTTAATTTTGCCCGTCGTGCGCTCGGATGGAAATTGCTCCACACTCGGCGTTTTAACCCACGCGCACGACGGGGTAATTTGCCCGTCGTGCGCGCAGATGGAAATTGCTTTACAGATTGCGTTTTCCCCCTCGCGCACGACGGGTGTAATTTGGCCCGTCGTGCGCACGGCTGTTAATTGCTCCACACTTATGCGTTTAACCGCACACGACGCGCACGACGGGGGTAATTTTGCCCGTCGTGCGTGCGGATGGAAATTTCTCGACACTTGTGCGATTTAACCACCGCGGACGACGCGCACGACGGGGGTTATTTTGCCCGTCGTGCGCTCGGATGGAAATTGCTGTACACTTGTACGTTTTAACCCCCGCGGACGACGGGGTTAATTTTTTCCGTCGTGCGCTCGGATGGAAATTGCTCCACACTAGGCGTTTTAACCCACGTGCACGACGGGGTAAGTTTGACCGTCGTGCGCGCGAATGGAAATTGCTTTACAGATTGCGTTTTCCCCCTCGCGCACGACGGGGGTAACTTGGCCCGTCGTGCGCACGGCTGTTAATTGTTCCACACTTGTGCGTTTGCCCGCACACGACGCGCACGACGGGGGTAATTTTGCCCGTCATGCGCACGGATGGAAATTTCTCGACACTTGTGCGTTTTAACCACCGCGGACGACGCGCACGACGGTGGTTATTTTGCCCGTCGTGCGCGCGGATGGAAATTGCTGCACACTTGTGCGTTTTAACCCCCGCGGACGACGGGGTTAATTTTTTCCGTCGTGCGCTCGGATGGAAATTGATCCACACTAGGCGTTTTAACCCACGCGCACGACGGGGTAAGTTTTCCCGTCGTGCGCGCGGATAGAAATTGCTTTACAGATTGCGTTTTCCCCCTCGCGCACGACGGGGGTAATTTGGCCCGTTGTGCGCACGGCTGTAAATTGCTCCACACCTGTGCGTTTGCCCGCACACGACGCGCACGACGGGGGTATTTTTGCCCGTCGTGCGCGTGGATGGAAATTGCTCGACACCTGTGCGTTAAAACCCCCGCGGACGACGCGCACGACGGGGGTTATTTTGCCCGTCGTGCGCGCGGATGGAAATGGCTTCACACAGTCGGCGTTTTAACCCACGCGCACGACGGGGTTAATTTTGCCCGTCGTGCGCTCGGATGGAAATTTCTCCACACTAGGCGTTTTAACCCACGCGCACGACGGGGTAAGTTTGCCCGTCGTGCGCGCGGATGGAAATTGCGTTACAGATTGCGTTTTCCCCCCTCGCGCACGACGGGGGTAATTTGGCCCGTCGTGCGCACGGCTTTAAATTACTCCACACCTGTGTGTTTGCCTGCACACGATGCGCACGACGGGGGTAATTTTGCCCGTCGTGAGCATGGATGGAAATTGCTCGACACCTGTGCGTTAAAACCCCCGCGGACGACGCGCACAACGGGGGTTATTTTGCCCGTCGTGCGCGCGGATGGAAATTGCTTCACACAGTCGGCGTTTTAACCCACGCGCACGACGGGGTTAATTTTGCCCGTCGTGCGCTCGGATTGAAATTGCTCCACACTAGGCGTTTTAACCCACGCGCACGACGGGGTAAGTTTGCCCGTCGTGCGCGCGGATGGAAATTGCTTTACAGATTGCGTTTTCCCCCTCACGCACGACGGGGGTAATTTGGCCCGTCGTGCGCACGGCTGTTAATTGCTCCACACTTGTGCGTTTGCCCGCACACGACGCGCACGACGGGGGTAATTTTGCCCGTCGTGCGCGCGGATGGAAATTTCTCGACACTTGTACGATTTAACCACTGCGAACGACACGCACGACGGGGGTTATTTTGCCCATCGTCATCGCGGATGGAAATTGCTGAACACTTGTGCGTTTTAACCCCCGCGGACGACGGGGTTAATTTTTTCCGTCATGCGCTCAGATGGAAATTGCTCCACACTAGGCGTTTTAACCCACGCGCACGACGGGGTAAGTTTTCCCGTCGTGCGCACGGATAGAAATTGCGTTACAGATTGCGTTTTCCCCCTCGCGCACGACGGGGGTAATTTGGTCCGTCGTGTGCACGGCTGTAAATTGCTCCACACCTGTGCGTTTGCCCGCACACGACGCGCACGATGGGGGTAATTTTGCCCGTCGTGCGCATGGATGGAAATTGCTCGACACCTGTGCGTTAAAACCCCGCGGACGACGCGCACGACGGGGGTTATTTTGCCCGTCGTGCGCGCGGATGGAAATTGCTTCACACAGTCGGCGTTTTAACCCACGCGCACGACGGGGTTAATTTTGCCCGTCATGCGCTCGGATGGAAATTGCTCCACACTGGGCGTTTTAACCCACGCGCACGACGGGGTAAGTTTGCCCGTCGTGCGCGCGGATGGAAATTGCTTTACAGATTGCGTTTTCCCCCTCGCGCACGACGGGGGTAATTTGGCCCGTCGTGCGCACGGCTGTTAATTGTTCCACACTTGTGCGTTTGCCCGCACACGACGCGCACGACGGGGGTAATTTTGCCCGTCGTGCGCGCGGATGGAAATTTCTCGACACTTGTGCGTTTTAACCACCGCGGACGACGCGCACGACGGGGGTTATTTTGCCCTTCGTGCGCGCGGATGGAAATTGCTGCACACTTGTGCGTTTTAACCCCCGCGGACGACGGGGTTAATTTTTTCCGTCGTGCGCTCGGATGGAAATTGCTCCACACTAGGCGTTTTAACCCACGCGCACGACGGGGTAAGTTTGCCCGTCGTGCGCGCGGACGGAAATTGCTTTACAGATTGCGTTTTCCCCCTCGCGCACGACGGGGGTAATTTGGCCCGTCGTGCGCACGGCTGTAAATTGCTCCACACCTGTGCGTTTGCCCGCACACGACGTGCACGACGGGGGTAATTTTGCCCGTCGTGCGCGTGGATGGAAATTGCTCGACACCTGTGCGTTAAAACCCCCGCGGACGACGCGCACGACGGGGGTTATTTTTCCCGTCGTGCGCGCGGATGGAAATTGCTTCACACAGTCGACGTTTTAACCCACGCGCACGACGGGGTTAATTTTGCCCGTCGTGCGCTCGGATGGAAATTGCTCCACACTAGGCGTTTTAACCCACGCGCACGACGGGGTAAGTTTGCCCGTCGTGCGCGCGGATGGAAATTGCTTTACAGATTGCGTTTTCCCCCGTCGCGCACGACGGGGGTAATTTGGCCCGTCGTGCGCACGGCTGTTAATTGTTCCACACTTGTGCGTTTGCCCGCACACGACGCGCACGACGGGAGTAATTTTGCCCGTCGTGCGTGCGGATGGAAATTTCTCGACACTTGTGCGTTTTAACCACCGCGGACGACGCGCACGACGGGGGTTATTTTGCCCGTCGTGCGCGCGGATGGAAATTGCTGCACACTTTGCGTTTTAACCCCCGCGGACGACGGGGTTAATTTTTTCCGTCGTACGCTCGGATGGAAATTGCTCCACACTAGGCGTTTTAACCCACGCGCACGACGGGGTAAGTTTGCCCGTCGTGCGCGCTGATGGAAATTGCTTTACAGATTGCGTTTTCCCCCTCGCGCACGACGGGGGTAATTTGGCTCGTCGTGCGCACGGCTGTAAATTGCTCCACACCTGTGCGTTTGCCCGCACACGACGCGCACGACGGGGGTAATTTTGCCCGTCGTGTGCGTGGATGGAAATTGCTCGACACCTGTGCGTTAAAACCCCCGCGGACGACCCGCACGACGGGGGTTATTTTGCCCGTCGTGCGCGCGGATGGAAATTGCTTCACACAGTCGGCGTTTTAACCCACGCGCACGACGGGGTTAATTTTGCCCGTCGTGCGCTCGGATGGAAATTGCTCCACACTAGGCGTTTTAACCCACGTGCACGACGGGGTAAGTTTGCTCGTCGTGCGCGCGGATGGAAATTGCTTTACAGATTGCGTTTTCCCCCTCGCGCACGACGGGGGTAATTTGGCCCGTCGTGCGCACGGCTTTTAATTGTTCCACACTTGTGCGTTTGCCCGCACACGACGCGCACGACGGGGGTAATTTTGCCCGTCGTGCGCGCGGATGGAAATTTCTCGACACTTGTGCGTTTTAACCACCGCGGACGACGCGCACGACGGGGGTTATTTTGCCCGTCGTGCGCGCGGATGGAAATTGCTGCACACTTGTGCGTTTTAACCCCCGCGGACGACGGGGTTAATTTTTTCCGTCGTGCGCTCGGATGGAAATTGCTCCACACTAGGCGTTTTAACCCTCGCGCACGACGGGGTAAGTTTGCCCGTCGTGCGCGCGGATGGAAATTGCTTTACAGATTGCGTTTTCCCCCCTCGCGCACGACGGGGGTAATTTGGCCCGTCGTGCGCACGGCTGTTAATTGTTCCACACTTGTGCGTTTGCCCGCACACGGCGCGCACGACGGGGGTAATTTTGCCCGTCTTGCGCGCGGATGGAAATTTCTCGACACTTGTGCGATTTAACCACCGCGGACGACGCGCACGACGGGGGTTATTTTGCCCGTCGTGCGCGCGGATGGAAATTGCTGCACACTTGTGCGTTTTAACCCCCGCGGACGACATGGTTAATTTTTTCCGTCGTGCGCTCGGATGGAAATTGCTCCACACTAGGCGTTTTAACCTACGCGCACAACGGGTTAAGTTTGCCCGTCGTGCGCGCGGATGGAAATTGCTTTACAGATTGCGTTTTCCCCCTCGCGCACGACGGGGGTAATTTGGCCCGTCGTGCGCACGGCTGTAAATTGCTACACACCTGTGCGTTTGCCCGCACATGACGCGCACGACGGGGGTAATTTTGCCCATCGTGCGCGTGGATGGAAATTGCTCGACACCTGTGCGTTTTAACCCCCGCGGACGACACGCACGACGGGGGTTATTTTGCCCGTCGTGCGCGCGGATGGAAATTGCTTCACACAGTCGGCGTTTTAAACCACGCGCACGACGGGGTTAATTTTGCCCATCGTGCGCTCGGATGGAAATTGCTCCACACTAGGCGTTTTAACCCACGCGCACGACGGGGTAAGTTTGCCCGTCGTGCGCATGGATGGAAATTGATTTACAGATTGCGTTTTCCCCCTCGTGCACGACGGGGGCAATTTGGCCCGTCATGCGCACGGCTGTAAATTATTCCACACCTGTGTGTTTGCCCTCACACGACGCACACGACGGGGGTAATTTTGCCCGTCGTGCGCGTAGATGGAAATTGCTCGACACCTGTGCGGTTTAACCCCCGCGGACGACGCGCACGACGGGGGTTATTTTGCCCGTCGTGCGCACGGATGGAAATTGCTTCACACAGGAGGCGTTTTAACCCACGCACACGACGGGGTTAATTTTGCCCGTCGTGCGCTCGGATGGAAATTACTGCACACTAGGCGTTTTAACCCACGCGCACGACGGGGGTAATGTTGCCCGTCGTGCGCGCGAATGTGAATTTCTTCACACTAGGCGTTTTAACCCCCGCGAACGACGGGGTTTATTTTGCACATCATGCGCACGGATGGAAATTTCTTTACACGTTGCGTTTTCCCCCTCGCGCACGACGGGGGTAATTTTGCCCGTCGTGCGCTTGGTTGGTAACTTCTCAACACTTGTGCGTTTTAATCCCATGCCGCGCACGACGCATAGGCTGTAGCGCATTGTTCGCGGGGAGTAATATACTCTGTTCTGGGTCGACGCGCACAACGGTGCCGTATAGTGTAAACTATTTCTTTGAAAAGGATATAAAGGGCGGGATGGTAATTGCACCAATAGTTCTAAAAAGTTGCTTTCATAGGGGCTATAAGGGCGGGATGGTAATTGCCCCAAAAGTTCCGGGCGCGTAAGGGGTCGTTGGTAATTGCACCAAAAGTTCCTCATGTTCCACTTTTAACAACAGCCGTGGGATCAGATCGGACGGTCAGGAGGGGTCGAGCGCAGGAATCCCATCTGAGCACGAGCTCAGGCGCATTTTACCATATATATATATATATATATATATATATATATATATATATATATATATATATATATATATATATATATATATATATATATATAATAAAACAGGGATGTTATCATGGGTTATTGGATAAGAGTTTTTGGATAAGAGTTGAGAAATTGGGTATAAATGAGGAATGTTATTAAGAGAAATTGTATAAGATAAGAGAAATTGGGTAAGATAAGAGAAATTGGATAAGTGAAGAGAAATCGGGTTTGAAAGTTTGGAGGGAAATTTGAAAATTGAAATTTTTATTGAAATCTTAAAAGTTTTGAAATTTGTGTTTCATAATAACACTTTGGGGGGCATTCTCAGCTGCCCCTAACTGGCGAGATCTCTCTCTCTCTCTCTCTCTCTCTCTCTCTCTCTCTCTCTCTCTCTCTCCTCATCCCTCCCTCTCCCCCCTGACTGCCCCTAAATGTGGAAAACCATGGAGCGCAGTAAAACCGTTGATCTCTCTCTCTCTCTCTCTCACAAAATAGAAGAGGAAAAATCGCCATGGCGAAGCTTCCGCCAAGAAAAAATCTCCCTCTCCTCCTCTTCTCATTGGCATAGATCTCAATCGCTTCAGCCAAGAAACCACCAGCGGTCGCCGTTTGAAGAGAGGACATCCCATTCATAAGATGCCAGGTTTGTGTGAAGATCGCGGAGCAGATCCACTACCAAGTCAATAAGAAGGAGTCTCAGATATCGCCTAAAAAGGTCACCTTTTTAGAAAAAGTTCTGCTTTTCTTGGTTTATGTTTCTTGAGATTGATCGCTCTGTATATATGATTGAATTTGGATGATTTGATTTTGTTTAGGTTACGGAGTATCAGATCATTGGGCTTGCAGAGAATGTTTGCAATTTGAAGAAAGAAGAAGCGGAGTGGATCCTGCAGATTGATATCGTAGACAAAGGCGATAAATTGAAGGTAAATTGTCTGTTTATTGCTTCGTTTTTGTGGTAATTTCTAAATTGAAGTTGAACTTAGGCAGCATGACATGTAATGAGTTGCAGATCCTTGAGAAACTTCAAAGTTGATCACGTTCTACTTCCAAATTAACCTAATTCTTTGAAAATTATCTAGATTTTATCTAAAATAAACTTAAATATCATGTTAGTTTTTTTAATTTTATCTCAAAATAATCTTAAGTATTCTGTAAATAATCACTGCTAGAAGTAGAATCTACATATCATAGCTTTCCCGAACGGATTGATGTAGAAAAATGTGAATCACTCCCTGCAAAGAAATTCAACAACTTTATTTTATTTTGGAAAAACCTGGAGCGTTTGGGACTAGGGAAGGGGACTCAAAGCCACCAACAATGAAATCATGTTGGTGATCTCCTCTATTTTGGGCTGCTCAAGTGCGAGCTGCTTAAGTGGTTTGTTCAGGAGGTGAGAATTTTGGGCTCTTTTTACTTCAATGCCTCTTTTCTTTGAATTTAATTGGGAGGGGCAAAAGATTTTAGTAGAAGGAATGTATTATTTTCCAACAAGAATTTGATTTGATCAATGGACTGAGTAAGTTAAGTTGGATATTTTGTGATCTGAATTAAGTTTAATCATGAATCTAGATGGTAAAATTGGGATATTTGATCGAATACATCCCAAGCAATTTGATTGTTTCATTCTGGAGAATGACCTTCATGGTCATCTTCATTAGTAGAATTGAATTTTTTGCATTTATGTGTAAGAACATGCTTTATATGCTTTTTGATATTTTGCAATCATGTTCTTGCTAATAACACTTAGCTTGGTTGTCACTGCCATGATGAAATGCTGACATGAATCAAATGTTATGCAATACATGTTCTGTCATTGAAGTTAGCTTGGAATTGGATCTGTTGGATCCCCTCATCAAAATATATCAGTTTTGTGTTTGGCTTCTTGGTTC
This sequence comes from Scilla litardierei, assembly GCA_030789695.1. Classification (NCBI taxonomy): domain Eukaryota; kingdom Viridiplantae; phylum Streptophyta; class Magnoliopsida; order Asparagales; family Asparagaceae; genus Scilla; species Scilla litardierei. The sequence goes on along the minus strand of CM061142.1, from coordinate 691,960,882 downwards.
AGAACATCAATTTTTGGATGCCAATAAATTGCAGAATCTTATTTTAGTTCTTACAAATGTTTCTACAGATCCAATTCACCCCTCTAGCCATGTCATTCAGTGAAGTGGACTATTATCTTGACATGCCTATGGTAAGATTTTCTTTTCCCTCTACTTTTACTCTTTTTTTCGTTTACAAATTCCTTTCAGTTTGTAGTTCATGTTTGCAATGAGATATTGATAAATATGATACATAATGCCTCTATTTGTTTGATACATAATGCCGCTATTTTTCTATGTAATAAATCCGATATAAAATGAAGTCATATCCCCCCCGGCCATGGCTATTTGTTTGAGATATCTTTAGAGTAATGTATGTGAAATTCAATTTATTTCATCTATTTCCAGAATTAGGCTTAATGCCGCTAACATAACTTATGATTATGTTCCAACTAAAACTGGACAAGCTAATATATTACAATAAAAAAAATTCTAAAATTTACATGTAAAAATTACAGTGTACCAAATGTCTGTGCACCATTTTATTGACAGGACAACGCCTCACAATAGGAATGTCCTTGCAGTATAGGTTGCCCTGGATCAAATAAATCCATTATGTTCATAATCATCTTCTCTGACAAAAGATATTGGCTCAAATATTTCATCCAAACTCAACTGTAAAGTTGGTTAAGATCAATTGTTTCCTCTCAAATAATTTTAACATGTTGTATTTGTTTGTACTAATCAAGATGGTTAGGAGTGTAGTTTTAAGAGATAATGTGGTTAATGTTAAATGTTGTTATTGTCGTCTTCATATATGACATAATTTATGCTTTACTGTCTTCCTCATTTAAGCTCTGAGCTCTGATGTCTGTGTATCGCCCGTATATTTACCTCCACAATAAAATTCCCAGATTTTTGCTTCATTTTTTTACCATTCGCGAGAGGCGTTCTACAAAATTTCAGTTTCTAGCTCGCTCTTCAATTCCGATGTGGCTGCAAAAATAGCCACATGTAAGAATAAGAAATATATAACTTCCTACACCATCATGAACCTAAGTATTTCATGTTCTGATTGCAGTGGAATCAATATTTAGATGACATCCTTTCAGGTAAATTTATCTCTCCATCATGAACCTAACTATTTTGTGTTTCTTCTAATTTTGATGATGGGGTTTTTGTGGTTCTACTAAATTTAATCATTTACTTGATTTTGATAACTGGGCATCCGTTAATTTTCATAACTGGATTTGTTTTTTTTTGTTCCGTTTTTTATGTTCACTTAAATGGGAACAAGGACATTCGGGGAAATTCGGAGAAGGCATCTTTCTTTTTCGTTTTTTTCACGTTTTATTTCTTTGTGTTGAATTTTTAGATATGGAAGCACTAAGGTAATGTATATTCAATTAGATTGCTGGGTTACAGCTGCAGTTGCATAAGAAATGTATGTGTTTTTCTCAATTACTGTATATGTAGTTGAATCCTTTTCTTGAATTCTTAAACTATCTAACCGAATGCATATCTAACTTAATATCTAACTCAACAATGGTATATCTAACTAAACTAGATTTTTGGGTTGCCATATTTTTGGACCAGATTTTTGGGATGCAAAAGTAATGTATATGATGTGATACGCCACACGGTCACAATCCATATTCATATTACAGAATCTATTCAAAATTCTTGCATAAAAACCATGTCATTATATACATATTCTATGCATATTACATCTTCATGCTAATGTATCATATTCTCAGTATCATAGGCTCATGTTCCAGATTCCAAATCCATGCTTATTTATATTCCACATATGTTGCTCATGTATCATATACATTCCAAGTTATAGAATGGATATTCCAGATTCATAATGTAGTATGTACACAAATTGTAGATTCATTGAGTGTGTTCTGTATTATACCAGATTCCACATAATTTCTGGTATTGTCCATTACATATGCAAGTTTACATACATTATACATATTAGTACATTGGTGAGCCTCAAAGCTTGATTTTTTTTTACATTGAAAAATTTTGTTGCAAACTTTCTATTGGAAACTATAAAATTAACTTGCTTTTTTTTCCAGTTGTGTTTGGCTTTGGCACATTCATCCTCCTCTCCTCATACTACACCAAAGATCTTGATTTCAGGTAATTTCCGTTAATTATCATTATTATTCATTTCCAGCAACAATGAAATTGGTATTAATAAAAAATATCTAAAATTTTATAAACTGTAGCCTGATAAAACTGAAGCGAATGATTCGGTGGGGTCTGGCTTGCGGTCTTGCGAGGTTGTCCGTAGTGTTTAGCTTGCGGTTTTGGTGCCAATCGGCAAAGCTATAAGAGAGAGCAATGATCGAAGGTAACATTTCTGATTATTTATGAGTTTGCAATCAGATTAGTGACTTTTAATTTGCAACGAGTTTATAGTCTCCCACATGATTAATGAGTCATAAATATTCATTGTGCATCCTTTACATTTCCACCAATGAGCAGGATTCGTAGAAGTGTATCTTTTAATCGTGGGTTGAACCACAAAGCTTCAAATTCACAAAACAAAGTAGAAAATCCAAGTTTTGTCCTGAATATGTTTGTGGTTGAGAGCTGGCTTTGGATCGCTCCTCCCAAATCCTCTCAAATGCCTAGAAGCAATCTATGATAGGTAAGCGCTAATCTTTGATGGGTGATCTCTTCTATTTTGAGTTCAATTTTTGGTCGGTGGTGACAAATTTTACATGGATTTTTTTCTGAATCTGTTCGGGGTGGAGTTCAATTTTTGTCTATGGTGTTAAGGACAGATTCAAATTCTTACCGCAAAACTTGAATGCTTAATTTTACATTTATTGATGTTTTGGTGATAAATTCACTGTAGTTGGAGTTGCGAACACTCGCATATCTTGGGTTGAATTTAATGTATGCATCGATATGATATTTTCAATTACAAAAGGAAGCCTGCAACAAAATTATGGTGTAATGGTTAGAAAGAATATGCGTTGGTGATCTTATCTTCCGCCAAGCTTGAAGTCAACACATGCTCGGAGTCTCTTATATTCTGCCCATGCCAGGCTTTAGATTTGCATAAAAGGAATAGTATGTCTTCAGAAGCTAAATATGGCGTTAAATTTACTATTTTTCGCAGAAAAATACATCAAATGTTCAGCTCACATTCATCACCACATCTTGATCAAACTGTCAACAAGTAAATTCAATGAATGAATATAAGCAGTTAACCCTTATTTAACATAAATACGTATTTAGACCTACAACAAATATTTGCACACTGATAAATTTAGACAAGTATACATCAGTGAAGAAAAAATTACTTTAAAATTAATGTTACATTACTACAACATAAAGTGTCCAAAATCAACATAATGAAAAATAAAATTCATCGCCAGAAACAATTATAAGGTTAAGTTGGCCTCTTAACAACAAATTTATAATCATGAGAAACTTTTCTATGGAATATGTGGGAAATGTTGGCAAACCTCTTTTTGATGCATTGAAATTATTCTTAACAACGTTGAGAAATTGGTGTCATGTTGGAGTAGAATAAACAACAAACATTCATGTGACAACAGTTACACCGTATGAAATCCAAATCTTACTGTAGCAAATGATTTAAACCACGACCGTGGAAATTTGATCCCCATAAATTATACTCTATCGACACATGAAAAACAATAGGGTGTCATTGCATGTAAGGAAAAGGAGAATTGTGTAAAGATGTATCTTTTTGAGATGGGAATTAGTTTTGAAATCCAATTGCTTCCAAAAACTAGAGCAAAGCAAATAGACTTTCAAGAAGATATAGCCAAAACATCCACGCCATTGACAATGTTTGTAATTAATAATGCTATTGGTTCCGGGTGAGATATTTAGCCAAAATGGCAGATGAATATAAAAGAATGATGCATGGCTCAGTTAGAAAGGGGTAGGGTCGGAAAAGCACATTTCATCGTTTCCTGCTTTCTGTTTGATGGATTCATCTGTCATAGTTTGCTATAAAAGCTTCATAATTACTTTATAGATGTAATTTATATTTGGATGCTTCTATTGCAATCCTGATGTCTCAAGCCGTTAATTAAATCAAAATTTTGGACCTCTTATAACTTACACAAGTTTGACAATATGTTAGGTTATTGGGTTATAAAGGACTTGAAGTGAGAAACCCATAAGGAGGCACACATGATGCTGAAGATGAAGATGAAGCAGAAAAGTGGACATGGAAGTAAGAGGTGCTGCTTTCAAATTCTCATATAATTTCCTTCTGTCACACATGTGCTAATTTAATCTTGATGAATCAACTAGGAGGAGAGATTCTTCTTGGCGATCACGTCGGATTTCTGGATCTTGGGAAACGTCGTGCACAAATCAGTTAATATGTATAAATACTTGATGCTAATATGTTTATGCTTTTTTTGTTGAAAGCGTGAAAAAGATTTATTTTATTTTTAAGCTTTAACTGAGGATGTAGTTGCTAGATTTTGAATAAGTATGTCGTTTCCAGGTTAGTAATTGCAATAATGTGACTGCACTATGTGTTTTAAGAACAGGAATAAAATAATCATGGAATTGAGAGAAACCATTGTGAGACCTATTTGACTTAATACAAATCTGCCTTTAACTGCAATCCATAGCACCCTGGTTTTTCATACCACTGCCCGAGATTTCCCAAAGAGATGTGAGGAACCTGGTGTAAACACAAAGCACAACCAATTCTTGATATCGGGTATCTCAGTTTGAATATTCAGTTTGATATTGGGTATCTCAGCTTGCAAATTCTTGATAAAAAATCAGTTTGAATATTCAGTTTCATATTGGGTATCTCAAACACAATAGCTCAGTTTGCCAAATCAGTTTTGCACACTGCAAAAAATCAATTTGAATATTGCAAAAAATTAGTATGCCAAATCAGTATGCCAAAAAATCAGTATGCCAAATAAGTTTTGTTATCGGTTTGATATTTGATATCAATTGAATATTCAAGCTTGCCAATTCTTGATAAAAAATCAGTTTGAATATTCAATTGCAGCTTGCCAAATCAGTTTTGCAGTATGCCAGTATGCCAGATTTTTTCAATTGTGTTATGGTTTCTGCTGGATATTTGCTGGCATATCAGTTTCAGCTTTCAGCTGACCCAATCTGGCATATCAGTTTTTTCAATTTCAGCTGACCCAATATTTGCTGAAGCTGACCCAATATTCCCCAATCTGACAAAATTGCAAAAAATCTGGCATATCAGTTTCAGCTAACCCAATCGTTCTTCTGAATATTTCTTCAATTTATTAATTTCAATTTGAATTTTCCATATCAGTTCACTATGCCAATATATAAATTTCCAAACCAGTTTTGCAGCTTGCCAGTTTTGCTGTATGCCAGTTTTCCATATTCAGCTTGCCAATTTATAAGTTTGAATATTCAGCTGACAAATGATAGCTAGGAAATATTGATGTTGATAGATATTACTTAAATGGAATATTCTAAATATGCATCAATAAAGTGCTTAGGTAGAATTTTTTTGACAGGATCAGGATCAATAAAGTGCTTAGGTAGAATTTTTTGGTTTAGTTAGAAATTTTGCTATTTGAATAGAAATTTTCCATATCCAGTTCCAATGGCTATTGTCTCATATTGAAATTGTCTTGAATCCAGTTCCAATTGGTCATATTGAAAATTTTTAATTGATATTCAGATTTGAGATTTGAGATTTAGATACCCAATCCAGTTGATACAATTGAAAAAATCAGATTGAATTTACACGCCTAATTGGTGCATATCAGTTTGAATATTGGAACTGATATTCAAACTTGCTATACACAATTGGATTGGGTATCCGTTTAATATTCAAACTTGCTATACACAATTGGATTGGGTATCCGTTTGATATTCAAACTTGATATACACAATTGAAAAATCAGTTTGAAATTCTTTTATTGATATTGAGATTTGAGATTTGATATTTAGATTCCCAATCCAGTTGATACAATTGAAAAAAATCAGTTTGAATATGCACGCCCAATTGGTGCATATCAGTTTGAATATTGGAACTGATATTCAAACTTGCTTGGATTGGGTATCCGTTTGATATTCAAACTTGCTAAACACAATTGAAAAAATCAGTTTGAAATTTTTTAATTGATATTGAGATTTGAGATTTGATATTTAGATACCCAATCCAGTTGATACAATTGAAAAAATCAGTTTGAATTGAAAAAATCAGATTTGATATTTAGATTTGATGTGAGATTGCATTTATTGTAGCACATTTATCAAGGTGAACCCTAAAATTTTGGATATGAACTAAATTTTGACGGTACTAATTTTGTTGGGGAACTAAGATTTTTGTGATGAACTTAATTCCTTGGGATGAGCTAAATTTTTGGGGACCTACGCTTTTGACAGGGGAATATCTTAACTGAACCGTGCCCAATGGGCACGGGTTATGACTAGTATATATATATATGAGGAACCTGTGCACACCCCCGCTGTTTGGGGTTTGTAAGTATTTTTTTGACTTTTTTGCAGTAGGTAGATATACTTGTTATGCATCTCCTCACAAAATTTCAGGTCAATCCAACACCGTTTGAGCCTCCGTTCATCGATTTCAAAAACATTATGCAAAACTGTCCAGAATTCTGGACAGTTTTGTGCAACGTTTTTGAAATCGATGAACGGAGGCTCAAACGGTGTTGAATTGACCTGAAATTTTGTGGGGAGCTACATAACAAGTATATCTACCTACTTCAAAAAATAATTCAAAAAAGTACTTATAAAACCCGAACAGAGGGGCTGACCTCAGGTATTTCTACCTGAGGTCAACCTCAGGCACATTTATCAAAAATAAAAAAAATTGTGAATATAAAAAATATTTGCACTGTTCCCCGAGCAAAGCTGAATAACCGGATCCCTACGATAGTAACTGTCAGGGCCTCGCGTAAAAAGGTCTAGCTTGGGAGTAGTGCGTATGAATAAAGATTTCATTTGAGTTGAGTTAGTAGGTCCGAGGGGTCCTTCTTGGCCCGGTGCCATAGGGTCGTCTGATCTGGGGGTCACCGACCCAACACTCCTTACATAACCCAATTGCGAATCCAAAAAAAAGAAAATATGTGTATATAAAAAATTTGTATATACATGTGTATGTATGAAATCATAAACAAAACTTGGCAATTTCTTGAATCAAGGAACAATGTCGTGTCGTGGGAGACACTTCCTCGATCGACCAATATCCCAATATCCCAAACTTATCCCCTCTTCGGCCATGTATAGCTTAGGTTCCTACACTTTCAATCTAAGGTCGGGTTGGAGGAAATGTATTAGAATGTGAGTATAGCCATCGTCTAGCGTATTGCTTGGCGATTTTAGTAGGGATAACGTTCTAGGAACATATTCTCATCAACAGAAGGATTTCCGAGCATGTAAGTTTCTTGATTTCGAGTTTTAAGTTCACTCACGTATATATTCTCGATTTTTGAAAATTCTCGGTGTTTCATCATATCATTTGCATGTTGACTGCATTCCTCCAATCTACACCCTCTCTTGTCTTCCTTGAGGATAAGGAAGAGTTTAACTTTGGGGATTTGATGAGTGTTTATTGTATATAGTTTTTCCCACTTTTTCATGCACGTTTAGATCGTTTTAGTCTCCATTCCTCCCCCTTTTCCCCGCTTTTGTCTCCTCTCAAGCTTTTGGGGTCCCTCATGTGCTTTGCAGGAAATATGTGCCGATTAGGGACCATAAGGAAAGATTGTTGCGCAAAGAGGCAAAAGGAGCAAAGCCGGGGGGTCAATTGGTGCAAGGGAAGAAGATTTTGTGAGTAACAGGAACCCACGCGGTCGTGTCAGCATGTAATGCACGGTCACGTCAAACTGAATTGGAGACGACATCGACGCGGTCGCGTCGAAGACCCCCAAACAGCCGCGTCAAGGAAGATAAAAATTGAAGACTTGAAGCATGCGTTGCCCGTGCAGACGAAGACGGTGCGGCCGCGATTCTACGAAGATCGAAGCTCATCAACGTGGCCGTGGCAAAGATAACGCGGCCGCGTAGCTGCTTTCGACGCGGCTGTGTCTCTAATGACGCGACTGCATCGCTGAAGCCCTGCTTCCCCATTTCATGCAAGAGATTGACGCGACCGCGTCGTTTCTGATGCAGTCGCGTCAGACTGGTTTCTTAAGGCTGCTAGGGAGAAAACTGGGGGGTCATTTTGGTCTTTTGGACGCGCGTATATAAGCGCACCTTCTTCCTAATGTGAGGGGATCTTCTTTTAAGTATTTTTCTATTATTTTCTAGGGATTGGGGAAGTTTTGTAAGAATTCTAAACTCTATCTCTTTGCTATTTTTTTTGTTTTTATTGCTTATTAGTGTAATAGTTTAACTCTTCTCAATAGAAATCTCCTCTTTTAGTTGCTATTGTTGTGTTGTTGCTATTGTTGTGTTCTATCATCCATTGCCTATTAAATCCGAATCTATGGCTTTTGATGCTTACCCATTGCTTAAAACACCTTCTATTGTAATATGTAGTGAGTAGTTTCCTTCTAGGGCAATAGGATGAACCCCATTGTATTATGCTATGGGTTGGGCTAATTAATTAACTTAGTTGCTGGGCTAATTGAGATTAGAGACACATTGGGATGATTATTATAGTCGTAGATTCGACCCCTTCCCTTCGGGGCGATCGGATTGGCCATTGACCAAAAATTGGGACCAATCCAAGGATCTGATCCCTACAACAATCATACTATCGGTGTGACTGACCACCAATAGGCGTCGATTAAGAGCTCACCAAACATAGGTCCAATCCCCGAATGCCACTATGGTCAGAAGGAAGATTGGGGATATTCGTCGAGCGTAATGCGGCCAACATACACCGATGCATCGGAGACAACTGACATCGGTGTAGGTTGTGTTGGCCTATCATAGCATCGCAATAGCAGGTGGTAGGACATAACATAAGGGAATAACCTATCATGCATCACGACTGTGGGGGATAGGCGAATGCCCTTAGGTCACACGACCTCTCCCGAGTCCTAATGAACTCGGCAACCGGTTGATTACTAGTCTAACCCTAACCTTGGTCCGATGGCGGGGATTCCCCATGCCCTAGAGCTTTTATTCCTTGGTTCACACTTTTTCTATTTTTACCAACCAATCACCGATTTTATTGCATAGCTTTCATCCGAAGACCACGAATCGATACTCACAATTCGCCTCCCTGTGTTTGACCCGTTAGCGACTACACACGACCCGAGCACTGCGGTATTATTATTAATGTCGTCTAGACGATAATCATTGGCATTGGCTAGATTTTAATTTCTACCAATTGTACAAAGAGAGTCATCGACTAAATTTTGGCTTCAACACATGTGGCACCCGTGATTTTGAAGAGCTAGGCAGATTTATTCTGGATTATTCAACAATGGCACCACTGGCTAAGGTTAGTTGGAGTTTGGAACTGATAATGGATCTGACAGTTCAGCTGCTTTGTAGAAATGATATTCAATTATGTTTCTACATATATTAGGATATCTAGGGAGTTATTCCATGTATATAATTGATTCTTATAAGTGCTAGGAACATATCAAAGCGCCATGCAATGAAGAATGCAAAGAATCTTCTAGTTTGCAAAGTGTATAACATGATTACATAACCTTGCAAATACATGAGTTCTATTGAATATACTTAAGCACCAAATGACTCCATTGAGTTATCTGCTCTTGAAATTTAACCTCAAATACTCTTAGGTAACTACTATTACGTAATGTATGCCCTTCAGACAATTATTGTAATTGTAAAGATATCTTGTTCAAAATAATAGTATATTATTTGGTATTCTATATCTCTGTGACCTTTTTAATATAGTTGAGTGTGTCTGAGGTTATGTTATGATTAGATATATAAAGTCCTTGTATGTATATGAGGGATATTATGATCATGATGAGATCATGATAACTAGGCCCAATGGATCCTCTTAAGCAGATATCCTAAATGTTCTTGGTAGTAAGAATATCAAGATGTGACATTGATATTCGAAATATACCAATCTATGTTGATCTCTATCATGTTGATAGTATTGGTTGGTCTCATTGCCACTCGATATGGGACATCGTGAGATAGTGCACATGTGCTTGTAGAGAACAAGTTCGTAGAACAACTCACTGAGATGCTTCTATACGGTAGTCATATTTTATCTATCAATAGATGCTCTCAGGTGACAGTTGGTGCTGCATAGTCCTTATAACTAGAGATGCCCTAAAGGACCATGCATGTGGAATGCTATACTTTGGTTTTTACCGACCATCGACATTACACCCGGTACGTAAGTACTCATTGGATATAGTTCGAAGCGTTCGAAGGGAGTGGCCATCTAGACAGAATTTACCTCCTTCAGTATTAGAGAGGTTACTGTTGCATAGAGTCAATAGATCTATAGTAAAACTCTGGTCAAAGTGGAACATATAAACTTGTGAAGAGTAACAAGTTTCATCCAACCATAAAACTAAGGGATCATATATGACTCAAGCTTTAAGGTGTAATTGGGGTTTGACAATTTCTGTACCCTAGACACCTTAGTGATATAGTCTTGATGAAGGGCTAAACTGCATGGTAGCTATCACTACCTAACCTAGATTTGGTTGGTGGAGATTGTAGTCTCACACCAACTATATAATGATGATTCCAAAAAGGGTGGTCTTCATACACAGCTAGTGTCACTGTCGTACTTGTGACATGATATGATCTCGTCACTTTAGAGTAGGTGTCACGCCCCGCTTCCCAAAACTACGGAGGCGAAGCGTGACTAAGGTCCACTTGGGCCGGAGCTGTGAGGCTCAGACCCAATAAGCGTATGTAGGGATACCATTTTAAAAGATTCCAGGTTCTTGCATTTATAAAATTCGGAATAACAGAAAGTACAGAAAGAAAGTTGCATTCATTAATATAAAGAGATAATATCCAGTAAGTACAAAAGTCTAAAAAGAGAAGCCTAAGCATGGAAACAAACTGCAAAAAGGAAACTAATAGTGCGAAGCACCCAACGTAGGCAGAAAGTAAAGTGGTTCTACGCACCCAATCTAAAACTAGTAACCTCTGTAAGACAGTGACGGAAAAGACCTCTAAGTCTGGTCCACGTCAGGAAGGTACTCCAGGTCGACGTCCTCTGGCTCCACATACTCCGGTGTGTCCGACTCGTCCACGTACTCTGGCTCAACACCTGACATACAACACCCAAGAGAAAAGGAATTGTACGTCAGGTAAAGTCTACAATAAAGGGTTAGACTCTACTGTAAGTGTAATGTAATTAAGAGCAACATTTTACTGGTTGATTAACATGCTGGGGTTATGACATGGCAGTTATACTATACAGAAAGTAAAATGGTGCTAGAAAGTAAACGAGACAGACAGTAGCCATATAGTGTGCTACCGGCTATGGGACTAAACTAGACGGGAGAGGACAAGACAAGACATGACATGTGTGACTCGAATGGTTCTCGACTTACGGTTTGAGGGGGATCAAACCCTCTCCCTATGCGAGCTCAACCCTACCCCAAACCCAAGTACTCAAGACAAGACAATATAGGACCACTCACTCTACTAGGTGAGTGCCTCTATCATACGGTCTGCGGGGACATTTACTCTGCTAGGTGAATGCCGTGCATCCCGTAGGTTCTTCTATACCACTGTGTGGACCACTCACTCTGCTAGGTGAGTGCCACTATCCTTACAGTTTGCTGGGTCACTCACTCTGCTAGGTGAATGCCGAGCTTCCAGTTGGTGTTCTGTAACGAAGATCACCCACTCTGCTAGGTGAGCGTCTTATTATCCGCAGGCTATGTAAGATATGACGTGCAAGATGTTCATGACATGGCAAGGGCAAAGTTGTTCTAGGGTGTCCACACACACGCACACACAGATGCAAACCTATGGTAGCAGTTGGTGATTCTAGGGGGTCCACACACGCACACACATATAAGTCCTAAGGTGTCAGTTGTAGTTGTTGTTTGTGCTTAGACTTCGTCGTCAAGTTTAAGCTGTCAAAGGGGGTCCCGGATGCTATCATTTCACGTTCGGTTCTCTTTAGTCGTACTTTTACAGTTCAAGGGAAAATGGCCTAAACGTGGCCGAATGTACGTAAGTGTAACACTTGCCTGCGGTGGCGAGAGCGTCGTTTGTCCGGAGCGTCCCGTTGAAGTGGCGTGTCAGCGAGGGTCCATCTAAAACGGGTCAACGGCGGTGTCAGGACATGTTTTTCATTATTCCTATTAGAGTTCATTTCTAGGTTCAACGTGGCTACCCTAGCAGTCAAAGTCACGTTTTTGTTTTGGTTCGGCCTAATCGACGATATATCATATGTGCACAGATATTCAAGTCCTTCGTCGATGTCTAAAATTTAGCAACATTTTAAAGGAGCAGAAATGAAATTTAATTATTGTTGACAACTTTTAGTTTAGGTTTCCGATTTGCTACAGTGGAGGTTCTTACTACGCGTTATAGGACTAACCTTTAGACGTCGTTCAAAAGCGGATGTCGGGTCTGAACGGCGATGTGTCAGCATCGTCTCCAACTTCTTAGCTGCGGGTAGCATAGTGAGACACCTCTCGATAGCGAGGTGGTGGCATGAAAAAAGCAAGCAAGCGGAAATCTCTCTCCCATTGCGGGTAGCGCAACGGATCTTCACGACGGGTGCGACGTCGGATAAAAACACGTGGGTACGGCGATGCACGTGAACTCCAAGGATCCAAGGGGGATGTCGGTGACTGAAGTAGGTCAGTGTGAGTTTCTTGGCCTGTTGGGTGGCTGACGGCATGAGTGTACGGCGGTGGGTGGACTTGAGAAGTCGAACAGGACAGATTCGTGCAACGGTCGTTGTCGCGCGTCGCAACGAAAAACCAACGATGAAAAGCGTCAAAGGAAAATTGTAGCAGATAAAGGACTTCAAGAGGAAGCCAATGGTGTGGAGTGGTTTCTGGAAGTGGTCGGATGTGGCTGTGCGTGGGCGTTGAAAATCAGCGCATAGATTTGTCAAAAATAGCCGTTAGGGCTTGTTTCAACGGGTTTTCGAAGAGATATAAATGAGAGAAGCGAGTAAGGAGGAATGCAGTTGGTAGGGGGACTCGAGAGGAGTCCAACAGTGCTATGGTGGTCGTCATAGGTGGCCGGAGGTGGCCGGGCAACGGGTTTTTCCGACGATGGACAGATCTGTCCAAAACTGCCGTTGAGGCAAGTTTGAGAGGTGTTTCGAGGAGGTAGAGATGAGAGAAGAGGGTAAGGGGAGTTGGAGATGATCGGGGGGTCAAAGAGGAGTCGAGTGTGGGGGGGTGGTGGTCACTGGTGGCGGCGGACGACCGGCAGGTGTGAGTTTTCCGACGATGGTGCACAGCTTCAGCAATTTTTGGCCATGGCTTGATTCTATTAGGTTTTGAGGGCTTTGAGAGGAGGAGAGGGAGGAGAAGGAGGAGGAGAGGGTGGTGGCCAGCGATGGGGGCCTGGGGGCGGCCGTCGGCGGCTGGAGGAAGGAGGAAGTCAGCGGCCAATGGGTTCATGTGTGAGGTTTGTTTATTTCAGCCATGGTAGTTGTATTTAAAGATGAGTTTTGCTAAAAAGAGTTTCAAGTGTGGTATAATTTAGGGGTGACTAGGAAAGAGAGTGATTGAGGGTGTGTACAAAGTGGGAAAAAGTTGGGTGAGGGTAGTGGCAGAATCATTTTGCATGATACATACAAATCCCATTAGGATTTTATTAGCAACTGAAATTGGATTTGATTTGGGCTTAATGGGCTTGGATTTTGATTAGTGATTTTGGTGGGCTAGGAGTGTCAGAAAAATACGAAAAAAATATCGAGATGACCATGACTAAGAGAGGATCGGGGGTACGGTGGTCAATCGCATGTTTGGGCCACAGAAAAAGAACTAAAAAATAAAAAGATTCGGTGACTAGTCTAAAACTACGACGACTATGCAATCAAACTCGATTTGTGGGAGAACGACCCATGAAATGACGTTCACTAAAAATCCCACAAATAACTGCTCTTCCTTACGGTCACAACGACATATCACATCGCATAGTCCGAAACAAAGAAGAGGCAAAAAATAAATATGCAAACGAAAAGAGTCGTACGCGCAGAAAATACGAACGGTCGGAAAGCGGCCGTTACAGTAGGAATCAGGTTTTTAGAGACTCACACAGATGATGGCTTGTCATGAAAAGAGAAGAAGAAACCTTTTGATATACAAAATCTGCAATATAGCTCAAGAGTAAAATCAATAAGATAAGTGTAAGTGCATACGATGCTGCCTTCCTTTGCCTTTTAACCTACTACAAGAAGTAATCGACAAGAATCGATCCTCAACCATCCGATTGAGGCACACTTACGGATCCAACCCCAGCCATTGGATATATGCGACCGGTCAACTCCCACACATTGCTTCTTCAACTAACAGACGCCTGCCATGTCAGCATCCCCTCAAGAAATGGGTTAGCTCCATCAAGTCCTATATTAAATACGAGTCGCATTGACTTTGCCTCAATAGTTTCCAAGAAAAGGCATAAAGTGATGTCTATCGCTTCAACTTCTTAAAGGTAGCGGTCACGTCAGCAAGCATGATGGAATCTCCTTTTCCAAGACGCTAATCTTTTCCTTAAACTCCTCCTTCCTGAGGCAAGAAAGACCATCCAATCAGGCGAGGCCATCGAAAGTCTTGGGACTTCTCAGCTCAACTGCAATGCACCTCCCCGACCAACATGAGCAACATTTCAGTTTCGTCTCCTCGCCTTTCATATCCCGACCTCATGGTTACAGCTCGAGTCTGCAGTGCCTAGCCGAGAAAACGAGTGATCATTGTAGAAACCCTTTTAGACTGGGGCCCACCCAATAAGGGGACCCAGCCGAGTTCGTCGAAAGGGGACCGCTACAAAGCTACCCTCGTCATCAAGGATCTTCTGACTCTAGCCCAAGAGGTCAGGCTGCAAGGCCTATGCATAGCCCTATAAAAAAAACCCCCTGAGATCGTCTCCCCCAACACTCCGAGGACAACCTCGCTACTCGATGTCAGCCTTTCCAGTGCTTGCCTCCATCGGAAAACCAACATGAGGTCAGCTCCTAGTCAGAGGCCCCTACACAGAGATGACCTCGTTACCCAAGGTCGGCCTCTTAAGCTTTCACCCAACCATCCTCGCTAACTAGGGCCAGCACACTTCTATAGGGACGACCTCGCAACCTGAGGTCGGCCTCATTAGTCGCATGGCATGAGCACATGCTTGCCTGGCCAGGTCAGCCCAGCACATGTGGTGTAATCTCAGGTTGGCAAGCCATCCCTTTCTACATGATGTTAGCAACAAGCATTCAATGCCCACCCAACGTGAAAATAATTGCCTACCTTGTCTGCTATATTTGAGTGCTTGCCTGCCTGGCAAGATCATCCCAAGCGACCACATCGGTGCAACCCCAGGCAGTTGGGCTTCACCCTCTCCGAGTCGTTATTAATAGATCAGTCCAATGGGAACGAACAACCGGCTTTATCAGAGGGTTGCTAGAGGGACATGTGGCCAACCACTAATAACCCTGCCGACGGCTGTCAAGTTGATTACAAATGAGTGTGGGGGACCATCTGACCTGGCCTAACCTTTCCTCGATCCTATATAGCCGGAGTTGCATCCCCTGCGTCATGTATCTCTAAACCTCTAAGAAAACAGTAGCCTTTTATATCTTTATTCCATGTCTTAAAACCCTAGTGGTGGCTAGATCTAGCTGACGCTCCCTTCTTCCTCCACTTGACACTAACTTAAGCATTGGATGCGAATCGAAGGGCCGCCACCCCTCTGGTTCCTTTGGCACGTTTTCTATCTGTTTCAAGCGACGTTGAAAAATCTTCTCTCAACTCGACAAAACCACCACGTTTTGGCTCCCCTATTGCATGAATACTCGTCCCAGCAGTCAGATCCGGATCCATCAAGATTATAGGCATCAACACATGGTAACTTCTTTCTGAATACATGATCCTGACTTATGATACTTCTTATGTGGGGGTGCATTGTATGAAGTAATATTGATATTTATGTATGTACATTTAGAAATGCCATGTGAAATGAAGAAAAAATTGCCAATGCGCAACAGACTAGCAGAATTCTCAAGATTTCCTAAATTCTGATCTTTCTTGCCTCTGAAATTGGAAAGCTGTGTCTTCGGTCTTATGCTTTTCCGTCGCGCCTATCTTGGTCATCTTATATCTATTCTATAAAAGAGGACCTTTTTTTAATTTTGTCCCAGTCATAAGTCCAGTCATATCTTTGTTTGTCCCAGTCATCAAGAACGGCTAGGATTTACTTGGGGAAGGGCTAGGATTTAGCCACGTAAGCAAGTGGGTCCCGCAGTCATGCGTATGCAGTTCGCAAGTGGGTTCCGCAGTCACGCGTAAGAGAGAAAACGAGGGGGAAGCTCGAAATTTTGGGGTGGAAAGCTCGAAATTTTGGGGCATCTTCTTCCTTACGACCTCAAAAAAATGAGGGGGAAGCTCGAAATTGGTGGGGAGCTTGGACCTTATAGATCTGTAAAATGAGGGGGAAGCTCGAAATCATCGGGGGAAAAGATCTGAGCTCTTCACCTCTCCAAATGCCAAATACGCTTCTCATCTTCACCCACTCCGTTCTCTCTCTCTCCCCCTCTCTTCTCTCTCTCTAGACCCTCTCACATTGGAAATCTGATCTGTCAGCAGGACTCAGCTGGACTCAGCTGCTCGGTGATAAAGCAGGACGACGATGTTAAGAGCAGGGCGACGAGACGACCGTGATAAGGGCAGGATGACGATGTCCGCTGGATCTGAGGAAGAAGGACTCAGATCTGAGGAAGACGATGGTGATCGAAAAGGGAGACGACGGAGATCGAAGAGGGAGACGACGGAGATCGAAGACCACACCAAGCCGCCGACTCCAGTGCTTCCCAGCTCTAATACAAATAAGTTTATCTGTTGAGGACTTTAGGCATGTGATATTCTTATGCTTCACAGCTCTAATTATCTGCTTTAACTGCCAAATTTCATTGTGCCCAGTGTCTCTACTTTAACTGCCAAATTGAATGGTGATCATTGGTGAAGTATAAAAAAGTTTTTGTCAACTTTTCATTTTATCTTCATGCGTCTTTATCACTGTGGGAAAGTTTTGGATTCAGATCCTTTAGTTATTTACATATGGTCATGAATTCTTATTTATAATTATACATATATTCTTATTTATAATTATTTACATATGTTCTTGCTTTGTGATCTTCTGGTTGTCCACATTTTGCTTAGATATACATAATATATGTGCACTTCAATTTAAGCTAGGCTTTCTTGATTTGTATAATAAATGAGAAATATTATGATGAAGATGGATTATAATTCCTAAATTTAAGCTAACTCCAAAGATGAAGAGTTTGTATAAGAAACTAATTATATATGCATAAATGCCCATTACCAGTTTCATGGCCACTATCAATGTTTGGGTAATCAATGGTAGATGGATTAGATGGATTATAATTCCCATGTTTTGTCCTGGCTAACAGTAAGTGTCCAAAATTAGTGATAAACAGTGGGATGGTGTCCAAATTTATGGTTCGAAGAGTAGTGGTTTTCTATGTCTTAGGACAAACCCAGAGAAAGGGAATTCTATAGTCTTCAAATGAGCATGTCTATTCACCGATTGTAATATTACTATGTGGTAATTTTTTGGCATCGCCCGATTAATGTGTAATGGATAGCATAACGGTGATGAACTCATTGATAATTTTAACCACTAACAGATATCTGACATGTTAGTCGGTTGACTGGGGTATCCTTCCTTAATGCAAGATGGATTTTTTTTATCTTTTTGATGTAAACGGATTCTTCAAAAGTAGGGCATTTTTTAATTTAGTTTTTGTGCAAGATTACCTTGCATAAGTGTTAATTTCTTCGCAATTTACTTATACTTTCTGAAATTTTGCCGGGCAATGTCTTCGCAATCTAAAAAGGAAAGGGCTACATTGACATAATAGATGCAGTGTTAGCTGATATGAGCATTTGTAGTGAGGTTTGACTGCTTTAGTTTTTTTAATTCAGTTCATTAAGTGTAGCTTTTGATATAATATGATGTTCCCTTTCATTTATTATTTTTCCTTTTTAAGTTTGGCTGATTATTTCTTATTAAATTATGTTATGGGAATGTTGCAATATAAATTCGTCAACATTGAAGATTTAAATTCCAATGATTGACTGCATTTTTGATAATTTCCAGTATATAAGTTTGTATATAAATTCGAATTGATTGACTCCAAAATTCTTCTTAATTTGTGCAATTGTTGTTGCTTTGCATAATAACATTCAGGAGATTGAATTTCTCTAGGAAGCATTCTCCTAATGCGAGCAATGTAAACACCCAACTATACATAAATGGCAGTGATATTACTAAAGTCGAACTGAGGGTGCTAAATGTACTTTTTTCGGCATAGTGATTAGTAGCTCTAATGCCATTTACTTGAATTTCATCCCTATCAATTCTTTTCTTGTGTCTAGAGATGATGTCATGTGCTACAAATTCAGCAAGTAAAGCAATGAGTTTGCCATTAAAATAGAAGCATGTTTGATACAGAGATGTAGGATGAAACTGTGAAATTGGGGAGGCAACCTCTCAGGGGGAGGCCCCTTCAGTTTGCCCCACACATGCTGCATATATGATGTGACCACAAGACTGAAGCTAACATTGGGAGAAAATTGGGGAAGTTCTTTCCTATCAAGTTTGCATTTGGTGAGCACCTGCAGGTTTGCATTTTGTTTCATGTAAGCATTTCAGGTAAGCATATCTATCAGAAAAATTGGGGAAGTTCTTTCCTAACTTGTTTGCATTTTGTTTCAGGTAAGCATTTCTATTTGGCTTCAAGTCTATTGTTTTTATTAGGCATCAGGTATGTAGTTTCTATTAGGTAAGCACCTTCACATGCTTTTTTTTAGTTTTCTCTCTGGTATATAGTTTTTTGCATTTCAATTTAGTTTCAGGTAAGCATGTTGCTTCATGTTTCATGTTTGTTTCATGTTTCAATTGAGTATCAATTTTGTGAGTACATGCACATGCACATGCAGTTGTTGGTCTATGTAATTGGTGAGTGCATGCAGTCTTTATGCATATCATAGTTATACAAGGATCTTTTTGGTTAGCAAGATCGAAATTATGAGAGATCATGTGGAGGTATTTTCTGATCTGTCCCACAAACAAACATACACCTTTGATATATGTTTTCTTTAAACATGTTTAAGGTCTCCATTTTGTAAACAATTATTTGATGTAATCATCGGCATATACAAACATAAAATCTGCTGGATATTTCTTCATTTCAAAGAAAAAGATAGTCCCACATTGGATGGGAGATGACACTTTGATGGGTATATTATAGTCTTCTTGCTAATGGGCTATTGGACTTGTTAATGGGCTAGGACTTGGGGGTAGCTCGCGTGCGCATGAGCCCAAGCAACGGGCCGAGCCCAAACTGGGTTGAGCAGAATGGAAAATCTGGGCGTCGGATCTGGAAAACCTTAGCGTGTGTGCGCTGGCGTCGCGCCTGCGCAGGGGGGGTTCACGGGTGCGCGCGCGGAGTGCCCGAGTTTTGCATCATTTTTAGCCCACTTGTTTTTGCAGAATTTGAAAGGCCCATTAATTTTCCCAACAGCTACCGCAACAGCTATATTTTCATTTAATATTGCAACAGGTATAATAACATTTAATTGCAGAATTAAACCTCTTTCTTAATTGCGAAATTCCAACAGTCATTTGCCTTCACATATATAAACCCTATTCGGTCAAGAGTTTTGACACATTGCGAAATATTTTTCTTCCTCCCAAAAATTCGTTGCTGTCATGCGTGCCTCTGTTTTGTTTGCCTCCACAAACCCGAACAGATCCTCTTTCACTGCGGCTTCCATACTGCTGCGAACTTCTTCCTCTTCGTTTGAGATCGAAGAACGGTTGCTGCTGGCTGGAGCCTTGTACTGTGAGTGCACACTTACAAGGCTGTTGCTGTTGAATCCTGGATGGTACCCGCTTGACCTGACTTGCACCAAGTTCATACTCTGAGGGGCGGAAATCTACTTTTAATGACAGTAACTAGCACGCCTTGGCAAACCGATAAGTCCCTTCTTCCTCTAAAATTTATAGCATCATCCTATTAAATCTGCAAATTTATACAACAATCTTAAGAGTAGATCATGGATGCTGCTATAGTGACTGCTAAACATATTCCTGATCTGTCTAAAATCGAGCTTTTTTCTGGTTCTTTCTTTAAGCGTTGGCAAGAAAAAGTTTTCAGTACAATTGACGTCACTGGCTTTACCTTCGCACTCATAGATCCTAAACCAACAGATGAAAAAGACATTCCTGCCTGGGACCGTGCTAATAAAATAGTAGACATACCATCCTTCATACCTTGTCCAATGAACTGTTTGATGTCTACTGTCCCACTAAAATTGCTTCTGATATTTGGTCTAATCTCAACAAGAAATATATCCTAGAAGATGCTGGTACTCAACAAGAAATATATCCTCCCAAATTCATGACTTCCATGCTCTCATAGAAGATCATAAAAATGAAAATATCACTCTCCCTGATCCTTTTGTTGCTGGCACTCTTATTGAAAAACTTACCGGATCTTGGAAAGATTATAAAAACAGTCTTAAACACAAAAGAAAACAAATGTCCCTTGAAGATGTTATCATCCATATTAGGATTGAGGAAAAGAATAAGGAAAGAGAGAAAAGCAACTCCGCAAAAGAAATTGTTTCTAAAGCCAATCTTATTGAAGCTAATTCTTCCTTTCCTCCTTCTCATCCTTAGAAACCTTTCAAGAAATTTAGACCCAATCACAAACCAAACCAGAGATTTCAAAAGGGCCAAAACCATACTACTTTCAAGAAGAAAGGAGACTGTTTTATTTGCAAGAAACCTAGACACCATACAGCTTAATGTCGCTTCCGGAAAGATACTCCTAAACCAAGTGCTAACTTGGTAGAAGGAGATATAATTGCTGCGGTGATCTCAGAGGTTAACATGGTGGCACATGCTAAGGACTTGGTAATTGACTCCGGGGCAACCCAGCATATCTGCGTTGATAGAGGAGCTTTTACCTCATATGTTCCTATCAGCTCTGGCAAGGAAAAGGTGTACATGGGGGATTCAAGACCCTCACCCGTAATCGGGAAAGGGAAGGTTCTTCTCAAATTAACCTCAGGAAAACCCCTTTCGCTTAGTGAAGTGCTCCATGTCCCAGATATCCGTTGGAATCTGGTTTCTGTCTCTCTTCTGGGAAAAGTGGGGATTAAGGTTACTTTTGAGTCTGATAAATTTGTAATGACCAAGAATGGTCAGTTTATGGGAAAGGGATATTGTAACCGGGGTATTTTCATTCTGAATGTAGTTGATGTCATCAATAATAATGCATCCTCTTCTTCTGCTTACTTGATTGACTCTTTTGATGTTTGGCACTATAGACTAGGGCATGTTAATTATTCATATATTAAGAAAATGAAAGAAATTGGAGTGTTGAATGCCTCATCTTCCTCTAATGACAAATGTGAAATTTGTGTTGAATCAAAAGCCACTAAGAAAACATGTAGGTCTGTACACAGAGAAAGTGAACTACTTGCTTTAATTCATAGTGACCTTGGGGATTTGAAAAGCAATATAACTAGAGGTGGTAAGAAATTCTATATCACTTTTGTGGATGACTTCTCTAGATACACTGAAGTATATTTGCTTAGATCTAAGGATGATACTTTTGATATGTTTTTGAAGTATAAGACTAAAGTAGAGAATCAACTTAATAAGAAGATAAAAAGGGTTAGATCAGATAGAGGATGGGAGTTTACATCTTTTAATGAGTATTGTGAAGAACATGGGATTATTCATGAGACTGCTCCTCCTTATTCTCTTGAATCTAATGGCATAGCAGAAAGGAAAAATAGAACCTTAATAGAGATGATGAATGCTTTGCTAATTAGTTCAGGTGCACCTCTTAACCTTTGGGGAGAAGATATTCTCTCTGCTTGTCATATTCAGAATAGAATTCCCTATAAGAAATTAGGTAAGACACCTTATGAACTTTGGGTAGGTCATTCTCCAAACCTTAGTTACCTCAAAGTGTGGGGGTGCTTAGCTAAAGTTCTTTTACCATAACCTAAGAAAAGGATATTAGGTCCTAAAACCTTTGATTGCATGTTTATTGGATATGCTCAAAATAGTGCTTCATATAGATTCCTAGTTGTTAAAAGTGAGCAAAACATCATAGAGCCTAACACTATTGTTGAAAACAAGAATGCTGATTTCTTTGAGCACATATTTTCAATGAAAATGGATAATGTTAGGTTGACTTCTGCACCTCAATCATTGCACACTTCTGATGTTCATTCACATGATAATGATGATGAGATAGAAGTAAGAAGGAGTAAAAGAGTGAGGAGGGAGACTAATCTAGGTGATGGCTTTTTTACCTTTCTTATTGATGATGATCCTCTTACATACCATGAAGCCATTGATTCGGAGTGAATATTACGTATTTAACCCCCTAATTAGTCCTATTTTGTGCCCATATGATGCTTAAATGATCTCTAATACATTCATATTTTTAATATCATCATTTATTAGAGAAATTACTCTATTTGTGCACAAAGCGTCAATTTTATTGAGTATTTCTGCATTTTTATATTTTTCCTAGCATCGTCTCGATCTCACGATTCTAACGACTATTTATTTGTATTTTTCTGAGATCTGTGCTAATTTCTATGAATTTTTGAATGCAGAATACCATTTAATTAAAGAAATACGCTGAAAATACGTAAATACGGTCGCCACACGAATTTTGGCACGCCATGCGGCGCGATCTCCGCGACTCCCACTCAATCGAACGGCCCTCAGCGAATCGGCGACGCGGCCATCTCGTAGCCGTTAGATCAGTATCCTACGGCCAGGAGCGAACGAAAATCAACGCAAGCGAGCGACAGCTCCGTGGGCAACGTGGCTATTCGTAGGCAGTTGATCATTCATCCAACGGTCCGGTCGATGAGGAGGAAGCGGTCGACGCGGCGATCCATGAACCGTCTGATCAAGATCCTACGGCCGCGATTTACTCCGAAGCGAAGTCGGATGAAGCGAAGCGGAGCGGGTCTTGCAAGCGGGCGCAGATCCGTTTCGAGTAGCCACGTGTCGCAACGTGGTTAAATCCCGATTCGATCAACGGCCACCATTTGCACCGACTTGAGATGCGGGTTTGGGTTCCATTCGGGTGCGGGTTTAGACCCGTTAAGATCTCTAAACCCGCAATGCTAATATATACGCGTATTTTAGGGGTTTTGGGGGTATTCTGGCGTATTTTGGGACTTTTGGAGCGGCTACTGTGCGTATTTCTCCAGGGGAAAATTCTGAAAAATTCCAGAGGCTATTCTTCCTATTCTAAAGGAGTTTTGGGCTTTAAAGAGGAGATTTGGTGATAAATTCTTGAACTTATACCCCGTATTTGGTGTATTTCTTTGTATTTTGGCAATTAAAACGATGTATTTGGCCATGAAACTTGATTGTTTTTGCACCATGCGTGGCTAATCTCCTTGTGCTATGGTTGTGATGTAATTAGGAGTATTTATTTGATGAATTTCATGTCTTTAGCCCTATTTTCATGTCAAAATCACTCGTAACATTGATTTCTACAACGTATTTGTTGGGTATTTGCTTATTGTCGATATTATTTACATCCCGTATGGCTAGGCCCTGACAAGGCTAGCCAATTTATGTTCACTAATCTGAACTTATTATTGCTTTTATCGTTTAATGAAATCAATGTTGCTAGTGATGCGTATACGGCCACTTTGACTAGTTTTCATCGTTTCATCTTCCGACGTCTTCGTGCCCTGACCGGACGAAGCGTTGAGTTATATAAAAGACATGATATTTCAGCGATTATTAACTCCTAATGAAATCACAACCGTAGCACATCCACTTCATATGTGTTGGTGTTGACGTAGTTAGGGTGTCGTAATTGTTGATTTCTATATCTTTTCGCCCTATTTGCACCTGATTAATCCTTTGGCACGTTTCTATATGCTTGATCGCCATACTTTCCGATGTTCTCGTGCCCTGACCGGACGAGACGTTGAGTTATAGAAAAGGTATTGATAATCATTGATTGCACACACCCTAACGAAATCAAACCCAACGCATACTCCCCATAATTGTATCCCTCTCCAAGTCACCGTTAATATCGTTTTCTTTTGCTATTTGATACCCTTGATCCTATATCTTCGTGTTTGATAGGTGGTTGGCTAACATCGTATTATTACTTTTTTCAGATTGACGATCGTAGTTTTGCAGGTCAGTTGTCCCGCGGATTCGATACCTGGACTCACCAGGATATTACTTGCATGATCTCCTGCACTTGTGAGTAGTTCTCACATCATTTGAGACGAGGCAGCCATCACATCTCCTGATGCCACTTTTTTGAAAGAAGCAATCAACAGTGAATTAGAATCCATTATGTCAAATCACACTTGGGAACTTGTTACCTTGCCCCAGGAGCTAAAACTATTGGTTGCAAGTGGATATTTAAAAGGAAGCTAAAACCTGATGGTTCTATTGACAAGTTCAAAGCTAGATTAGTTGCTAAAGGTTTCAACCAAAAGAAAGACATTGATTACTTTGACACTTTTGCCCCTGTCACTAGGATAGCTTCTATCTGTGTCTTGGTTGCTTTAGCTTCCATACATAGTCTTGTTATCCATCAAATGGATGTAAAGACTGCTTTTTTGAATGGAGATTTGGAAGAAGAGATTTATATGGAACAACCTGAAGGTTGTATCGCTCCTGGAAATGAACATAAAGTATGCAAACTTGTTAAATCTCTTTATTGTTTAAAACAAGCTCCAAAACAATGGCATGATAAATTTGATTCTGTTTTGCTTTCAAATGGTTATCATATAAATGATGCTGATAAATGTATTTACACAAAGTTTGATAATGGTGTTGGTGTTATTATTTGCTTATATGTTGATGACATGCTTATTCTCGGCACCAACCTAGATGTAGTAAATGCAACAAAGTCATTCTTGTCTTCTAAATTTGATATAAAAGACATGGGTGAAGCTGATGTGATCGTAGGTATTAAGTTAACTAAGACACCTAGCGGGATTATGCTTTCTCAAGAACATTATGTTATTAAAATGCTTGAAAAGTTTGGATATCATGATCAAAAACCAGTAGCTACTCCATATGATGCTAGTTTACATTTAGCTAAAAATTTTGGTGAATCTGTTTCACAAATTAAATATGCTCAGATCATTGGTAGCTTAATGTATTTGATGAATTGTACTCGCCCTGCTATTGCTTATGCTATTAGTAGATTGAGTCGTTACACTCAAAATCCTAATAGTGATCATTGGAATGCTTTGTCAAGAGTTATGAGATACTTGAAAGGAACTCTTGAATATGTATTAATTTTTAGTGGCAATCCATCAGTCTTGGAAGGTTTTACTGATGTAAACTGGATCTCTGATTCAGATGAGCTTAAATCCACAAGTGGTTATGTTTTTACAATTGGTGGAGGTGTTGTGTCTTGGAAATCAACCAAGCAAACTTGTATTGCTCGGTCTACTATGGAATCCGAATTTATTGCCTTGGAGAAGGCATGTAGTGAAGCCGAGTTGCTTAAGAACCTTCTTGGTGATCTTCCCATATGTGAAAAACCGGTACCGTCTGTGTCTATCCATTGCGATAGCCAAGCTGCAATTGCAAAAGCAAAAAATAAAGTTTTTAATGGGAAGAGTAGGCATATACGCCTAAGGCACTCTATTGTGAGGCAGCTGCTAGATCATGGGATATTATCCCTTGATTATGTGAGGTCAGAGATGAATTTGGCAGATCCTCTGACAAAACCACTAAATAGAAAGTTAGTGGAAAGTACATCGAGGGGAATGAGACTTATACCTAAAACATAGGTCAAGAGTGATGGTAACCCAACCTATGTGATTGATGATCTCATGAAGTAGGTTCATATGGGTAACAACAAGTCACTTGTTGATCGTGAGGAGCACTATCATTATGTTCATGTCCATTCCTATGGTGTAGATAGTGATATCGACGATGAGAGAGGGTGAGCAGATGACTCTTAATGGAAACCATAGCCCTTGTTGGGTGGTGTGCATAATCGTCAAGCACACTTGATGGGTCCACCTATATGGGTGTGGAAGTGGGGCCGCTTCCTATGCGAATTTGGGTACATTCGCTAGAGCACTCATGAAAATCCAGGTATGGCGCATGGCCGAAACGTGCCAACCCGATAGAGCAAGCAACTATTCATTGATGATTTAATATGGGTTGTGAGTCAATGTTTTACAATAAAGGAGATTGGTTCATAGAAACTATATGTTTCACCAACTTCTTGTAGAACACACTTCCATTCCCTAAGTAATGGTTCATAGACCGAAAGTCACCATTGCTAATGTATTGAATTGTCGTATTCAATCTCGAAATTTTTCCTCTTTCCACATCTTGGATTCTTTTTTCCTTACCTCTTGAAATTTTGAAATAGTGGGGGATTGTTGGATATTTCTTCATTTCAAAGAAAAAGATAGTCCCACATTGGATGGGAGATGACACTTTGATGGGTATATTATAGTCTTCTTGCTAATGGGCTATTGGACTTGTTAATGGGCTTGCACTTGGGGGTAGCTCGCGTGCGCGTGAGCCCAAGCAACGGGCCGAGCCCAAACCGGGTTGAGCCGAATGAAAAATCTGGGCGTCGGATCCGGAAAACCTTAGCGTGTGTGCGCTGGCGTCGCGCCTGCGCAGAGGGGTTCACGGGTGCGCGCGCGGAGTGCCCAATTTTGCATCATTTTTTAGCCCACTTGTTTTTGCAGAATTTGAAAGGCCCATTATTTTTCCCAACAGCTATATTCTGTTTAATGGCTGTTTTAATACCGCAACAGCTATATTTTCATTTAATATTGCAACAGGTATAATAACATTTAATTGCAGAATTAAACCTCTCTCTTAATTGCGAAATTCCAACAGTCATTTGCCTTCAACTATATAAATCATATTCTGTCAAGAGTTTTGATACATTGCGAAATATTTTTCTTCCTCCCAAAAATTCGTTGTTGTCTAGCGTGCCTCTGTTTTGTTTGCCTCCACAAACCCGAACAGATCCTCTTTCGCTGCGGCTTCCATACTGCTGTGAACTTCTTCCTCTTCGTTCGAGATCGAAGAACGGTTGCTGCTCGCTGGAGCCTTGTATTGTGAGTGCACACTTACAAGGCCGTTACTGTTGAATCCTGGATGGTACCGCTGGACCTGACTTGCATCGAGTTCATACTCTGAGGGGCGGAAATCTACACTTAAAGACAGTGCCTAGCACGCCTCGGCAAACCGATAAGTCCCTTCTTCCTCTGAAATTTATAGCATCATCCTATTAAAGCTGCAAATTTATACAACAATCTTAAGAGTAGATCATGGATGCTGCTAAAGTGACTGCTAAACATCTGCCTGATCTGTCTAAAATCGAGCTTTTTTCTGGTTCTTTCTTTAAGCGTTGGCAAGAAAAAGTTTTCAGTACACTTGACGTCACTGGCTTTGCCTTCGCACTCACAGATCCTAAACCAACAGATGAAAAAGACATTCCTGCCTGGGACCGTGCTAATAAAATATGTAGACATACCATCCTTCATACCTTGTCCAATGAACTGTTTGATGTCTACTGTCCCACTAAAATTGCTTCTGATATTTGGTCTAATCTCAACAAGAAATATATCCTAGAAGATGCTGGTACTCAAAAATTTGCTATAGGTAACTTCCTTCTTTTTTCTATGTCAGAAGATAAAACTGTCTCCTCCCAAATTCATGACTTCCAAGTTCTCATAGAAGATGTTAAAATGAAAATATCACTCTCCCTGATCCTTTTGTTGCTGGCTCTCTTATTGAAAAACTTCCCGAATCTTGGAAAGATTATAAAAACAGTCTTAAACACAAAAGAAAACAAATGTCCTTTGAAGATGTTATCATCCATATTAGGATTGAGGAAAAGAATAAGGAAAGAGAGAAAACCAACTCCACTAAAGAAATTGTTTCTAAAGCCAATCTTATTGAAGCTAATTCTTCCTTTCCTCCTTCTCATCCTAAGAAACCTTTCAAGAAATTTAGACCCAATCACAAACCAACCCAGAGATTTAAAAAGGGCCAAAACTATACTACTTTCAAGAAGAAAGGAGACTGTTTTATTTGCAAGAAACCTGGACACCGTGCAGCTCAATGTCGCTTCTGGAAAGATACTCCTAAACCAAGGGCAAACTTGGTAGAAGGAGATATAATTGCTGCGGTGATCTCAGAGGTTAACATGGTGGCACATGCTAAGGACTTGGTAATTGACTCCGGGGCAACCCGGCATATCTGCGTTGATAGCGGAGCTTTTATCTCATATGTTCCTATCAGCTCTGGCGAGGAAAATGTGTACATGGGGGATTCAAGACCCTCACCCGTAATCGGGAAAGGGAAGGTTCTTCTCAAATTAACCTCAGGAAAAACCCTTTCGCTTAGTGAAGTGCTCCATGTCCCAGATATCCGTTGGAATCTGGTTTCTGTCTATCTTCCAGGAAAAGTGGGGGTTAAGGTTACTTTTGAGTCTGATAAATTTGTAATGACCAAGAATGGTCAGTTTGTGGGAAAGGGATATTGTAACCAGGGTCTTTTCATTCTGAATGTACTTGATGTCATCAATAATAATGCATCCTCTTCTTGTGCTTACTTGATTGACTCTTTTGATGTTTGAAACTATAGACTAGGGCATATTAATTATTCATATATTAAGAAAATGAAAGAAATTGGATTGTTGAATGCCTCATCTTCCTCTAATGACAAATGTGAAATTTGTGTTGAATCAAAAGCCACTAAGAAAACATGTAGGTCTGTACACAGAGAAAGTGAACTACTTGCTTTAATTCATAGTGACCTTGGGGATTTGAACAGCAATATAACTAGAGGTGGTAAGAAATTCTATATCACTTTTGTGGATAACTTCTCTAGCTACACTGAAGTATATTTGCTTAGATCTAAGGATGATGCTTTTGATATGTTTTTGAAGTATAAGACTAAAGTAGAGAATCAACTTAATAAGAAGATAAAAAGGGTTAGATCAGATAGAGGAGGGGAGTTTACATCTTTTAATGAGTATTGTGAAGAACATGGGATTATTCATGAGACTACTCCTCCTTATTCTCCTGAATCTAATGGCATAGCAGAAAGGAAAAATAGAACCTTAAAAGAGATGATGAATGCTTTGCTAATTAGTTCAGGTGCACCTCTTAACCTTTGGGGAGAAGCTATTCTCTCTGCTTGTCATATTCAGAATAGAATTCCCTATAAGAAATTAGGTAAGACACCTTATGAACTTTGGGTAGGTCATTCTCCAAACCTTAGTTACCTCAAAGTGTGGGGGTGCTTAGCTAAAGTTCTTTTACCAGAACCTAAGAAAAGGAAATTAGGTCCTAAAACCTTTGATTGCATATTTATTGGATATGCTCAAAATAGTGCTTCATATAGATTCCTAGTTGTTAAAAGTGAACAAAACATCATGGAGCCTAACAATATTATTGAAACCAAGAATGTTGAGCACATATTTCCAATGAAAATGGATAATGTTAGGTTGACTTCTGCACCTCAATCATCGCACACTTCTGATGTTCATTCACATGATAATGATGATGAGATAGAAGTAAGAAGGAGTAAAAGAGTGATGAGGGAGACTAATCTAGGTGATGGCTTTTTTACCTTTCTTATTGATGATGATCCTCTTACATACCATGAAGCCATCACATCTCCTGATGCCACTTTTTGGAAAGAAGCAATCAACAGTGAATTAGAATCCATTATGTCAAATCACACTTGGGAACTTGTTACCTTGCCCCAGGAGCTAAAACTATTGGTTGCAAGTGGATATTTAAAAGGAAGATAAAACCTGATGGTTCTATTGACAAGTTCAAAGCTAGATTAGTTGCTAAAGGTTTCAACCAAAAGAAAGACATTGATTACTTTGACACTTTTGCCCCTGTCACTAGGATAGCTTCTATCCGTGTCCTTGTTGCTTTAGCTTCCATACATAGTCTCGTTATCCATCAAATGGATGTAAAGACTGCTTTTTTGAATGGAGATTTGGAAGAAGAGATTTATATGGAACAACCTGAAGGTTGTATCACTCCTGGAAATGAACATAAAGTATGCAAACTTGTTAAATCTCTTTATGGTTTAAAACAAGCTCCAAAACAATGGCATGATAAATTTTATTCTATTTTGCTTTCAAATGGTTATCATATAAATGATGCTGATAAATGTATTTACACAAAGTTTGATAATTGTGTTGGTGTTATTATTTGCTTATATGTTGATGACATGCTTATTTTCGGCACCAACCTAGATGTAGTAAATGCAACAAAGTCATTCTTGTCTTCTAAATTTGATATGAAAGACATGGGTGAAGCTGATGTGATCTTAGGTATTAAGTTAACAAAGACACCTAGCGGGATTATGCTTTCTCAAGAACATTATGTTATTAAAATGCTTGAAAAGTTTGGATATCAAGATCAAAACCCAGTAGCTACTCTATATGATGCTAGTTTACATTTAGCTAAAAAATTTGGTGAATCTGTTTCACAAATTAAATATGCTCAGATCATTGGTAGCTTAATGTATTTGATGAATTGTACTTGCCCTGATATTGCTTATGCTATTTGTAGATTGAGTCGTTACACTCAAAATCCTAATAGTGATCATTGGAATGCTTTGTCAAGAGTTATGAGATACTTGAAAGGAACTCTTGAATATGGATTAATTTTTAGTGGCAATCCATCAGTCTTAGAAGGTTTTACTGATGCAAACTGGATCTCTGATTCAGATGAGCTTAAATCCACAAGTGGTTTTGTTTTTACACTTGGTGGAGGTGATGTGTCTTGGAAATCAACCAAGCAAACTTGTATTGCTCGGTCTACTATGGAATCCGAATTTATTGCCTTGGAGAAGGCATGTAGTGAAGCCGAGTGGCTTAAGAACCTTCTTGGTGATCTTCCCATTTGTGAAAAACCGATACCGTCTGTGTCTATCCATTGTGATAGCCATGCTGCAATTGCAAAAGCAAAAAATAAAGTTTTTAATGGGAAGAGTAGGCATATACGCCTAAGGCACTCTATTGTGAGGCAGCTGCTAGATCATGGGATTGTATCCCTTGATTATGTGAGGTCAGAGATGAATTTGGCAGATCCTCTGACAAAACCACTAAATAGAAAGTTAGTGGAAAGTACATCGAGGGGAATGAGACTTATACCTAAAATATAGGTCAAGAGTGATGGTAACCCAACCTATGTGATTGATGTTCTCATGAAGTAGGTTCATATGGGTAACAACAAGTCACTTGTTGATCGTGATGAGCACTATCATTATGTTCATGTCCATTTCTATGGTGTAGATAGTGATATCGACGATGAGAGAGGGTTAGCATATGACTCTTAATGGAAACAATAGCCCTTGTTGGGTGGTGTGCATAATCGTCGAGCACACTTGATGGGTCCATCTATATGGGTGTGGAAGTGGGGCCGCTTCCTATGCGAATTTGGGTACATTCGCTAGAGCACTCATGAAAATCCAGGTATGGCGCATGGCCGAAACGTGCCAACCCGATAGAGCAAGCAACTATTCATTGATGATTCAATATGGGTTGTGAGTCAATGATTTACAATAAAGGAGATTGGTTCATAGAAACTATATGTTTCACCAACTTCTTGTAGAACACACTTCCATTCCCTAAGTAATGGTTCATAGACCGAAAGTCACCATTGCTAATGTATTGAATTGTCGTATTCGATCTCGAAATTTTTCCTCTTTCCTCATCTTGGATTCTTTTTTCCTTACCTCTTGAAATTTTGAAATAGTGGGTAATTGTTGGATATTTCTTCATTTCAAAGAAAAAGATAGTCCCACATTGGATGGGAGATGACACTTTGATGGGTATATTATAGTCTTCTTGCTAATGGGCTATTGGACTTGTTAATGGGCTAGCACTTGGGGGTAGCTCGCGTGCGCATGAGCCCAAGCAACGGGCCGAGCCCAAACCGGGTTGAGCCAAATGAAAAATCTGGGCGTCGGATCCGAAAAACCGTAGCGTGTGTGCGCTGGCGTTGCGCCTACATAGGGGGGGGTTCACGGGTGCGCGCGCGGAGTGCCCGAGTTTTGCATCATTTTTTAGCCCACTTGTTTTTGCAGAATTTGAAAGGCCCATTAATTTTCCCAACAGCTATATTCTGTTTAATGGCTGTTTTAATACCGCAACAGCTATATTTTCATTTAATATTGCACCAGCTATAATAACATTTTATTGCAGAATTAAACCTCTCTCTTAATTGCGAAATTCCAACAGTCATTTGCCTTCACCTATATAAACCCTATTCTGTCAAGAGTTTTGACACATTGCGAAATATTTTTCTTCCTCCCAAAAATTCGTTGCTGTCCTACGTGCCTCTGTTCTGTTTGCCTCCACAAACCCGAACAGATCCTCTTTCGCTGCGGCTTCCATACTACTGCGAACTTCTTCCTCTTCGTTTGAGATCGAAGAACGGTTGCTGCTCGTTGGAGCCTTGTACTGTGAGTGCACACTTACAAGGCCGTTACTGTTGAATCCTAGATGGTACCCGCTGGACCTAACTTGCACCGAGTTCATACTCTGAGAGGCGGAAATCTACTCTTAAGGACAGTGCCTAGCACGCCTCGGCAAACCGATAAGTCCCTTCTTCCTCTGAAATTTATAGCATCATCCTATTAAATCTGCAAATTTATACAACAGAATCAACAAAAGAAACAAGCAACAAAATGCATTCCCACATAATAATCTGAAAAGCAACAATAAATCAACAAAGGTTGAGCAGAAGATTATGCAATCAATAACAACAGTAAAACTTTAAACCATGGCTCATGCAAATAGCTGTACAATAATTATGTTACTCCCTCAAAAAAAAATAGCTTAACATTAACACGGCTACTAATTACATAAAGGAAACTCTCCTACAATATCATCATAATGATAAACATAAATAAATCATTTTTGATATCTCAAATGATTTACATATAAGTTCAAATTATAGAGTTTGGATTCATCATCCTCATCCAAATGTAACATAAATAGTTTTCAGTTACAAATTACTAATTTAGGAACCTAAATAGAAGCAAAGGGAAAAATAAAATAACAATGTTTCCAACGATTCCATTTCGAGTGTTAAGTGAGAGGCTGAACCATGCCCATTCTTCAGTTATCAATTTTTTTACTTTGCAGATAGAAAGGGGCTCCCATTTCTTTAATATGTGTAATGTTAATTTGCAGGTAGAATTTTTTAATAATCCATAACAGACCTCATTGTCATCTTCTTCTGTATATGAACCATGACCCTTACAAGGAGAAGCTTCATTAGATGAGAATTTTTCCAACAGTATGAGAAGCTTAAAGTTATCGTCTTTCCTCGCATTTTCCAACAAAATTTGTGTTTTTATGCTCTTTGTTTCTTGCTTCATAAATCCTCTTAGTTATGTAATAAAATTTGTACCAAGGATTTTTGTAGTGTGCAAGAACATTTTTCAAGCTTTCAGTGCAAATCGTTGGGCTAACTAATAACATTTGTGTCAATGAATTTGCTGCATTTAGGTCCTTTTCTTTTGTGTGTGTTTTAGGCAAATTGAGGTTAGTGTGTTTTTGGATGTCCTCTCTAAAAAAACTGTTTTTGCAAGTCATTCTCTCTCAAGAAGTAGGTGAGTACACCCCCACCATTAAACTTTCTATCTGAAAACCCCAACATTCTCTCTCAAAAAGCTGTTTTTGCATATGTTTTATGTTTAGTAAAAATCTGTGTTTTCAGGGCAAAAAAATTGGGCAAAAGTAGGTATGATATTTTGTGTTCAGATTTCATTTGTGTTTATGTTGCAGTATTGATTTGTTTCTCCTTTTGCAAATGTGTGTGTAGGGTGTGTGTTTGCATTTACTCTTTTAATCATGTTAACGTGGGTTTGTTTACAGTATAAATGGGTGCAGTGCTTGCAAAAAGGGAATGATGTTTTGTTGATTGACCCTGCACAATGGACAACATAGATCCTTCACCCACAGGTTTTGTAAAGGAGAATGATGTTTTGTTGAATGAGACTGCACACAGGTTTGTTGATCTTGAACAAAAATATGGGTTCCTGTTGCATTATTGATTTTTCCCCCATTGCCTAGAAACTGTGGTGTTTGTTTCTCCATGGTGTTTGTTCCTCCCAATAAATACATTTTAACTCAGGTTTTTTATTGTGTGATTCCCTGAACATAAGAACTCTGCAAAAATACTATTAACTTATGGCAAATGAAAGACCAAAGTGAAGGAAACTGTCTTTGGTTTTTGAATTCTGTGAATAGTCAACTCATGACTTTATGTTTACATTTGTTCTTTAAGTTGCATATGGAATTAAATATCATGGCAAGACATGGCTTAAATCTATCATTTGAGGAATTATTTTTATTATGTGTAAGCACTTCACTAAATAAAAAAATCTACTTTCGTTTAATCCTTTTTATTATGTTGTGTGCTTGTGCTGATATATGTAATGAAACTAATAAAATGTTTGGTATAGTATGAAATGAAATACCAGTTTGGGATGATAAGTGTCCATGTTTCATTTCATGTGTAATTCAAATTTAGATAGTATGATGTTATTTTATTAGTTTAAGTATCAATTTAAGTTTACACATGCTTAAAATGCAAACTATAAGGAGTTTGTCAAAATGCCCGTGTCCAAGTATATGGGTAATGAAACATGGATACACATGCTAATATTGTAGGAACAAATAGTGACCAAATACTATTACAATAATGCCAA
This sequence comes from Scilla litardierei, assembly GCA_030789695.1. NCBI lineage: Eukaryota > Viridiplantae > Streptophyta > Magnoliopsida > Asparagales > Asparagaceae > Scilla > Scilla litardierei. The sequence goes on along the minus strand of CM061142.1, from coordinate 691,925,992 downwards.
CAGGTTGAAGAGAAAATGGGTTTAACATTTGTTTGCTAAGTTTTGATATTACTAAATTAGGTTATTTATGATCTCTGAATGGAATCCACTTCAAATTTTCAAGTGGAGATCAAAGATCCAACACTTCTTAGGATTCAAATATCAAAATCACCCAACATACAACCAGACACTAATAACCAAACACTAGAAGCATGCATGTTTTCCATATGCTGTTAGCTCAAGTCACTGGCAATGCATGCATAATCAAGAGAAAAACATATGAGATAAAATAACATCATGGTACGTGCGTGATGCATGTAATTTTATGAGCATGTAGTTTCTATGAGCATGTAATTTACTGATATGAAGCAAGTAATTTTTATGAGCATGTAATGAGGAAGAAATTGAAATTTGTTTATGAGCAGGTAATTTCTAATGAATGAGAATTGTGATTATGAATAAAAATCATTCTTTTCAAGTTTTCTTGGGGCGATATTTGAATAGAATACAAATTTTTGATTTGATATGATTTTTTTATTCTTCATTCTTCTTCCTTCATTTGTTTGATTTGATTCATTTTATTGTTTAGAGATCAACAGGTTTGAACCGAACCAATCTCAAAAGTTTTTTTGTAAGATGGTTCTCGCTGTTGACTTCGCACAGTGCTAATTCTATGCAAATTTGAAGATAAGGAGAAGCATACTTATCATAAATCGCTTCGATTAGATTGCTGCAGCTGTTGACTCCTCAGATCTTCTGGTTGAAAAATAGGAGAGCCAAGCAAAGGTACAGATGATTGAAACAAAAATAACTTTTGTTAAATTCATGTTTGTTTTTCCATTTTCAGAGATTAATTTATCATAATTATATGTTCTTGATGGATGAATAGGTTAGTCGTCTTATGGACCTCATTGTGCATAGTTTGTATAGCAACAAGGAGGTGTACTGTCATGAATTAGACAGGTGTATGCTTCATTCCACTCATTTTTAGTGTGCTTATTTAATTCATTATTGTATTTTTTTAATGAGCATTTCAAGCTAAAGTGGTTATGGGTGATAAAATTATGATTTCCCAATTGAATGCATATTACTAAGTCCAATTATGTAAGAAAGATAGTTGACAATGAGTCTGTAAAATTTTTTATATATTGTTGAGGAAACGTTGAATTTCAGGATATGCATCAAATTTTGACGATAATCAGTTAGTTTATCTTTCTATTCTCATGTCTAAAATAGAGTTTTTAAAGTAAAATTTTAGTTTTTCATGATCTTCTTATACTGACAGGTTACTAGATTAATAATTTGGTGGAACAATAGTCAGTCAAAGAGTTTGAAGTTCCTTGAAAAATTTGAAACTTTAATAATTTTCTCTTCTGATATGAAACCTGGGGGACAATTAGTAAAGATATTATGAGAAAATTTAAAAAAACTTTCACTTGTATCTATCACTTACATACAAAAAAAAGTTTCGTCGTTCAGTAATTTGATGAGAATGCACCCATAAATTTCTCTAAGTTCATAATTTAGCTTTCAATAATCTTTTAAGAGCAATTTTTGTGTGTGGCATCAGTACACAGTTAACATGTGATCTTCTCTTGATCAGATTCTCTCTAATATGTTCTGATCAAAGAGCATGCTGATGGGATCGCCAGCGGCTCCGACAATTTTGGCATCGCCTGCTTGATGCGGCACAAGAAGACACATACATCCCTAGAGGCCAAAAGGTAATTTTTCTTTGCACCGTCTATACTTTTCACAAAAACCTCTAGCCTTGGTTGTTTACTGGATTTCGATTGGTGTTTAGATCATTGAGTAAGTGGCAAGAAATATCATTAGCCACCGATCGCTTCTACATCCTAATATAATCAGGTTGAAAGAGGTGAGGAAGCATGAGAATTTTGAAAGTTTGTTTAGTCTTAAGGGGTTTTTGTGCAAGTATGTAAAATTTTCATTTTGCAGATCTGTGGATTGTGATGGAATATGCCACCGCCGGTCAGCTGTTCGAGCAGATCTACATCACTTTCTTATTTTTTTCTCTCAAGCCCTTAAAATTTACATTTTTTGCATGTTTTGCGCTTTTAATTGGATTTATTTTCTTGCAAATTTGCTTTTTAGGCATCATTTCTTTCATCAGTTAATCTCTGGCGTTAGCTATTGTCAGTTTACGATAATTACCCCCATTTTGTAGCTTAGTCCATTATAATTATAACATTACTACTAGATTGAGGTGTCATCTCAAGCTGGACATGTGAGCTTTCTTCCCCCCCCCCACCAAAAAATATGTTATTAAAGTTTTTGACCGTAATTTCCAGGTATTGTTGGTTATCCTTCTGAATAAGTAACTCATTGAACAAATTCTTCAAGATAAAGTTGCACTGAATTTTGTTATAGAACATTTTCCAATTATTAGAAATTCATTAATTGCATGCAATTTTGTTATATTAAAGATAAGAGTAAAAAATAGCGATTAGGTTTGTGACACCATCAAATTTAAGTCAAATTTAAGTCCTCTTGAGCTTTGTAGTAACATGGAATAAAGGTAAAGACAGGTGGACCATTTTGTTAATTCTCTCAAAATTTTCCCATAAACAGTCATTTGTGATGTTCAACTGGTCATTGCATATATAGTAAAATTTTTGGCATGATTTCTTTTTAGCTTCCTTTTATATCTCATACATTAAATATTTGGAGTTTGTTTTTTATGGATATGCATTGATTCAGAGGAGATTATTTAACTTCCAGGTGGGTCTTTATGGATACACGGCTTACTCTGCAAGCAAATTTGCCATTCGCAGCTTAGGGGAGGCTTTATAGCATGAAGTCATTTCTGACAACATTCCTGTTAGTTTAATATATCCTCAATATATAGAAACACCAGCTCCCATCTTTATCCCCCCCTCCCCCCAAACTTCTCATTTATAGAGTAAAAAAAAGCGTTTCGCTCTCAAGCTCTAATGGCAACCGAATCATATGATGAACTTCGAATGAAAAAGCTTAAAGAACAAGAGGAAGATGGCAGAGCTTAAGCTGGACATGTTATATTTCTTTTTATAAAAAATGGTTTTAAAGTTTTTGAATGTAATTGCATATTATTGTTGGATATTCTGCTGAATATTAACTTATTTAAAAAATTCTTCAAGATATAGTTGCACTAAATTTTGTTATAGAAAATTTCCAATTATTAAAAATCATTAATGCATGCAATTTTGTTATTTGAAAGTCAAGGAAAAAATAGTGATTAGGTTCATGAAACCATCAAATTTATGTCAAATTGAAGTCCTCTTAAGCTTGGTAGCAACATAGTATAAATATAAAGATACAATAGAGTTGGGAGTTTCTCTATTCCTGTTGTTGATTAACTCAATGAATGGTGGACCATTTTGTTAATACTCTTAAAATTTTTCCCGTAAACGGTGTTTCATGATGTTCAATTAGTCACTGCATATATATATTAATTGATTGATATGCATCGATTCAGAGGAGTTTTTTTACTTCTAGGTAGGTCTTTATGGATACACAGCTTCCTTTGCAAGCAAATTTGCCCTTTGCGGCTTAGGGAGGCTTTGCAGCATGAAGTCGTAAGTTGTTTCTGACCACATTCGCATTAGTAAAATATTTCCTCTAGATACAGAAACCCCAGCTCCAAACTTAGTCATTCTCCCCTCACTTCTCATTTATAGAGTAAAAAAAGCATACACTTTCTTTGTGGTTCAGACGATGGTATATTAGTAATGATGTAGCATTTTGTTTGTGGTTTGGTGGTATATCTTTTTGGTTGTGTTTGTACAAAATGGAGAAATTTTCAAATTTGAAATTGCAATATTCATTTGTTGCTAGCTTACAACTTTTGTTTGCTGAAGGCCTAACATGACATGGAAGCCAAATCTACAGTTGAAGCGGGTTTTCATTCTGAATTTTCCAGCGGGAGCCAGCTACACAGATGACCCATCACATGGGAAGCCCCTACCCAGCCTTTTGGGTTAAATATAGTCCTGAGATAGAAGTAGTAAGAATTGGATAATACACATGTTGCTTTAGAATGTTATTTGCTCTGTGGATTGGATGATTTTAGCCTTAGGAATATGTTGTATGAAAACTCATTGAGTAATACCAAATCATTAGTTTTGCAAACTAATTAATTAATCATATTCTGCTTCACTATTTTTAGATGCTCATTGCACTGATCTTTTTTTGCAAGCACACACTACAGCTTCCGCTTTATCACTATTGATCACATATATGTAGATTTAGAGAGAACTTAGGCCCTTTTGATCTCTCACAATCCTGCATGTATGGAAACTCTTTGCATAATTAAAAATAAAATGATGTGGGTTAATTTGTTGCAACCAAATTGACTATCCTAAGGAACCTAGGATCACAGGTTTCTTGAACATAGCATTTGTGTTCTTTTTTGCTTTATATATTTATATATTTATTTCATTTTATTTCATTTCAGTTCATCTGTCACAATACTTATTGGAGCCTTTCCAGCATTGTGGTCATTTGACCCATATATTCTTCTTCCACTCATCCTGATGAGACATTGCATTTAAACTAGCTTAGATATTTGATCTTCTTCATTGTCTTTGGAATGGTTTTATAGTATTTTCACTTTTTATGAGCTTGCAGACCTCAATTTGAGCCCAAAACAAAGATTAATGATGTTTCCTGTCCGAATCAGTATTTGATAATGCATCATGCATGGATCTATTGAATTCGTGGAAGCTAGAAACTGGAAGCATATATGTAGGTTGTGCAACCTTGAAGTTGGAGAACTTTGGTGGGAACTTTCGGTGCAACTTGGAAGCTAGCAGATACACTTTGGCGGAAAACTAGCAGATGCACTTTGGCAGGAGATTTCTGTGCAAACCGGAGGCTAGAGAACTTCTCAAACATAAAGAAATTCTGTGCAACTGCAAATATCTTATAATATTGGAAATACATGGAAGTTGGAAATGCACAAAATCATGAAGCAAATTCTGTGCAACTACAAATATCTAGAAGCTTGAAATGCAAATTCTTTGCAACTGCAAATTATGTGCAATTAGAAGCTGAAGAACTTCTTAAATATGCAAATATGAAGTTGGAGAACTTCTCAAATATTAGTGTAACTACAAATTCAGTATTTTTTGTGTGGATTATGTATTTTTGTGCAAATTCTGTTTGTTTGGATCATGTATTCTTTATTTGGATTATATATTTTGAGTGTAATTTCTCAAATATGAGTGCAACTACAAATTTTGTGCAAATATTGGAGAACTTCTCAAATATGAGTGTAAATCGTAGAACTGCTCGAGTTTGGATTGTGTATTTTTTGTTTGCAACAAATGTATTCAAATTACACATTGCATGTGAAAATGAATTGAGAATGAAACTGGGCATAAAGAAGCAATTGTGCATCAGAACTTGCAACTAGGCATCAAGAGTCAATTCTCATCTACATTCTGTAATTCCAGATTAGGGTCCTTCCAGCATTTGTATGCAACCACTCGACAGCACAACAACGTGGGTATTCATCTACAAATTGTTGTAAACCGGGAATTCAATACAAAAATGAAAGTCATATAACTTTATGCATGTTTCTAGAATATGCAAATGTTGCCAAAAAATTACAGAATACAAACATGATCTCCAGAACTGGCACCACATCCATAAAAAAATTATACAACATTTTTACGCATTTTCTTTTTCTCCAGCGATACAAAAATCCATTATACATTTCTCAGTTCTCTCACTTTTCATTTCTCACTTTTGATTTCTCAGCATCATCAGCTGCTAGCTTACAGGAAGGGGTTATGCCGATGGGGTTAGAGACGAGGATATTATGACTGTGCAGGAAGAGCTTTTGGACGATGACACCTTTATGCACGCAGTGTGATGAGTGTGTCATTTTGTTGTATCTTGGGTCGATGTTAGCGAATATCTTATCATTTAGATTACGCGCGACCCTATATTCACTTTGTTGGATCCGATCATGCGTTGATGGAGGATCGAAAGAGAACTTACGTTGGCGTATGCTGCGCTGTAGTCTCTGAACTTTACCCTCGGATTCGCCACAACGGTCAGTACTTCGTCACAGAGGATCGAAGCAGCGTTTCCACCGTCTAAATCTAACTTTAGGAGAAGAACTTGATGGAAGGGAGAAGAGGAAAGAAGATTGCCTTATGCAAATTTATGGCATGAAGGATTAGCCTAAAATGCCTTACCCTTGGGTCTTATTTATAGGCTTTAGGGGTAGTTATTGTAGGAAATAACCATATATAAGCTTATTAGCTTATATTAATACCCTTGCTTATCCTCTTCTTCATGCACTTATCAAGTGCCTTTATGCACTTATAATGTGCCTTTTTCCACTTATCGAGTGGTCCTTTTCACACATGAAAAGGTTCCCTTTGCACATGCTTTCATGCACGCGACATCTGAGGTCCGTATACCCTCATACATCCCCTCATGGGTGTATACATGTCGTCCATATCCAATATCTCCCACTCACACTTGAGGAGATTGTAAGGAAACATCTTTTCCTTTAGTTCTTCTATTTATCATACTGAGAAATAGACCGTATGACCGGCATGCGCATAGAGTCCGCTGTTGTGCACTTGTTAGAGATACACAACACTCCTCGGGGTGCAAAGTTGAGTAGATCAACGCATGTTTTACCTTAGATTATTTCTTCACATTTCTTATACTTTATATTCAACAATTGAATCCCATCTGGATTACAATAGGCTGGCCAGCTTTGAATCTCTAAAGTCCGAATGTGAATATGAAATTAATCTTCCTCTTCTTGCGATCCTTTCGATCTTGACTTGACTCGCTTTTCTAACATGCCCCGTCGGACCGAATTTACCATAGTCCATAAGCAACATGCTAAGACAGCGATCACCTAGTCAAATCTAAAGGAACCAATTAGAGTCCATAAGGGTAAGTAGTTAAGACCCATGTGGTCTTTGGGTCTCACATAATAGTAAACACAATTACTATACTAACCCAATGGTCAAATGCATACGTAGTATGAATATGTATTACAACATCACTCCTTTCCCAGGGAGCGTATGTCTTAATGATGTTGTAAGGATGATGATCAGACACCACAATGTCTGACTTTGAGTCCCTTTTACTACTCAGTAATTTCATGTACCCACATCCCGCATAAGACAGATAAGATTAAAAAATCTTCTTAGATCTTTTGTAAGCATCCATATGAGGCAGATCTCTCATACGACCATTTTGTTTAAGTCATGACTCTAAATCATCCGTCTGACGATTTTGACTTTAAACAGGTATCATCTTTATCTTATCCGTCTGATAGAATAAAGGCGGTTGCTCATGTGAGAGAGCCAACCTCAATCTGTCCGACATACTAGAAAACATAGCTGAGATTAAAAGAAATGTATACAAACATTTTCAAGAAACTCATATGCAATGTCGAAAAAGAACTTATTCTTTTATTAAATTTGATCTTTCATAGACATGGGAATACTTTGATACAACTCAGCTTTTACGCAATCCTTGAGATGATAAGTGTTTGTAAAACACATCTCTGGGGATCGCCTTCGTAAGCGGATCCACTACCATCTCCTGCGTAGATATGTATCTAATGTCTACCTTCTTGTTCTTATCATATTCTTTTGCAAATTTGTAGCGGATATCAATGTGTTTGGTCTTACAATGGAATTTTGGATCTTTAACATAGGCTATATATGCTTGACTGTCACTGTATATAGGTACAGTACATGAGTCACTTGCATTAATTATCTTGTCTAAGAACTTCCTAAGCCAAACATCTTCTTGGACCGCCATGCTAAATGCTACAAATTCGGCTTCCATAGTTGAAAGTGTGATGCATGATTGCTTTTTGCTACTCCAGGATATTGCACCAGATCCGAGTAGAAAAACATGTCCTGAGGTCGATCGTCGCTCATCGAGATCACCTGCCCAATCAGCATCAGTGTAGCCTTCGAGCCTCAAGGCATTTCCTTGATAGCATAAAGCATAGTCCGCAGTCCCTTTAAGATACCGCATTATCCTCTTAACCGCTTTCCAGTGTGTTTGCCCTGGATTGGATTGGTAACGACTTACCATTCCAACGGCAAAATAGATGTCCAATCTTGTACACATCATAACGTACATAAGACTACCAACTGCACTGGAATATGGAACTTTTTCCATAATTTCCTTTTCCTTTTGGTTCTTAGGACACATTTTCAGACATAAATTATCGCATTTGCTTATAGGAGTATCAATGGACTTACAGTCCTGCATATTAAAACGTTCTAGAACCTTCTTTATATAAGTCTCTTGTGAAAGAGAAAGAAGTTTCTTCGAACGATTCCTTGAAATCTTAACTCCAAGAATATATGCGGCTTCTCCCATGTCTTTCATCTCAAATACTGATGAAAGCCAAGCCTTGATATCCATCACAAAGCCCTTGTCATTTCCGGCTATTAAAATGTCATCTCCATATAGAGACATAATAACATACTTGCTTTTGATCCTCTTGATATATACACAGTTATTTTCATCAAGCATGGTAAAACCATTTGATAAGACAACTTCTTGAAATCGTATATACCATTGCCTCGAGGATTGTTTAAGACCATATATGGACTTACGAAGTTTACAAACCTTATGTTCGTTTTCTTCTTTTACAAACCCTGTTGGTTGTTCCATATAGATCTCCTCGTCCAATTCTCCATTGAGAAAGGCAGTCTTTACATCCATTTGATGTAATTCGAGGTCTAAGCAAGCAACCAAAGCCAGAATCAAGCGAATCGAGGTAAAACGAACAACAGTTGAGAAGGTCTCTTCGTAGTCTATCCCTTCCTGTTGCGTAAAACCTTTCGTGACAAGGCGAGCTTTATATCTGTCTATAGAACCATCAACCTTATGCTTGATCTTGAGAACCCATTTGTTCCCAATAGCTCTACGTCCTCTGGGTAAGTCAACCAAGTCCCAGACTCGGTTAATTTTTCTGGATTCTAATTCCTCCTTCATCGCTTCCATCCATTTGTCTTTTGCAGGGCATGATACGGCCTGTTTGAAAGTAGCAGGCTCGTCATCATATTGTAGTAAAGTCATAAAGGTTTATGGGAATTCATCCTCAAATCTTAGAGGAGCTAACCTTGTACGACTACTACGTCGTATTTGAGATTCTTCAAGTCCTTGTTGACTCGAATTTGGATCAATTCTAATATTACTCCCACTTGGAATGAGATTAGAATTGCTCCCACTTGGATCATTACTCCCATATGGAATAGGATTCGCATCATTCGTATCATCCATTGGTGAAAGTTGAAACGTATTTTCTTCTTCACCAAGAATTCTCCCACTCGAATGAGGTAATCCTTCTTGATCATAAATCTCAAATAGAGATAAATCCTGACTTATCTCGCCCTGTCATGGAAACTCATTTTCCAAGAAAGTAACATCCCTCGACTTAAATTCAATCAGTCCTCCATTGTCTTCCTGACCAATGAAAACATAACCTTTGGAGTTTTCTGCGTATCGTATAAAGATACATTTCCTCCCCCTTGGCCCAAGTTTTCCATACTTATGGGAGGAAATATGTGAGTAGGATGCACACCCCCAAGGTTTTAATATGCTTAAGTCAGGAGACCTTTGGTTCCACAACTCATAAGGAGTGGAGCTAACTGATTTCGAGGGTACGTGATTCAAGATGAAAGTAGCCGTCAATAATGCATCACCCCCAAAAGGTGATTGGCAAGTTAGCTTACGCCATCATTGAACGGACCATTTCCATCAAAGTCCTATTCCTCCTTTCAACAACACCATTTTGTTGAGGAGTGTAAGGCATAGTTACCTGATGAACTATGCCCTTTTCATCACAAAGTTCCTTAAAACTTGCTGATTGATATTCACCGCCTCTATCGGTTCGCAAGACCTTAATCTTGCGATCTATTTGATTTTCCACTAAACACATATAGTTTTTAAAGCAGGTTAATGCTTCACTTTTGTGGGATATCAAATAGATATGTCCGAATCGGGTGAAGTCATCAATAAAAGTGATGAAGTAGGTCTTCCCGCGTCTTGTCTTGACATTCATTGGACCACATATGTCCTAATGGATTAGCTGTAATGGAACCTCGGCCCTTTTGCTGGTTCCAAATGGCTTGCGACAAGATTTCCCTATAAGGCAATGTTCGCAAGTCGACATTTCGACCTTTGAAACATTGGATAGAAGGCCACATTTGGCAAGTCTATCCATACGTGTTGGTCCAATGTGACCAAGCCTTGTGTGCCAACAAATTACATCAGATTCATAAATCGAAGAATTTGTAACAAGGAAATTTTCATTAATATTCGAGGAATCGTACATCGTATTTAATACAATGAATCCTTTGAAAACATACCCAGAACCAATTACAGAATTATTACAAGACAAATCCACATTACAATCATGAAAGAACCAACTATAACCAAGACCCATTACGACAATCACAGATATAATATTCCTTCGAATATCTGGAGCGAAGAGGACATCATGAAGTAAGATAGTGCGGCCGTTGTCCAAGACGAGCTTGCACGTCCCAACTCCTTTCACTTCAACACGTGTGTTGTTTCCTACATATATCCACTTCGTTCCTTGGGGTTTCCGGTGATACTCCACGAAGGACCGTCTGTCCCTTGCTATGTGGTCGGTGGCACCTGAATCAATTATCCAAAAAGGATTAGATTCTACAAGAAATATTGAACTAGAAACACATATGTAACTAGTATTATTACAAGTTACCTTGTCACCTCCATCCGTACATGAACGGGCATAGTGACCTAACTTGTTGCACTTGAAGCACTTGATCCTCTTCAAGTCTTTCTTCTTGTGCCATTTCTTGTTCCCACCCTTTTGTTTGTGTTTCTTGGTAGACACTGGTTGCTTTTGCTGGCCATGAGCAAACTTCGAGTGATGTTTACGTTTCTTTCCTCCGTGTGAGGAACTAGCAACCATGTGCACTTCTGCACTTGACTTGGCAGCCGCAAGCCGCTCTTCCTCTAACTCGAGGTGCGTAGAAACATCGCTGAAATTCTTGATTCTCTCATTATGAGTGAGATGCATCTTCATTTGTTCCCATTTGATTGGTAGGGAACGTATGACCGCTTGGATTTGTTGCTCATCAGTGAGCACATGACCTGCATCCTTTAACTCTGAAATAAGATTCGCCATGTATCCTAGATGCATTCCCATGGAATGATCTCGATGCTTTTTGTACGAATCGAATCTTATAGTCAAAGAGCGAAGTTTGGTCACTGAGGTCATATTCATAGCTAGATCATATTCTCGGAAGATCCGCATTATGTCGTCTGCCATACTTGACAGCAACGTAATGCGAGCAATCTTGTTCTTCTGAGACCAAGCATCAAAAGCTTCCTTGTCTCTTCTGTGTTGGGCCGTAGTGCCTAACTCAGGATCAATCATTATGTTCTTCAGAGTTTCGAGCACGTCTTGCTCCTCTAGAACATATTGTATCTTCATGGACCATAGTTTGTAATTATCGCTGTTGAGTTTTTCAACTTTGTTTAACTCAGCGACGATGTTCTTAGCAGCGAAAGACATTTCAGTTTTAAAATGCTGCAAAAGACATAAAACAAGTTTGATCAAAAAACACTGCATAAAGTTTTCATTTGATAAGTTACTTTCAAAAGATATTGAAGATGTTGCTCTAGAATCGGAAAGAACATCACGATGCCAATCACCATCTAGAACAACTTTCAATATCTCCACATCACTTTATCAAACAATAGTACTCTTATAGTACTTGTAGAGGAAAAGTGTTTTTTAAAACGTATTTTGAAAACGTATTTTGCAAACGTATTTTGCAGCGGGAGGCAGTGGCCTGCCCCAGCCATTGTCGGGGTCGATCCGTGATCGTGCCAAGGCCGGATTCCCCTTAGTAGGGGGTTTTGCCGTATGCAACTGCCGCCGGTCCAGTATGGGCCGGCCATGCAGACCCCCCCATTACATTGGTCGAGGCCGGGGCTCGGCGGTCCTGGATAGCCAGGGCCGGGCCTCCTCGGCGTGGCCATGGCCCCTCGGCCAGGGCTGGCCTGGCCCTAGCCGGAGGGGCCAGGGCCAGCCTCTGGCCTGGCCCTGGCTCGGCGAGGGCCGGCCTGGCCCTGGCAGAGGCCAGGTGGTCTCTGCCCTGGCCTCTGCCAGGGCCGGCCTGGCCCTGGCCGATGCCAGGGTGGCCCTGGCCGATGCCAGGGTGGCCCTGGCCGACCGCCCTGGCCGATGCCAGGGCCGGCCATGGCCAGGGCTGGCCGGCCTTCCCTTGGCCGGCCGGCCTCCCCTTCATGGAGTCCACCCCCCCCCCTTTGGGTGGGTGTGCTTGGTTGTCATTGGCCGAAGCTAACCCCCTCGCTAATGGGGAGGGGGGTGCATAGCCTTCATGTCCCATATGGCCATGGTGCTCATGCACCAAAGAGAAATACTATTTCCATTGAAATCTTCTTCTCCGATGAGAAGTTTATAACTACCATCATCTTCTCCGATGAGACACCTGTTCGTCGAGAAAGTGGTTATGTTTTAATGGCCGTGTGTCAAAAGAAAACAAAAAACACACTTTCAAGGCCGCAAAATTCACGCTCCACATGAAGAAAGTTCACATTCCCTATTGAATGGAGACTCATCATCCATGAAGAGTGCGAGTTTGGTGAGATGAACGGTCAGTTCTTCCCGTCACGGAGAGTTCTTGCCATATCCGTAATGGCAAAAGACCCTAACGTGAAAAGAACAACTTTTGACGTTCTCTCCGTCACGATGCGCTCCTCCCATATCCATAATGGAAAGAAACTCATTCGTGAAAGAGACAACGTGACATTCATCGGTGAGACCGGGGCGAACCCGTATGGCTTTGATACCAATGTTGGATCCCATCACACGATAATAGAGGATCAAAAGAGAACTTACGTTGGTGTATGCTGCGCTGTAGTCTCTAAACTTTACCCTCGGATTCGCCACAACGGTCAGTACTTCCTCACAGAGGATCGAAGCAGCGTTTCCACCGTCTAAATCTAACTTTAGGAGAAGAACTTGATGGAAGGGAGAAGAGGAAAGAAGATTGCCTTATGCAAACTTATGGCATGAAGGATTAGCCTAAAATGCCTTACCCTTGGGTCTTATTTATAGGCTTTAGGGGTAGTTATTGTAGGAAATAACCATATATAAGCTTATTAGCTTATATTAATACACTTGCTTATCCTCTTCTTCATGCACTTATCAAGTGCCTTTATGCACTTATAATGTGCCTTTTTCCACTTATCGAGTGGTCCTTTTCACACATGAAAAGGTTCCCTTCGCACATGCTTTCATGCACGCGACATCTGAGGTCCGTATACCCTCATACATCCCCTCATGGGTGTATACATGTCGTCCATATCCAACACACTTTACTGTCTATGTAACATTATTAAGACATCAACTGTATGTATATAAAAGGGTATATGTAAAAAGCGTATATGACTGAGTAATGTTTGAATATGAAGCTCTTTTGTATGAGCGTTGACTGGAAAGGGATATCACCATGTTCTAAGACTGTAAAGATGCACATGTATTCTGCCGTGTAAAATTTTACTTTCACTGATTATGATGTTGTTCAAGAGTTTATCCTAAGAGTTGACATTAATTGCTTTGAAATAATGGGATCTTTTTTATGTAAATGTCTACTTCAAGGATCACCAACTATGCTTTCAGGCTTTTTATCGAGCAAATGAATTCTGATAGGAGTAAAACGATTGGAATGCTCTCAAAATTAATTGTTGATAGATTTAGGAAGTAACGTGCATTCAAGTTAGTTCTTTATACATAGACAAAGATGTTTTTGGATGATAGATAAGTAGACTTAATATAATGTTTGGAGCTTACTTCCGTGAAATCCATTAAGTTTATATCTTTAGGCTTACATGATAAAAGTGTTGTGAAAGGAAAAAAATCTTAAAGAATATGTTCATATTCATACTTAAGACAAATTCTTGTTATCATATTTGTCATTATATCGATGTTTAAGTTCATGTCATTTCACAATTGATCAATGTTAGATTGAGATGTGCCTCTGCAAAGTCTCAGTCTTTTAATTTTCCACAATACAGATGGAAATTTGTGACCCGCTTGAAATTGTTGTTCAGCAACAAGCAGTGGTTCTTTTCAATGTCCCCTTTGACTATATGACCAATAAATGAGACACCGATGTCTTCATCGACAACCCGTATGTTGAGCTTTGTAAAAACTATTTAATACGGTGAGAGATTTATTATTGAAGGCGATCGTGCAAGTTGGAATCAGAAATTATAATAGGAAAAATGATTTGAATATGAAATTTGGGGGGAAAATATAAATGAGGTGTGATTTTTGTGTTGGGGGAAAATCTAAATGTGTGGAAATATTTAACTTTGAATTCACTTTTTGAGGGGAAAAATTTAAATGTTGAATTTGAAATATGGGGCAACATTTTGGGGTGAAAATTAAAACTTGGGGAAAAAATTTAAATGAACCGTGCCTTATGGGCACGGGTTATGACTAGTATATATATATAATATATATATAGAGGTATATATAATAGAGACAATGGCGACGAGCGATACTGGCGATACTGGAGATCCTAGAGGATCAGGCGGCGCTCTCAATGGAGGCAGCGCTACTCTTGGCGCTCTCAAAGATGGCGGCGTTGCATATGGAGCTCTCAATGGAGGCGGAGTGGGAGGTAGCTCCCTTGGTAATGATTCTGGGAAATCGATTTATGGATTAGATGCGGGTTATCTCGAAGGCAATGGATCTGGGATATCTGTTAATAACCAAGCGGATCTGCGGGGTGTGGGAGAATGGAAATCTGTCATTCGAAAAGGGAAGGGGAAGGATAAAATGTTGTTTGGTGGTGTAGGGAATTTCAACCGTTTTGATGCTCATCGCGGTGGGGGAAGTAAACCTAGTTTTCCTCATCCTAAGCTTCGTCAAAGCAATGTTCACATGCAACCTGATCATCCCAACAAAGGCCAGAGTCGTGTTCTTCCAATTGGCACCCAGAAGGTATTTGAAAAAATTCCAATTAAACCGAATATTCCTCTTCACATTAACACTGCAGGGCCATAGCCCTCTTGGTCAGATGTCTGTTCTAATAGGATATCTTACGATGACTCGCTTTCCATGTCATTCATACCCCCTGTGATTAAGGAGAATGGAGTTAGGGTTGGTAGGGTTGTGTCTTCTATGCTAGAGAAGGGTGCAGAGCGTTGGAAAAACACCTTGGTTGGGTATGTCCTTGGTGATGTCCCCTATTTATAGTAGAGAGAATGGGTTCTTTTACTTCAGGTTTGATTGTCTAGAGGAGTGTGAGTGAGTACTCTATGGTGGCCCATGGCTATTCGATGGGAGATTGACTGTTCTACAGAGATGGAGTCCTACTTTTAGGCATGACAAGGACATGCTTACAACAGTACCGGTTTGGATCCAATTCCATGGGCTTCCTTTAGGCATGTGGACAAAGTATAGCTTAAACATTACTTATTTGGTGATTGGCATCCCTCTTTGTCTAGACAGAGCAACGGCAAGATTAGATCGTTTATCTTATGCTAGATGCCTTGTTGAAGTTGACGCTTAGATGCCTCTACCTAAATCTGTGGGTCTTGAGTTGGATGATGGGTCCATCATTACCATTGATACAAAATATGAGGGAGAACCACCGAGGTATAGCTAATGCATCTGTTTCGGCCATGCTGATGATCTATGCCCAGATCAACCGAAGCTCCCTTCAATCCAACCAATTGATAATCAGGGTTCTGGCAATAATCAAAGTGGTGAGGGGTCACAGGTTTCAGATACACCTTCAGATTTATCACAACCAGTTAATGAACAACTTGATGGACCCATTACTAATACTGCGGGCTCCTCTGAAGTGTTGGCTGCTAAGAATCCAATCAAGCTAGTAACCAGTGAGATGGAAATTGCAGAGGGCATCAATTATTTGAGACCTGGAAGTGACAAGTCCTGAAGCTCAGGGGGATGTTCATTCTAATATTTTCCTTCCCAGGCCTAATGCTAGTCGTAATACGGATTTGCCTCAAGGGAATGTGGGAAGAAGTGCAGTGTACCAAGCCATTGGGAAACCGGCCACCAACAAAGCAAGTAGGGTGCAAAGCAATTTCGAAGATGTTGAGAATACTTTGTTTGACAGTCAAACTACTAAGGAGACTTTGATTGACAAGATACCTGATCAACTAACCATAGTCAATCCAGAGTGGGACCAAGATCATATCAAACACGCCAGTAGAGAGGAAGCTCCTGGAGCCCATAATGAATCTAGGAATGGTAAAAATCCCAAATGTTCAACTGCGGCAACTGGTGGGGTTTGAGAAAGAGTTTGCGGTTAAAGGATAGGGCCTCGGCGAGGCCAAATCAACATCTTGATTAATGTCTATTTTTTGGAAAACTAGAGGTCTCAACAGTTCAGTTAGAAGGAGAGACCTAAGAGAAAGACTTCAGAATCTTAAGACGTCTATGGTCGTATTGCTTGAGACTAAGTTGAAAGAGGGGGTAGGGAAGTGGAAATCAGGGTTTCCTAAAGATTGGTCTTCTGTTGATAATTTTTCAGCGGACTCTAATGGTCGTATTCTGATTGCCTGGGATAATCTTATATGGCAGGTGGCAGTTCAGAACCTCTCAAGGCAACATATTACCCTATGTTGTACGAATGTAGGCGGGTTGTCGTTGGTAATAACTGGGGTTTACGGCTCAAATCTAAGAAGTGAACGCATCAATCTATGGGAACAATTGGTTAGGGATGCTGCAAATGTGGATGGCAATGCGAGGCTTATAGGTGGAGATTTTAACTGCGTTAGATACTCAAGAGAAATGTCAGGTGGGAGACGTTGCGAGATGAAAATATTGGATGAATTCAACGATTGTCTGAACAAATGTGCTTTACTTGACCTCAAAAGCATTGGCCTTATAATGAGTTGGTGTAATCGCTGTATTGGCGCCGGTAGGATTTCTGCACGGCTAGACCGAGTTCTATGCATAGCAAAAATTTTAGATGTTCTCCCGGAAGATTTTGTTGAGTATATGGATCCGAGCACTAGTGACCATTCTCCCATGCTAGTCAATTTGACCACTAAGATGACATCTTATCCGAAACCCATCAAGTTCTTCAATATATGGACTTCTTGTGAAGGGTATCAGGAAGTGCTGGATTACGTTTGGAGGCAACATGTTGTGGGCTCCCCTATGCATATACTTTTTATTAAATTGAGGAACTTGAAGCCGGCTTTAAAGGTCTGGGCGGAAAATCACAATACCACTATTTCGAATTGTAGGCGCAAGCTGGAGGAAGCCATACTAAATCCGAATCTCTCCACTGACATCTCATTTCAAAAGCTAGAACATGACCTTTCCAATAAACTACACAGGTTAATTATGGAGGAAGAGGCCATATTGAGACAAAAGAGCAGACAAACCTGGCTTAATTTGGGTGATAAAAACACGAAGTTCTTCTACAATGCTACGAAGTCTAGACAGAGCCTAAATAATCTTGGCCATCTTGTTGATGCCTCTGGGTCCCATTCCAATGCTTTTGAGGACCTCAGAATCAATGCTCCCGCTTATTATGCTTCTCTTTATCATCAATCAAACTATTGGAATGTTTTTCTGAGGCTGGTTACTAAGAAGATATTAACTTCGGAGGCGGCTTCTTGGCTTGAGCGTAGAATCTCTAATGATGAAATCAAAGATGCGGTTTTCCAAATATGGGTGGATAAATCCTCTGGCCTAGATGGCTTCAATGGTTTTTTCTATCAGCAGAGCTGGAGCACGATAGGTAAAGATATCTCTGAAGCTATTCACTCGTTTTTCCGCACTGGCAACCTTATGCACCCTATTAATCATACTAATCTAACTTTGGTGCCTAAGATAACTTCGGCTAGTAGCCTGGGGGACTATAGGCCAATAGCCTGTTGCAATGTTATATATAAGGCTATCAGTAAAATCATCTGCAACAGGCTCAAGTTTGTGGTGCATTAACCTATTTCTCCTAACCAGTCGGATTTCTTGAAGGGTAGAATACTTTCAGATAGTGCTCTACTAGCTCATGAATTCGCGATTTCAGCAACTAAATGGGTTCTAGAGCTTGCCTAAAGTTAGATCTTTGCAAGGCACTTGACAGTGTAAATCGGGAATTTGTGTATTACATCATGCATCGCATGGGATTTTCAAGGAAATTTATCTCCTAGATTATTGAGTGCATTTCTACACCTACCTTCTCAGTTATGGTCAATGGTTCTCCAGTCGGTTACTTTGAAGGTAACAAAGGTCTCAGGCAGGGGGACCCCCTCTCCCCATATCTTTTTGTTATTACTATGGAGGCATTCTCACTACTTATTGAAAAGTCCCTTATTTCTGGAACTATCCATTCCATGAGACGCTGTGGAGCCATATCTCATCTGCTATTTGCAGATGATCTACTATTATTCTGCAGGGCGAATAAGCTATTTTTACTGGGTTAAAATCATTGCTTGAAGATTTTTCTAATTTTACTGGATTGGTGATCAACTGGGATAAAAGTATTGCCATCTTCAGTAAAGGTACTAAAGAACCTATGGCATTAGCCAATGTGCTGGGGATTAAGGTTGGCACCTCCTTCACCACCTACCTGGGGCTGCCCCTATCTACAAAATATCCAAAATCATCTATGTTTGGGAGACTGATTGACAAATGTAATAAGAGGCTTATGGGCTGTACGTCAAGTTTGTTATCTAAAGCATGTCGCATCGAGCTTGTCAGAATAGTCATATATGGCATGATTAATATCTGCTTGTAGGAAATTCATCTGTGGTTCTTTCCGCATTTGGGCTTGGAAGGACATCTGCACTCCCAAGAAGGAGGGAGGGGTGGGATTGAGACTGCAAAAGGATATGAATATGGCGGCTGGGGTGAGACTTACATGGCGGCTATTATCCACTGAGGGGCTATGGGCAAACTATATGCGCTCCAACTACAAAGATATATCCCAATTTTTTTCAGCTAAGGGGAGAGCAACACACTCTGGTACCTGGAAGTTTATGCTACAGAGAAGATCTTTTTCTAAACACCTTATCAAGACGATTTTACGGGATGGAAAATCTACTTTGTTTTGGAAAGACAATTGGTTCCCTAGCGGGCCTTTGGCTGATATACATGACATTCCAACTGAGATTACTACTAGGCGGGTGACGTGCGTTTATATTTCATATATTTTCTATTGTGTTTTTCCGTTATTTTCCGCCGTCTCGTATCCGTTTTCTCGTATTTCCTTTTTTTCTTCAACTTTTCCATGTTTTTGTATGTTTGCAGGATTTTACTGGCGTTGGAGACATAAAACGACGATATCATGAGTCCCCGGAGCAACAGGAGGAGTCACGCGCGATCCAGGGGGTCAAACGACCAAGATTGCCATTTTTCAGCCCCCACCCGATCGTAGGGGTGGCAAACGGGCGGGTCGGGTCGGGTTCAGGTCGGGTCAGGTTTGACCCGACCCGAATAAGGGTAAACCCGAACCCGACCCGAATTAAATTCGGGTCAGGGTTCGGATACCCGAACCCGACCCGGTCGTAACCCGGGTGACCCGTACCCGACCCGGTTTGTCTTACGGGTCGGGTTTGGGTCGGGTTCGGGTCGGGTTCGGGTCGGGTTTGGTGTGAAATAGTGTTTATTTTTCAAAAAAGGTCGGGTTCGGGTCGGGTTCGGGTCGGGTCCGGGTCGGGTTGGGGTGAAAAGAGTGAAAATACGGGTCGAATACGGGTCAACCGGGTCGAGGGGTCAAACCCGTACCCGACCCGGATTTTTATCCGGGTCAGTCGGGTTGACCCGAATTCGACCCGACCCGGATTGGCCCCTACCCATACCCGACCCAAGAGGCCGGGTTCGGGTCGGGTCGGGTCGGGTCGGGTCGGGTCAATTTTGCCACCCCTACCCGATCGGTTGGACACAGCCAACCGCTCGGGTGATGCATGCGTGCACGACCCGGATTGAAGCTGGAGCGAAGTGCAAAGTCAACCGACCGGTTCGTCGACCGGTTTATCCCAACAGAGTTCTCGGGAATTTGGAGCTTAATTCCAACCGATCGGGTGATATCTCACCTGATCGGTTCATCTGAAGCTGAAGTTTCCCAAACGACGACCCGGTCACACCACCTGTTCTCCTCAGCGACCGGTTGAAGCTCCCGAAGCCTGACGGCCAAAGCAACAAGCGGCTCACCCGATCGGTTGATGTTTCAACCGATCGGGTGGCATTTTCTTCCGCTTTCGCGCGCTGCTGATGAACTCATTGAAGATCTGCTATCATTCCAGAGGGATTTTGGGTGATCTCTTATTTTTCTAATGTCGGCATCATTGTTAGCTTTCCAACGATAGGTCGCATGCGCAAATCCGATTTTTATACATTTTTCTGGAATTTTCGGAGCGCAGCTATGTGCTGAAATTGGCAGCAGTCTGAATTTTCATTTCACCCGATCGGGTGAGTTTCCACCCGACCGGGTGAGATCTTTTTCTATGTTTATGTGCTCTCTGTTTATTCCACCCGATCGGGTGAACTTCCACCCGATCGGGTGGGCCTGTTTTGACAGTTCTGCTGGGCTTTTGGACCCGAAAAGTGAGGGCTTTGAGGGGGGTTTATTAAGAGATGTTGGGGCATTTCTTGGGGACTTCTTCCACTATTTTTTCAGCAACTTTTCCTCCCCTTTCTTGGGAGTTTTAGATTAGGTTAGATTAGGTTTTCTATTGTAATAAATCTAGTATTGGATTGAAGATTCAAACTCAAGATAAGTATTTCTTCCTCCTATTTTCTATTGTTTTGTATTCTGTTTATTTTGCTTGATGGTGAACATTTGTATGTCATTTCTTTTGCTTGCTTTTGTGTTCTTCACCATTGAGTAGTGTTGATGAACCCTAATACGGGTTAGGGTAGGATTGATGCTTGGAAAACTACATTTGACTTGATTGCATGGCATGTGTTCGATGAAATGTGTCAATGGGGTTTTCTAGCAATCTGAGTCCAATTTGTATGGCAACACACTAGTTGTGTTGGGGATTGGGGTCCGGTGTCTTGTCCAGTCAAGACCCGCTGCGATGTATTGATAGAAATCACATTCGACCTATTTGGCCATCAGGGTTATGCTGGGGTGTTTCATTGTCATTGGCGGGAAAAAGACCGCCTCTGACCATCGGGCCAAGGGGGAATAAACTTGGCGGTTGACTCCCTAGACACAGCTCACGCCCCTAGCGTAGGAATTGAGTCCTTGTGCGTGGGAACGGCTTGGACGAAGTGTTGGGAGTTATCATTGTGGCCTTAACGCTCCCAGTTGCGGAAGGTGTTAATGGACATGGGAATGCCCACCGTCCGGAACCGGGTAGGCCTAGCGTACTTGACACCGACCGGAATATCTGGCCATGGACGTTAGGTACCACCTTTTGGGGTAATGTCTCACCCTGGGTCAAGTCAAATGCCAAGTGTCATGAGTGCTTTAGCCCGTGTTAGCGGGGATTCATTTCTCGTCTTTTAATTTCTTTCTTTTATTTCTACACTTCCACCCACATTATCCGCGTAGCTAACACACAACCTAGGTGAAGCTAGTAGCCATTCAAGCCATCCACCTCTCTGAGTTCGATAAACCCGCACCCTACACTAACCGTGCACTTGAGGTAAAACGACACCACGCCCAAACCGTAAACGGGGCGCCGGTCAAGTTTTTGGCGCCGTTGCCGGGGAGGCGTTCGGGTTGATATTAGCTTAGCTTGGGTTCGTTAGACTACGCATAAAAACACAAAAAAATAAAAATAAATAAAAATATATATATATATATATTAAAAAATATACAATAACAAAGAAATTTTTTCCCCACCATTATATTATCTTTTTGTTATTTTCTTGTGCTATTGACGCTCCTCTCTAGTTTTCTTATTTTTGTTGTGCAGGTATCTTTGATATTGCCATGTGGAGATCAGATTTCGATGCTCAGATTGGAGGATATGATTCTTATTCAGTTGTGGTTTATGAGACTTGTGGGATGGTTGGGCACATGTATTATGATTGCCCATTTACGCTTGAGAGCCTCCCTCTACACCAAGGCCATACATTTTCCCACAACCATTGCCCAAACACCTCCCATCCATTTCCTCTACCTTATATCCCTCCACCAACGCAAGAAGAATCAAGCCTCGTGTCTCTCCTTGAAAGTTCCATGTTTAACCAAGGCCAATTCTTACAAAACTTGATGGCACCAATCACCGAGCCTACACCTAGGAGAGGGGATGAAGGAGAGGATATACCCACTTCCATGGTTGAGACCACCATGCCATCGGCCACCATAGACACATCTCATGCCGATACCCCATTTTTCCAACACTACCACTTGGATGACGAAGCATTTTTTGATGATGATAGTGAGGATGGGGAGATTTCTCTAGGATCTGTGGGAGAGACTTCTTGTCTTGATTTGGATACCCCACATGAGTCCTATGAGAGCACTGAGGAGTTTACAGAGATTATGCATACCGGTGAGGAGGATGTGCGTGATGACGAGGACACTACGACTACATACGAGGGGTCCGCTCTACATCAACCTCCACAGCCATCTCTGTCGCAGCTTCCTCCTTGGTCTGTGGTCAACCATGAGGATGTCATTCAGGACATCAATCAGATGGTGGAGTATGAGCATACCATCGAGGAGGATGTGCATGAGGGCTTGGATACGATTGTCCACTTCATGGAGCCCGAGCCACATCTACATCTACCGTCACGCTCCACTTCTTCTGCGGCTGAGCATATACTTGAGCATATTGCCCCTATCCAGGGAGATTTTCATACTCACTCTCACTCAACTTTTGAGTCTCGCTTTTCACTTCCTAGTTCTTTAGACTCATATATATTTGACACACCATATCTCTCCCAGGACACAGGATCTACTTCCCTTGAGGTATGCTGCGGTGTGTCACCAACTGGAGAGCAACTTCACATGGAGAGCGGGGATTTGATCGTCGCTAGCACAAAGGATAGCATACCATTTCCAGTGAGTGTTCGCCACATTTCATATATTTTACCATCATTTATCGGCGACTATCTCTAGGATATATTTATTTTGGGAAATAATTTCTTGCCATGGACTAATGCACCTCGTCCTTTGCAGGTCACAGGTGGTTACCTACTAAGGATGCTTGGAGGTGCATTGCTTGGGTCCATTGGCACACGTTGCACATCGCTTCTGGCGGAGCCACAGAAGGAGCAGTTAGAGCAGCTACCTGCCCCACTTCAGATCTTGGATCCGCCTATGCTCAGGTGTATCCTAATCCAGTAGTGTAAAAATTTACAGCTTTCTAGTTTAGATTTGAATAATTTCGTCTCCTCTCATTAGCGAGGGGATCGTATCTAGGATTTGCTTTTGCATCATAATAACCCTTCATGTCGTGCCCTTCTATCACTTCTACCGCCCACACCCCACATCCTCTTCCGAGGAAAATGAACACACTGTCTCTCCTGCATTTTGATTTCTTTCTTTTCTTTTCCGATTTTCCCCTAGCACATCTCTACATCACCATTGATCATATCATTTTGCTAGCATGTTCATGTTTAGCTTGGGGGAAATCGACTTTTGTGTGCATGTTTTCGTGTGTCGTTGTCGTGTGTTTGTGTCTTTGAGTCCTTCCTTGCGTTTTATATCTTTTATTTTGTATGTTTATTTTTCTTTATTTTCCAGTTTCGTTCGTGTGTTTTTCGTGTTTTTCATTTTTTGTGTCGGTGCGTAACTCCCCCCACTTTCTTTGCCCTCACGTATAAACTATTATTGCATTGAGGGCAATGCAAGTTTCAGCTTGGGGGAGTCGCACTTCGTGCGTCATTTGTCTCTTTTTCTTTGTTATTTGAGTCGTTTTTCTCCGTGTTTTTCTTTTTCTTTTTCTTTCTTTTCTTCTATTTATATCTTTCTCCTAGAGATGAACCCTATGATGAATTGCCACGAAAATCACACGCACACTTAGCATAGCTTCGATAATCACATTCACTAACCATAGGAAGCCGAGTCCATTGCATTTCATGCTTCTGTTGGATATGGAAGACGTTAGTACACCCTTGTAGGGGATGTACGAGGGAATATGGACCTCGAACGTCGCGTACACGAAGTCGTGTGCAAAGGGAATATGTTCCCTTGCGGAGAGGATCTCTAGATTGATGGGAAAGTCGCATTATATATGCATAAGTGCATGCGACATATGGCTAATAAAGGGGTAATATCTTAAGCTTATGTTGTACCATGCATATGGTACAACTTAAGCTTATAATGTGCCATGTATCATGGTACACCTTAGTTAAATTGTTCCTAAGGAACAATTACTCCTAAAATAACTACCTTGGGGGCTATAAATAAGACCCAAGGGTAAGCCATTTCCTTACACTTTTGCATGGCATTCTTGCATGCATTTCATTCTAGCGAAGCTCTGCCGAAATCCTTCCTCTCTCTTTATCCAAGTTCTTAATCTAAAAGTAGAGATTTAGATTGTGGATTTAGTAGCCTTACTCCGTTCATGAGAAGACTCGATCCGTTGTGGCGAATCCGAAGGCAAAGTTCCGAGACTACCGTGCCGAATACGCAAGCGTAAGTCTCAAATTTATTTATCGATCCTAACTCTGTTTTGACAGGATCCTACATTGATATCAGAGCCATGCGGGTTCGCCCCGGTCAAACCGCCGTCCCGTCGAAACTATGAACGAGTCGTTGTCTTTTTCACGAATGGGTATCCTACCATTACGGATATGGTAGGAACGCTTCGTGACGGAGAGAACGCAACGGTTGTTCTTTTCACGTTAGGGTCTCCTATCATTACGGATATGGTAGGAACTCTCCGTGACGGGAAGAACCGACCGTTCACGTAGTATGTTATTTTTCTTTTTTGGCACACGGCCTTTAGAAAATAACCATTTTCTCGACGAACGGGTGCTTCATCGACGAACGGGTGCTTCATCGAGGAAGAAGGTGGTGGTTATTCCCATCGGGGAAGATGAATTTTAGTGCATGTGCACCATGGCCAAATGGGCTATGAAGGCCATGCACCCCCCTCCCCATGCGGAGGGGGTTGGCTACGGCCAATAACCACCACGGCCACCCCTCCGACGGGGTGTGCGGCAACCCCATTCAAAGAGGGTGGCCGGCCATGGCCAAAGGGGCCATGGCCGGCCAATGGCCAAAGGGGCCATGGCCGGCCAATGCCAAAATGGCCTTGGCCATGACCGGCCATGGCCAAGCCATGGCCGGCCATGGCCAGGCCGGCAGTGGCAAGCCAAGGCCAGGTCGGCAATGGCCGGCCTGCCCGGTGGTGGGACCGAAAAGGTGCTCTCTCTCTCTCTCAAGCGCAAGAGTCCGTACAAGTAGTAAAATCTGGGAGTCCAGATGTCGAATCCACGGGAAGAAATCTGTTGCAACCACAATTCAAATCAAATAGAAAGCCAACGAAAAGAAACTACCACTTCAACAATGGTGACGGTGATGGTGATGTGAACACGTGAATAAAATAAACATAGAAAATCGTGTTTGAAAATACCTATAAAAAGTTTGCACATGGTATGGGTTCGTTAGGATCGATAATTCATATTAATTTGGTTGATGAATATATCACAATGAATTCTCTTTTTGAGAGCAATTCACCGGGAAAATATCCAATATAACTCAATGAATTCTCCTTTTGGGAGCAATTCATCGGAAGATGCCCTTTTGGGGGTTCAAACACAATATTCAAAAAGATCGACGCTAAAGTTATAATACGATATGAAACTCTCTTTTGGAGAGATCAAAACTACGGTATGAAACTCCCTTTTGGGGAGATCAAAGCTCACCCTTTTGGGGCGATCATCGACTAACTCAATTCTTTTGGAATCTGAAAAAGGCGATTTACGAACAAAGATTACAATTTTAGCGACATTTAACGGTTTAGCACGAGGAATACAACCAAATAAACACAAATTATATCACCTAACTACTCCATACCAAGCACAATTAAGTTTTAGCTACTCATAATATCCGAATAAACAAGATCCATAGCCAAATACATTGAATTCATAGCAAAATACGATGAAAAACACTAAAATACGAGGTAGATGTTGAAGAAAATATCACCAATACTCCTTGAAAACACTTCAAACTCTCTGAAAATAATAAAACAAGCCTCTGGAATTTTACAGAATTTTTTCAGGGGGAAGATACGGCTCCTAGAGCCTCCAATACGCTCAAAATACGCCCACAATCTGCTTGAATACGCCCAAAAAACCCTAAATACGCTTATATAATAAGATTGCGGGTTTGGATTGCTTAACGGGTCGAAGCCTGCATCCAAACCGCACCCGAATCAATCCTGGCCGCACATCTAAAGCGGAGCAATTGTGAACCGTCGATCAAAAGCGGGATTGGACTACGCGCTGACACGTGTCCTCCAAAAACCGTGCGAAACCCGCTTCATTCGTTCAGCTCCGATCTGCTTCACTCCTCGCCGTTGGATCTGCATCTCGTGGCTCCGATTACGCCACGTCGCGCGGAGAAATAGAGTTTTGCGCTTCGACTTCGGATTCGAGCGACTTTGTCGCCGTCCGTTCGATTGAGAATCAACGCCTATAAGTAAGCCACGTCACCTGTAAATTTCGATTGCCGCTACTTGATCCGCTGCGAATCATAGAAGCAGTCTCAATCGCTCGTTCGTTGGCGGGACTCATGGGATGCTGCCACGTGGCCCTTTTATTTTCGTTCGCCGCTCCGTTCGCTGGGTTTCTCTCAGCCGTTCGATCGCGATCGGGCGATCGACATTTCGCCACGTCGCCGTCTCTCGATTTCAACTTGCGGGGCTGTAGTAGCCGTTGGATGCGGCAGGATGCGACTTGATCAGTGCCACGTGTCCCATCCGCTGGTGCGTCTTTTGATGAATGCGGGCCGTTGGATCGAGATCCAACGGCCGATGGTTTTCTACTCGCAGTTAAACGCGCACCGTTCGATTTAGCGCGGATTGACTGGATTGCGCCACATGTCAACATCTGATTAGCTGTCGGCCGTATTTTCGTATTTACTTGCGTATTTCTCCATTTAATGTGTATTCTGCATTCAAAAATTCACAGTAATTAGCACAGATCTCAGAAAAATACAAATAAATCGTCGTTGGAATCATGAGATCGAGACGGTGCTAGGAAAAATATAAAAAGTACAGAATTACTCCATTAATTGCTGTTTTGTGCTCAAATAGTGTGTTTTCTCTAATAAATAAATGTGTAGAAAATACGTATGAATTAGAGATCAATGTAGCATCACATGAGCACAAAATATGGCTAAATGGGGGGTTAAATATGTAATATTGAACCCGAATCACACCCCCCAACTAGCGATTTGCTAGTCTCTAGCAAAAAGAGCGATAAATACGGATGGTTAATAAAACAATAAGTTCTTTCAAATCGCTCATAGGATGGCTCAATAATACGCATTCCAACATGGTCTTGGCCATCAATATACACATCCATGAACAAAATCAGTCACATGAAATTTTCTCTAATTTAGTATGAATAAATAACATGCAAGCATCGTTTTGCGCAAGCGAAAGTATAACACGTCGTTTTTCTCTAGTTTTCGTTTTTCCAAGGAATTGGCCTATCAAAACAATCATTCAAGACATGGGTATTGAAGTTGCTTAGTATATTCACCATTTCTTTTCTTTTATTCGTTCTACGTAACGCGCATCAAGCAACATTCGCAGAAAAAAGTATAACTTGGATCGCTCCATCAAATGAGTGAGGTTCCGGTCAATGGCTCCCAAATCAGACGATAATAGGGCATTAGGCCAAAAAGGACCCCTCGGACTGTTCTACTCGAGCCAACCAAGTTATTTATTAGTGACATACTTATTCATTCATTTTTCATCGTTCATTTTTTCTTTCATTCAAAATTTTTTCTTTTCTTTTCTTTTCTTCATCTTTTTGTAAGCAACTCAAACCCATCATCATGAATATAAACATTAATAACAAAGTCCAAATTCCTCTTCAACTTGAAGACTATTCTTAAAAATCGTGTATACTTAAGCTTTTTCATCACATTAGCATGCATGAAATAAATTCAAACTATTTCGAGATATTAATCATGGAAATTGAAATTTTTCATGAATAGCATATTAACGGCAATTCCATGAAGGAAAAATATTCAACTCAAGCCATAAAAATTTTCAGAACTCAATTAATGTATAATCATCCGCATTAGAGGCATATGAAGGAGTTTTAAAAATGACGAGATTTGGTGATTTATTCTTCTCAAAAAAAAAATCATATGGTCTCATACACACCCCCAACTAAAGATGGACATTATCCTCAATGTCGGAAGAGGTACGAGTTTATTCACGCAAGCAACCTAGAAAGCATATAAAATCTACACTACTGGAAAGAACACACCGTGATCAAATGGCGGATCCCGAATCTTTGATGGTGGAGGAAGTTGTTCAATTTGCTCCTTGCGCTCCTCGGCGATTATTCTTCCTCCAACGACTAAACTGGATCCTAGCAACGTGACTCCCAGAATCTCTATAAGATGTCCACCTATATCCTACAAGAGATGAGTCACGTCAATCCATTTTAGTTTAAAATTCTTCGAAATAAAATTATTCCAAATGTAGTCATCAAAATAAGTGAAAGAAATTAAAATAATTTGACGACTACTCCCTGAAAGATTTGCACTACTCTATGTACGATGCTCGATCAATGGGGAGAGGGATAAATGATTTTGGGACAAAACTGGAGGAGGGCATGGTTCTGACTCCATGGCGATAATCTCAAAACCCTTGTCCCTAGCTGTCTCCTCCTCTCGTTCATCCAAAATTGCTAGCTCGTCCTCTCTTTTGCACACACTTTCTGCCATGTGGATATTGTTATTCGTATCATCAACGTGACATGGCTCGCTCGATATACCTGCAATAGAAGATGAACTAGTATTAGATTCTTTAAATTGAGTTTCAAAAGCATTACCTTCTTCTAAGCAAGTGGCAATCGAATTAAGATCTTCAATAGATTTTTGAATCTGCCGACTCCGAGCAAGGAAATTCTCCTGGAATTGATGGGATGTGGCCTCATGTGTCTGAATAGTCTGGTAAGCTTCCTCTTTCAAGGATTGCAAAGGTACGTCTACGCTTTGCTCTTCTTGATCGAGGCACGAAGGCTCCGTTGAATCGCTCTCTGAAGTCTCTTCCACGGTTTCTTCATTTTCTTGCAGAGACTCCATGTATTCCCACGCCACTGTCGGCGTCATGCCTCCCAATAATTCCTGCAGCTGCGGTTGTAGTCCATCTAGGAAGAACGCCATAAGCTCTTCATTTGTGTACCCATGCTGCGGATAGCTCGATATTAGATCTGTGAACCTCCTCCAGGCCTAAAAGAAAGTTTCACAGTCAGTTTGATTAAAATTAACAATTTTGAGCTTCTCCATTCTATGTTTGTGTGCATTAGCATATCGTGCATCATAAAGATTGTTTGTGCAATAGAAGTTCATAAATTCCATTTTGAAATAAAATAAAATAAAATAATAAAAAAAAGTTTATGTACCGTAAAGTGGAAAGATCTCACCGAAAGCCCTCTAAATGAAATAAACCGTAGTCACAAACCATTCCTCCCCGGCAACGGCGCCAAAAACTTGGTGGGACCGAAAAGGTGCTCTCTCTCTCAAGCGCAAGAGTCCGTACAAGTAGTAAAATCTGGGAGTCCAGATGTCGAATCCACGGGAAGAAATCTGTTGCAACCACAATTCAAATCAAATAGAAATCCAACGAAAAGAAACTACCACTTCAACAATGTTGACGGTGATGGTGATGTGAACACGTGAATAAAATAAACATAGAAAATCGTGTCTGAAAGTACCTATAAAAAGTTTGCACATGGTATGGGTTCGTTAGGATCGATAATTCATATTAATTTGGTTGATGAATATATCACAATGAATTCTCTTTTTGAGAGCAATTCACCGGGAAAATATCCAATATAACTCAATGAATTCTCCTTTTGGGAGCAATTCATCGGAAGATGCCCTTTTGGGGGTTCAAACACAATATTCAAAAAGATCGACGCTAAAGTTATAATACGATATGAAACTCTCTTTTGGAGAGATCAAAACTACGGTATGAAACTCCCTTTTGGGGAGATCAAACCTCACCCTTTTGGGGCGATCATCGACTAACTCAATTCTTTTGGAATCTGAAAAAGGCGAATTATGAACAAAGATTACAATTTTAGCGACATTTAACGGTTTAGCACGATGAATACAACCAAATAAACACAAATTATATCACCTAACTACTCCATACCAAGCACAATTAAGTTTTAGCTACTCATAATATCAGAATAAACAAGATCCATAGCCAAATACATTGAATTCATAGCAAAATACGATGAAAAACACTAAAATACGAGGTAGAAGTTGAAGAAAATATCACCAATACTCCTTGAAAACACTTCAAACTCTATGAAAATAATAAAACAAGCCTCTGGAATTTTACAGAATTTTTTCAGGGGGAAGATACGGCTCCTAGAGCCTCCAATACGCTCAAAATACGCCCCCAATCTGCTTGAATACGCCCAAAAAACCCTAAATACGCTTATATAATAAGATTGCGGGTTTGGATTGCTTAACGGGTCGAAACCCGCATCCAAACCGCACCCGAATCAATCCTGGCCGCACATCTAAAGCGGAGCAATTGTGAACCGTCGATCAAAAGCGGGATTGGACTACGCGCTGACACGTGTCCTCCAAAAACCGTGCGAAACTCGTTTCATTCGTTCCGCTCCGATCCGCTTCTCTCCTCACCGTTGGATCTGCATCTCGTGGCTCCGATTACGCCACGTCGTGCGGAGAAATAGAGTTTCGCGCTTCGACTTCGGATTCGAGCGGCTTCGTCGCCGTCCGTTCGATTGAGAATCAACGCCTATAAGTAAGCCACGTCACCCGTAAATTTCGATTGCCGCTGGTTGATCCGCTGCGAATCATAGAAGCGATCTCAATCGCTCGTTCGTTGGCGGGACTCACGGGATGCTGCCACGTGGCCCTTTTATTTTCGTTCGCCGCTCCGTTCGCTGGGTTTCTCTCAGCCGTTCGATCGCGATCGGGCGATTGACATTTCGCCACTTCGCCGTCTCTCGATTTCAACTTGCGGGGCTGTAGCAGCCGTTGGATGCGGCGGGATGCGACTTGATCAGTGCCACGTGTCCCATCCGCTGGTGCGTCTTTTGATGAATGCGGGCCGTTGGATCGAGATCCAACGGCAGATGGTTTTCTACTCGCAGTTAAACGCGCACCGTTCGATTTAGCGCGGATTGACTGGATTGCGCCACGTGTCAACATATGATTAGATGTCGGCCGTATTTTCGTATTTACTTGCGTATTTCTCCATTTAATGTGTATTCTGCATTCAAAAATTCACAGTAATTAGCACAGATCTCAGAAAAATACAAATAAATAGTCGTTGGAATCATAAGATCGAGACGGTGCTAGGAAAAATATAAAAAGTACAGAATTACTCCATTAATTGCTGTTTTGTGCTCAAATAGTGTGTTTTCTCTAATAAATAAATGTGTAGAAAATACGTATGAATTAGAGAGCAATGTAGCATCACATGAGCACAAAATAGGGCTAAATGGGGGGTTAAATATGTAATATTGAACCCGAATCACCCGGCCCTGGCAGAGGCCAGGGCCGGCGCCCTGGCCACTGCCCGGGCCTGGCCGGCCCTGGCAGAGGCCAGGGCCGGCGCCCTGGCCACTGCCCGGGCCTGGCCGACCCTGGCAGACGCCAGGGCCAATGCCCTGGCCTCGGCCAGGGCCTGGCCGGCCCTGGCCGGCCTCGGCCAGGGCAGCGGCCCTGGCCGAGGGGCCAGGGCCCCTGGCCGGCTAGGGCAGAGGCCCTGGCCGGCCCTTGGCAAAGCCTCGGCCCGGGCAGAGGCCCTGGCCGGGAGAAGTTGCAGACCAAATAATTGGTCGATCAATTTGGTTGTTTTGGTCGACCAATCCGGCAGAAGGTCTTGGTCGATCGTGAACTTGCCGACTGACCCATACGGGGTGACAAAAGGCCTTGGTCAAACTCGAATGTGCCGATTAGCCCATACAGGGCTAACGACAGTCGCCTACTCTTGTTTTATTAAATTTTTTTTGGCTCTACTCATTGAAGATTAGCCATAGTGCTCTACTTCATGCGAGATTAGCCATGTCATTGTGCTCTACTCTACGGAGATTAGCCAATGTACTTATGACATTGTGCTCTACTCTACGGAGATTAGCCAATGTATTTCAAATTTTTGACAAAGATGTTTTCAAATAGGTTATGTCCCGTCCTTAAATCAGGATAGCGCAATTTAGAATTCCAAGTCCTACCACGATCCGGCCATGGTCATCTAACCCATGGGTGTGTAGAACAGGTCTCGTGGCTTGGCAATTATTGCGCTAAAATTCTTTGCTCAAACTCTCATCTATTCCATTTTGAAAGATATGTTTTTCAAAAATATTTTTCCGCTGCTGGTACCATACGGGTATCATTTCTGATTTCTTTTTACTTGAGATAAGTAATAGGGATACTTTGAAAGTTACTTCTAGATGGTAGTTGGGAACGTAGTGAACTTCTCGATTCTAGAGTAACATTTCAACGCATCCAAGGAACTTATCAAGTGTTTAAAGAATCGAAACTTTATGCATAGAATTTTGATCGTGTTTTTCATTCTCTTTGCAGTTTTTTGATTCGAATATGTCTACCACTTCTAAGAACATTTTCGCAGAGCTTAACAAAGGTGAAAAGCTCAACGGCGACAATTATAAACTTTGGTCAATAAAAATCCAATATGTTTTGGAGGAGCAAGATGTGCTTGAAACACTCCAAAACATAATGGAAGAACCTGAGTTGGGCAATACGGCCCAACACAAGAGGGACCGGGAAGCTTATGATACTTGGACTCGAAAGAACAAAATAGCACGTATTACGTTACTGTCCGCAATGGACAATGACATAATGCGTCTATTTCGGGAATTCGACCTAGCCAAAGACATATGGTCTGAGCTAGAAATAAAGTTTGGTGGAACTTCGGTTACCAAACTCTGCTCCTTAAATATTCAATTTGATTCGTACAAAATGCGGCGAGATCACTCTATGAAAAAGCATCTCCGCCACATGGCGAGTCTCATATCTGAATTAAAGGATGCGGGTGTTACGCTGTCTGACGAACAGCAGATCCAAGCAGTCATTCGTTCACTCCCAGATAGCTGGGATAACATGAAAATGCACCTCACTCATAATGAGTGCATTAAAACTTTAAGCGATGTATCGAAACACCTCGAACTCGAGGAAGAGCGGATTCAAGCCGCAAAACCAAGTGCAGAAGTGCACATGGCCGCTAGTTCCTCACATGGAGGAAATAAGCGGAAGAATAAACGCTTAAGGTTTGTGAACGAACGAAAGCAAGAACCGGAAACCTCAAAGAAGACTAAGAAAAAAAAGTGGCAAAAGAATGTGCACTCAAAGAAGAAAAACTTGAAGAAGATCAAGTGCTTTAAATGCAACAAGTACAGTCACTTCGCCCGTACGTGTACGGATGGAAGTGATAAGGTAACTTGTATGGCTAGTTACATATGTGTTTCTAGTTCCGTGTTTCTTGCTGAATCTAACTATTTTTGGTTGATTGATTCAGGGGCCACAGACCACGTAGCAAAGGACAGAAGGTTCTTCGTAGAGTATCGAAAGATAACTCAAGGAACAAAGTGGATATACGTCGGCAACAACACTCGTGTTGAAGTCAAAGGCGTCGGAACATACAAGCTAGTTCTCGACAACGGCCGGACTTTATTATTGCACGACGTCCTCTTTGCTCCAGATATTAGAAGGAATATCGTATCTTTGGTCATGTTAATGTCTTTAGATTATGAATGGAGGTTCTATAAACAAAAGGTTGACCTTGTTTGTAATAGTTCTTTAATTGGGTCTGGTAATGTTTGTAATGGATTAATTGTTTTAAACACAATGTATGATGATTCTTCTTCCATTAATGAAATTTTCCATTTGACAAATGCTTCTAACTCTGAATCTGAGATCATTTGTTGGCATGCAAGACTTGGTCATATTGGACCAACTAGAATGGATAGACTTGCCAAAAGTGGCTTGCTATCTAATGTTTCAAAAGTTGAAATGTCAACTTGCGAACATTGTCTTGTAGGGAAAACTTGTCGCAAGCCGTTTGGAACTGGCACAAGGGCCGAAGTTCCATTACAGCTTATCCATTCGGACATTTGCGGTCCAATGAATGTTAAGACAAGACACGGGAAGTCCTATTTCATCACATTCATTGATGACTTCACCCGTTTCGGTCATATTTATTTGATTTCCCACAAATATGAAGCTTTATCTTGCTTCAAAAACTATATGAGTTTAGTGGAAAATCAACTAGATCGCAAGATAAAGGTCTTGCGAACCGATCGGGGTGGAGAATATCAATCAACGAGTTTTAAGGAACTCTGTGATGAAAAAGGCATAGTTCATCAAATAACTATGCCTTATACTCCGCAACAAAATGGTGTTGCGGAAAGAAGAAATAGGACATTGATGGAAATGGTCCGATCAATGATGTCTCAGGCAAATTTGCCCATCACCTTTTGGGGTGATGCATTATTGACGGCAGCATTCATCTTAAACCGTGTACCCTCGAAGTCGGTAAGTTCTACTCCTTATGAGTTGTGGAATAATAGAACTCCAGACTTAAGCATTCTAAAACCTTGGGGTTGTGCCTCTTACGCACATTTATCCTCTCACAAATATGGCAAACTTGGGCCACGTGGGAGGAAGTGTATCTTCATCCGATACGCTGAAAACTCCAAAGGATATGTTTTCGTCGGTCAAGAGGACAATGGGGGTCTAATAGAATTCGAATCGAGGGATGTTGTCTTCTTGGAAAACGAGTTTCCAAGACAGGGTGAGATAAGTCAAGACTTATCCTTGTTTGAGACTTGGGATCAAGAAGGATCGGAACGTTCGAGTGGGAGAATTCTTGGTGAAGAAGGAAATACGTTTCAAACTTCACCAACGGATGATACGAACGATACCAATCCTATTTTGAGTGGGAGTGATATTATTCCAAGAGGGAGTGATATCATTCCAAGTGGGAGTGATCAAACTCAAGCAAGACGTAGTAATCGAACGAGGCTAACACCTCTGAGATTTGAGGATGAATTTCCTCAAACATTCATGACATTACTACAAGATGATGACGAACCTGCAAATTTCAAACAGGCCGTCACATGCCCTGCTAAAGATAAATGGATAGCGGCAATGGAAGAAGAACTTCAATCCATGAAAACAAACCAAGTCTGGGACTTGGTTGATTTACCTAAGGGACGTAGAGCCATTGGGAACAAGTGGGTTCTCAAAATCAAGCATAAGGCTGATGGATCCATCGAGAAATATAAAGCTCGCCTTGTTGCGAAAGGTTTCACGCAACAGGAAGGAATAGACTACGAAGAGACTTTCCCTCCTGTCGTGCGTTTTACCTCCATTCGCTTAATTCTGGCAATGGTGGCTTGTTTGGACCTCGAGTTACATCAGATGGATGTAAAGACTGCTTTTCTTAACGGAGAACTAGATGAGGAGATCTACATGGAACAACCAAACGGATTCGTACAAGAAGAAAACAAACATAAGGTTTGTAAACTTCGTAAATCCATATATGGTCTTAAACAATTCTCAAGGCCGTGGTATATGCGCTTTCAAGAAGTCGTTTTGTCGTATGGTTTCTCCATGCTCGACGAAGACAACTGCGTATACATTAAGAGGATTAAGAACAAGTATGTAATTATGTCTCTTTATGTAGATGCCATACTTATAGCCGGAAATGATAAGCGTCTTATCATGGATATCAAAGCTTGGCTTTCATCCGTCTTTGAAATGAAAGACATGGATGAAGCTGCATATATCCTTGGGGTTAAGATCTCAAGGAATCGTTCCAAGAAACTTCTTTCTCTCTCTCAAGAGACATATATAAAGAAAGTTTTAGAACGATTTAATATGCAGGACTGCAAGCCAATTGATACTCCAATAAGCAAAGGCGAGGGTCTATGTTTGAAAATGTGTCCCAAAGATCCAAAAGAAAAGAAAGCTATGGAAAAGGTTCCATACTCCAGTGCTGTCGGGAGTCTGATGTACGCCATGATGTGTACCAGACCGGACATTTGCTATGCTGTTGGTATGGTAAGCCGTTACCAATCCAACCCAGGACAGGCACACTGGAAAGCGGTGAAGAGGATATTAAGGTACCTCAAAGGGACTGCGGACTATGCGTTGTGCTATCAAGGCAATACCTTGAGACTCGAAGGCTATACCGATGCTGATTGGGCAGGTGATCTCGACGAGCGAAGATCTACCTCAGGCTTTGTTTTCTTGCTCGGGAATGGTGCAATATCCTGGAGCAGCAAGAAGCAAACCTGCATCGCCTTATCAACCATGGAAGCCGAATTCGTAGCATTCAGCATGGCGGTCCAAGAAGCTGTTTGGCTTAGGAAATTCTTAGACAGGCTGACGAATGCCTCTGACTCGAGCACTGTTCCTATATACAGTGATAGTCAAGCCTCGATTGCCTATGTCAAAGATCCTAAATTTCATTGTAAGACCAAACACATTGATATTCGATTCAAGTTTGCGAAGGACTATGACAAACGGAAGGAAGTAGACATAGGATACATATCCACGCATGAGATGATAGCGGATCCCCTTACTAAGGCGATCCACAGAGATGTGTTCTTCAAACACTTATCATCTATGGGAATGCGTAGGTGCTGAGCTGTATCATGTAATATTTCCCATGTCTATAGAAGATCAAAGTTTAATAAAAGAAAGAAGTTCTTTTATATATTGCATACAAGTTTCTTACAAATGATTTTATACATTTGTGTTTAAGTCTCAGCTATTTTATTGTGTGTATGTCGGACAGATTAAGGTTGGCTCTCTCACATGAGCAACCGCCTTATCTTATCAGATGGATAAGATAGAGATGAGACTAGTTTAAAGTCAAAATCATTAGACAAATGATTTAGAGTCGTGACTTAAACAAGATAGTCGAATGAAAGATCTGCATCATATGGATGCTTACAAAAGATCTGAGATCTGTATCACAAGGATATTTGAAAGTGATCTCATAGGATTTTTTAAATCCTATCTGTCTTATGCAGGATGAGAGTCCGAGAATATTTCATGAGTAGTAAGGGGACTCAAAAGATAGGCACTGTGGTGTCTGATTTTTCATCCGTACAACATCATTAAGACATACTCTCCCTGGGAAAGGAGTGATGTTGTAATACATGTTCATACCACGTATGCATTTCGACCACTGAGTTAGTAGCAATAGTGTTTGCTATTATGTGAGACTCAAAGGCCATACGGGTCTTAACTCTTACCCTCAAGGACTCCAATTGGTTCCTTTAGATTTGACGAGATAATCGCTATCTTAGCGTGTTACTAATGGGCTATGATAATTCAGCTCGGCGGGGCATGTTAGAAAAGCGAATCAAGTCAAGATCAGAAGGTTCGCAAGAAGAGGAAGATTGATTTCATATTCACATTTGGACTTTAAATGATTCAAAGCTGGCCAGCCAATTGTAATCCAGATGGGATTCAATTGTTGAATATAAAGTATAAGAAATGTGAAGAAATAATCTAGGGTAAAGCATGCGTTGAACTACTCAACTTTGCACCTTCGAGGTCGTTGTGTATCTCTAACAAGTGCACAACAACAGACTCTACGCGCATGACGGTCACACGGTCTATTTCTCGGTATGATAGATGAAAGAACTAAGAGAAAGACGTTCTCTTACAATCCCCTCAAGTGTGAGTGGGAGATGTTGGATATGGAAGACGTTAGTACACCCTTGTAGGGGATGTACGAGGGAATACGGACTTCGAACGTCGCGTACACGAAGTCGTGTGTAAAGGGAATATGTTCCCTTGCGGAGAGGATCTCTAGATTGATGGGAAAGTCGCATTATATATGCATAAGTGCATGCGACATATGGCTAATAAAGGGGTAATATCTTAAGCTTATGTTGTACCATGCATATGGTACAACTTAAGCTTATAATGTGCCATGTATCATGGTACACCTTAGTTAAATTGTTCCTAAGGAACAATTACTCCTAAAATAACTATGTCACGCCCCGCTTCCCAAAATGGACGGAAGCGAAACGTGACGAGGCCCGCTTAGGCCAGAGATTTAGAAGCTCGGACCCAATAAGCGTCTGTAGAGGTACCATTTTAAAAGAATTTCAGGTTCTTGCATTATTATAGTTCAAAACAACAAAAGTACGGAAAGGAAATTTGCATTCATTTAAATGGAGAAATAATATCCAACTGGTACAAAGTCTAAAAGAAGCCTAAGCATGGCAACACAAGTTTAATGACAAACCGAAAAGTAGTACCCTCGGGAAGTGGCGACTAAAAGACCTCAAGGTCTGGTCCTCGTCAGGCACGGACTCTGGATCAGCGTCCTCGGCTCCTCGTACTCCAGCGAGTCTGCTTCGTCCACAATCTCTGGCTGAACACCTGACGTATAGCACCCAAGAAAAAGGAACTGTACGTCAGGTAAAGTCTACAAGAAGGGTTAGACTTTACTGCAAGTGCACCGAACTTTAAACAACGGTTTACTGGTTGATTAGCATGCTGGGGTTACAACAAGTACAAGAGAAGTAACGTAGCAGGAAAGTAAAAACGTAGCAGGCAGTAGTCGTAGTGTGTGCTACCGACTACGGGACTAACCTAAAGGTGTCAGGACAAGGCGAAGACAGACAAGACATGTAGGACACGACACGACACGGCACGACACGACACGACACGACACGAAGGGTTCACGCCTTACGGTTCGAGGGGGATCAGACCCTCTCACCGTGCGCACGCTCAACCCTACCCCAAAACCCCAGAACTCAAGACAGGAAGCACGGAGATCACTTTCGCAAGGAAATCACCTGAAACGCCCGTAGGCTTTTTGTATCACGGAGATCACTTCCGCTCGGGAAGCATCTGAAACGCCCGCAAGCTTTTTGTAACACGGAGATCACTCCCGCACGGAGAGCATATGAAACGCCTGAAGGCTTTTTGTAGCACGGAGATCACTCCCGTAAGGAGAGCATTTGAAACGCCCGAAGGCTTTTTGTAGCACGGAGATCACTCCCGCAAGGAGAGCATCTGAAACGCCTGAAGGCTTTTTGTAGCACGGTGACAAGACACGACCAGTGTGGATAACAGTGACAAGACACGACCAGTGTACGGGAGAGTTATTCTAGGGTGTCCACACACACGCACACACATGATAGCCCTACAGCATCAAAGTTGTTGTTGTCAGGCTCAGACTTCGTCGTCAAGTCTGAGCCGTCAGGAGCGTCCCGGACGCTATCATTTCACGTCCGGTTCTATACAGTCACAATCTAACAGTTCTAGCAATCTAAGACCAAGGCACGGTCAAAAACGCAAGTGGGTACACTTGCCTACGATGGCGAGTGTGTCGACCTCTCGAATCGTCTCGTCCAGGCGTCGCGTCCGCGGTAGTCCGTCTGAAACAGGTCATGGCGATGATGTCAGGTCGCAATTTCATCAAGTCCTATTAGGGTTCGTGTCTAGGTTATCGGGGCTATCCTATTTGTCAATCATCAAAATTTTGGTGTTTTATCAACCTAAATCGACCACTACCCTATGTGCACAGAAAATTTGTCCGATGGTCGATTTCTACGGTGAACAGCGTTTTACTGGTGCGGAAAAGTAAATTTAATTGAGTTGTCCAGTTTTAGTTAGGGTTCAGTCTGCTACGGTGTGGGTTTCGCTACGAGTTTAGAGGGACCAACCTGATGCGAGGGACGCGCACGAATCTGGTGTCGAGTCTGGAGTCGGTGACGGTGCTCGTGTCCCCTGACTGCGGGTAGCGCAGTGGAGGTCGTCTCGGGATCGCCTCAGGATTGTAACGGCTGCGGGCACAGTGTCAAGTTTGTTTCGGTTGCGGGTAGCGCAACGAAACGTCTCAGGCCGTGGTAACGGTAATGGATCACGATGCCTGAAGATCGCGAGTCCTGCGACGTCAAGTTGTCTCTACTACGGGTAGCGTAGTGAGACTCGTCTGGGCAGCGGACGAAGTGCGGCAGCGGTTACGGTCAGTCTGACGGCAAGAGCCGGGGTCAACAGAAACAACCGCGCTTTAAGAAGGCGCGGGACAAAGTAGTCGCGGTGGCTCGAATGAACAACAGCAGTCCTCTGGCTGTTGCTCCCGCTGCTTTCCACGCGAAGCAGCCACCGACGGTCGGGGCTCAGTGCGATGGCCACAAGCGGCACAGTGGCGGCAGGGGAGCGCTGGAAGGGCGTTGCACGATCTGCGGGGTCACGGCGACGAGGAACCATGAGAGCGGTGCTCGGGCTGCGCGCTGCACGAAAACCGGGGCGGCGGCCGTTGGGGAAAATCGCGATCACAGCGGCTTGGAACAGCGCAGCGGTGGCGCAGCAGGGAAATCAGCGCAGGCGAGGCGGCGGGAGGCCGTGGAAGAGGGGAGCGGAGCAAGCGGCTCAGGCAGCGCAGCAGGCGGTCACGGCAGAGCGGGCGGCGGCGCTGAGAGGTTGTCGCTGCTAAGGGGAGACGGCGCTCGGGGGTCGAGGCACCGTGGATCATGAGGGGGCGACAGAGAGAGGGGATCGGGGGTGATGTGAAGGCGATTTGCGGCCAGCGGGGAGGGCCGGAGGCTGCGGGGGAGAGGGAAGGCGGCGCCGTGGCGAGAAGCGGTGACCGGCGGCGACATCGGGGATCGGGGATGGTGGCGCGGCGTCGGGGATCGCGATTGAGGGGGAAAGGAGGCGCAGGCAGCGAGGCGCGCTCTGAGGCCGTGGAGGCGACGGATCGGCGTGGGGGCCGGCGGTCACGGCGGCGGTGGATCGCGGTGGGGGCGCGAGGGCGGCGGCCTCGCTGAGTATCGCGGCGGGGATCACACAGGCGACGATCGGGGCGCTGTGCGGCGGCACGGCGTACGGCGAGAGGGAGGGAATGAGCAGCGGCTGAGAGGGGAGCGCGTGCGGCGGTGCTGCCTTGCACGGTGGCGCGGATCGTCGGAGGGCGTCGTGAAGGAGAGGGGAGGAGCGAGATTCGGGGGAATTGTTTTAGGGGCCGGCGGCTGAGAAGGAGGTTAGCCCTAGGGCTTTTTTTTGCGTGAGTGGGTTTTTTTCTTATTATTATTATTAGGGTTAGGGTTAATAATTTAGGGTTAATATAATAAGAAGTATTGCTAAATAGACATGTGCCATGAGTTAAATGGGTGGAGGGGTAAGAGATAGAGGGTGTATGAGTTGGGTAAGCCTAGGGGAGATTAGAGAGAAAGATTAGGAAAGTTTTAAAATCATTTTTAAAGCGATTTAGTCAGATCTAGGCTAACAAATTTGAATTTCGAAATTGATCAGGGCAAATCAACGGTCCAGATTTCTCCGAGCGATATCTTCCAATCCGGGCGTCAGAAAAATAATCCGAAAATACCGGGGCGATCGTGGAGGCGAGACGCACAGATCTACGGAGCCTGATCGTGTGTAACGCCTACCAAAATTTTACGTAAAATTGGATACGGCGTTTTGAGTCAGATGACTAAAACGCCCCTATCATTCAAAGTCGTTTTGCGAGAAAACGAGCCGTGAAAGACGTTCCTAAAAATTACTATAAAATTCAACACCCCAAAACGATCGCAACGGCATATCGCATCGCATATGCCGGAGCTCCGAAATAGCTACAAAAAAAAAATAATACGTGCCCGATAAAGCACGTGCACACAGGAAATACGAACGGTCGGAAAGCGGCCGTTACAAACTACCTTGGGGGGCTATAAATAAGACCCAAGGGTAAGCCATTTCCTTACACTTTTGCATGGAATTCTTGCATGCATTTCATTCTAGTGAAGCTCTGCCGAAATCCTTCCTCTCTCTTTATCCAAGTTCTTAATCTAAAAGTAGAGATTTAGATTGTGGATTTAGTAGCCTTACTCCGTTCGTGAGAAGACTCGATCCGTCGTGGCGAATCCGAAGGCAAAGTTCCGAGACTACCGTGTCGCATACGCAAGCGTAAGTCTCAACTTTATTTATCGATCCTAACTCTGTTTTGACAGGATCCTACAGCTTCGTGGGTTCACTTTGCTTTTGTGTGAGTTGTTTGTCGTGACTAGCTAGGGGTGTACTTCTATTTTTTGATTTTGATTTATATACCTATTCTTGGTTGACCCCTAGATTATCATGCTTCGATTTGAATGTGCGGTATCTGCTTCTATATGCATGCTATATTTATATCGTATATTTCAATTTGCATGTGTCGGGATTCCACAAACGAGGACTAGGATAACCCATTTAGCCTATGCTCTGATTAGCGAGAAATATACCCTTTGCCCAAGTGTTTAGAATCCGATTTCATTTTTATTTTACTTGGTGCAAATCCCCTCGTCGTGTACCGTTCTCCCACTTGGGAGAGTACACATGTATATATCCCAATATCCAAAAATCCAAAAAAAGGAGAGAAAAGAAAAACCCAAAAAAGAAAAGACAAGAGAAAAGAAAAAAATATGTATAGCCAAAAATCCAAAAAAATACAAATACCCAAAACCCAAAAATGTCCATTGTGAATATTTTTCTTATCTACCGAGAATAAAGAGAAGGCGAGAATTTACACCGAGTGTTCTACTCCACATCATCTCAACCCCCATCGTTTTCGAAAACACTTGGCTTAGAAACTTTTTAGTTATTATCTAGGCTATAGTGTGGTGATTTCCTAGTCCCTGGCTATGGAATCCCCGATGCATGATACGCTTCTATTCTTATACTCTTCTCATGCATGCTTGAGCAAATATTCACCGCAATTTCAAATTGAATCGATATTTGGGTCTTTCTTTGGGTATGTGTATATGGAGCCTTATTGCACAATGAAGATAGCGACACCGTCTGCTAGCACACGACCACACTCACTCGCGCTTCACTGCGTGGGCCCACGACACATGTTTGGAATCACATTCCTTGTTTTAGTGTTGTGTTTTGTCGTATTCTTGCTTAGTGTGGCGTGTTTGATTTTGTTGGCCCTAACGGGCGATTTAGGATTTAGAGTTCTCTTCTTCTCTCTTTCTCTCTATTTTCTCCCTCCGAGCTCCTACTCTCACTCGTCTTCCTCGAGGATTAGAAAGGGTTCATCTTGGGGGATTTTGACGTGCATTTATATTTCATATATTCACGCACGTTTTCTATTGTGTTTTCCCGTTATTTTCCACCGTCTCGTATCCGTTTTCTCGTATTTCCTTGTTTTCTTTCACTTTTCCGTGTTTTTGTATGTTTGCAGGATTTTACTGGCGTTGGGGACATAAAACGACGATATCATGAGTCCCCGGAGTAACGGGAGGAGTCACGCACGATCCAGGGGGTCAAACGACCAAGATTGCCACTTTTCAGCCCCCACTCGTTTGGTTGGACACAGCCAACCGATCGAGTGATGCACGCGTGCACGACCCGGACTGAAGCTGGAGCGAAGTGCAAATTCAACCGACTAGTTCGCCGACCGGTTCATCCCAACAGAGTTCTCAGGAATTGGGAGCTTAATTCCAACCGATCGGGTGATATCTCACCCGATCGGTTCATCTGAAGCTGAAGTTTTCCAAACAACGACCCGGTCACGCCACCCATTCTCCTCAACGACCGGTTGAAGCTCCCTAAGCCCGACGGCCAAAGCAACAAGGGGCTCACCCGATCGGTTGATGTTTCAACTGATCGGGTGGCATTTTCTTCCGTTTTCACGCGCTGCTGATGCACCCATTGAATATCTTCTATCATTCCAGAGGGATTTTGGGTGATCTCTTATTTTTCTAACGTCGACATCGTCGTTAGCTTTCCAACGATAGGTCGCATGCCCAAATCCGATTTTTCTACATTTTTCTGGAATTTTCGGAGCGCAGCTGTGTGCTGAAATTGGCAGCAGTCTGAATTTTCATTTCACCCGATCGGGTGAGTTTCCACCCGACCGGGTGAGATCTTTTTCTGCGTTTCTGTGCTCTCTGTTTATTCCACCCGATTGGGTGAACTTCCACCCGATCGGGTGGGCCTGTTTTGACAGTTTTGCTGGGCTTTTGGACCCGAAAAGTGAGGGCTTTGAGGGGGGTTTATTAAGAGACGTTGGGGCATTTCTTGGGGACTTCTTCCACTATTTTTTCAGCAACTTTTCCTCCCCTTTCTTGGGAGTTTTAGATTAGGTTAGATTAGGTTTTCTATTGTAATAAATCTTGTATTGGATTGAAGATTCAAACTCAAGATAAGTATTTCTTCCTCCTATTTTCTATTGTTTTGTATTCTGTTTATTTTGCTTGATGGTGAACGTTTGTATGTCATTTCTTTTGCTTGTTTTTGTGTTCTTCACCATTGAGTAGTGTTGATGAACCCTAATACGGGTTAGGGTAGGATTGATGCTTGGAAAACTACATTTGACTT
The DNA here is from genome assembly GCA_030789695.1 of Scilla litardierei. Taxonomy (NCBI): domain Eukaryota; kingdom Viridiplantae; phylum Streptophyta; class Magnoliopsida; order Asparagales; family Asparagaceae; genus Scilla; species Scilla litardierei. Next base: position 691,881,503 of record CM061142.1, on the reverse strand, counting down.
GATTGCATGGCATGTGTTCGATGAAATGTGTCAATGGGGTTTTCTAGCAATCTGAGTCCAATTTGTATGGCAACACACTAGTTGTGTTGGGGATTGGGGTCCGGTGTCTTGTCCAGTCAAGACCCGCTTCGATGTATTGCTAGAAATCACATTCGACCTATTTGGCCATCAGGGTTACGCTGGGGTGTTTCATTGTCATTGGCGGGAAAAAGACCGCATCTGACCATCAGGCCAAGGGGGAATAAACTTGGCGGTTGACTCCCTAGCAACAGCTCTCGCCCCTAGCGTACACATTGAGTCCTCGCGCGTGGGAACGGCTTGGACGAAGTGTTGGGAGTTATCATTGTGGCCTTAATGCTCCCGGTTGCGGAAGGTGTTAATGGACATGGGAATGCCCACCGTCCGGAACCGGGTAGGCCTAGCGTACTTGGCACCGACCGGAATATCTGGCCATGTACGTTAGGTACCACCTTTTGGGGCAATGTCTCACCCTGGGTCAAGTCAAATGCCAAGTTTCATGAGTGCTCTAGCCCGTGTTAGCGGGGATTCATTTCTCGTCTTTTAATTTCTTTCTTTTATTTCTAAACTTCCACCCACATTATCCGCGTAGCTAACACACAACCTAGGCGAAGCTAGTAGCCATTCAAGCCATCCACCTCCCTGAGTTCGATAAACCCGCACCCTACACTAACCGTGCACTTGCGGTAAAACGACACCGTGCCCAAACCGTAAACGGGGCGCCGGTCAGTGGTTCAGCTATTATTGGCATGGATCTAGCAGCTGGTCCAATGATCCAACCATTACACACATCCGGCCATTGCTTCATAATGTTACTCTATCATCGGGCAATGATGAATGGTGCTGGGCGGCCAAGGGAGATTTCTCATTTACAGCCGCCTGGGAGGGTACTCGTCAAAGGCGGCCGGTGTTTGCTTACTCATCGATGGTATGGTCTAAATATAATTTCCCCAAAATGAGTATTACCTTATTAAGGGCTTTCCTTGGAAAATTGGCAACTAAAGACGTTTTGAACAAGTGGAACCCTCAAATTGAGACAGGGTGTGTGCTGTGTGAAAGGGAGAAGGCTGAAACTATAGATCACCTATTTTTCGAATGCAATTACACAAAATACATTCTTTTCAGGTTTCTACTCAAACTTGGGGTGTTGGACCCTATAGTACCACTTTTAGCCAAAGTTGGAGATTACTTCATGTCTAGATTTGGGAAGAATGAGACTATTGGTATATTGGCGAGTACAGTTCTATCAGTTATGGTTTGGCAGATCTGGAAGGAAAGGAATAAAAGGGTGTTCGAAGGTATCAAGAACCAAACACAGTGTTGTTTGAAGAAATAGCGGAGGCTACTAGAGATATTCTCCATCAGCTTGACGCCAATACCCAGGAGGCAAAGCAAGCTATGGAAAATTGGGATTTTAGATATGATGGTTAGGAGGGCTTCCTAGTCCATGTCCTAGTTTTTGTTTACTATTTTGGGTAGGTAAAGGGTGAGTGAGTTTGCTGGTAGTGGGTGACGGCGCTTGTACCCGCTCCCCACTCCTTCATTCCCCCTCCCTGTGCACTGCCATCTGTAATTTTTGTACATTTACGATATTAATATAGATGCTCACTATTCTTCCTATATATATATATATATATATATATATATATATATATATATATATATATATATATATATATATATCTATTATACATTTGACAGTGATTTTTGAATCCTAGGGCTGACTAGGACAAGCTGACTAGGACAAACTGGTTGATAGAAAGACGGTCTGGATTTAATCTTGATGAATCGATGGTTGGGATTAAACTTTGGGATGAATGGTTTGTATTTTAACACATACTTTTTATATTTGTGGGTCCCATTTGATAGCAACTCAGATTTTTAAATTATTTTTGGGTAAGAGAAAGAGGGATATCAAAAGTCTTTTTTTGGGAAGATAAAGAGGGATATCAACAGATTTTTGGGGAAGAGAAAGATGCGTTTTTGGGAGAAAGCTTCCCAAAACGGCTCTTGCTCTTCCCCAAAAGAGCAGCAGAAATAAAATATCTTTGAATTGTAACGCATAAATAGAAATGAGTAAAACAATCGGTGCACACTGCAAGCAGATTTTTGGTGGCAACCCTGTAAATAAGTGGTATGTGCGCAAAGCAAAATGGTGGGTGCGCAAATCAATGCCCAATTATCTTTTTTGCAAACTTGTAAATAAGTGGTATGTGCACAAGGTAAAATGGTGGGTGCACAAGGCAAGCTTTAGGAATCTAATCATGTATTTAATATTTAGTATTTAAGTACCAAACTTTGGGTATTTAATATTTGATATGATTACGAACTCACATTTAGTTTATCTATTTAATATGTATTTGATAATATATTATTAATATTTTAATTTTTTAAGTATTTAATAGTATTTGATAGGTTTAGATTTAAGAATCTCTGAAACCATCACTATATAATATATACAAATTTAAAGTATCTCCGAAACCGATACTGATACACAAAGCGAAACTCTCGAAACTAGCGATACAGACGAAACCAAAACTTGCTTCACCACCTATCGAAATGGGCGATACTAATACCGAGACCTAAATTTTGGGAAGAGCGATACCAAGACCGAAACCGAGGCCTAAAACCTTGGGTAGATGAAGGAGTCGGCCATCAAGAACTAGGTATTGACAATGTGTAGGGCTAAAAGGGCGTACGGGAAATGAGAATACGTGTATTTAAAGTTGAAAAGAATAATGGGCTGGATTTCGTGGCAACGTTGAATTATTTGGGATACTGAAGTACAATGGGCATGAAGATGAACAAGAATTTATTTGATTTTTACATTGAGGGTGCATAAAAAAGAGATTGAATATGTTGGAGTTTGCATCTGGGGCTCCACATCAATTTTTCACGGTTGAGATTTAGGTGTGGAGATTAGGAAATGATCTTTGGGTTTTGGGTTGTTAAATGTCTACTACATGAGATGGGTTTGTTAAATTTTTGCGCCTTGCTTTCTTTCCTTTAGTTTTAGATTTTTTAATGTGTTTTTAATTGGGTGACTTCTTTGTTCCATAAAGTTCTTTTTCATCGTCATGGTTATGGTCGGAAGAATTGGAGGAATCTTATGGATTTGATTATCTCTTTTTATCTTGGCAGTGAAAGATTTGTTCTTTTCCTTGTTAGGTTTTTCTTTTTATGGGCTTTTATCTTTCTCTTATTCAAGTTTAAATTCAATTTTTTGTCAACTTTTATCATGTTCTTGTTTAAGTTTATATTTATATATGATCTCATGAGCTTTTTCATTGTTACCTCACAAACTTATTAGGTTTTTGGCTCAATCAAACAACCGACTAAACCCAAACTAAAAATGACAGTATGGTTCTACTTCAGTTGAAGAACCAAATCCAATTTGGGTACAGACCCAATAAGTTCATATATATAACCGAATGAACCAAATCAATGCTCACCCCCATATAGGCTTGGATCCCCCCGCCCCAAAACAAGACATGAAGATGTCCTCTTATCTGGCTTAAGTGGTTACACACATATGTGCATGTGTACACATACACAAAAATATTTATATTTATGTATGTATTTATACTTAATGCCTATGTGAGTCCATAAGAAAGCATACATGATCATAAGTAGTGCAAGAAAGAACAATGGGTATCGTTGCTCTCCTTTGGTTTGGTGGTTCAAATATCAAGTCCCCCTCGATTAAAAAATCAGCACCATTCATATTAATCTTCATGTTGTTAAACCTAATTATGCCAAAAATATTAAGAGCTATATACTCTTTGCTGATGGATCAAGGAGTGAAAAAAAAAGTTTTCTATTGCTGAAAATTCGTTAAATTTTAAATTATTTGATGCATGTACAAACAACAAGAAACTCATAAGATTTCTTATATATATTGTTTTCGCATCTGGAGATAAGTAAGAATGGTACAAATCTTCCAAGCAGAAAGTGGAAAGTTTAGGTTAGGTGACACGGTAGGTTCTGTTTCCTCACACAAATCATGTAGGCTTATTATCCACCAAGGCTAACTCAATTTACATATAAGCGCTTATCAATATTATATTTACGGTTTACCCCCATGGAGTAAACCCGTCATGGGCGTACCCAATTCCAACATCTCCCACTCGCACATGATGAGATTGTTTTACAAAAAACAAGTGAAGCAGACTTCATACTTGGTAACTTGGCCGTGTGACCCATAAGCAAATATAAGCAATCTTGTTGTGCACTGGTTAGAGATACACAACTGCCTTTTATAAATTCGATCCTTTAAAGTTTCTATGTCGCTTATAATACCACAGGTCTAACTTGTTATATCAATTTAAGTATTCCTGACCCCGCTTAATAATAATTTCTTTTTGATGACATACTTAAATATTTTTCACATTGATGTCTCTTAATCACACAGATTGGCCGGCCTGTGAGATCATCAAACTTGATATTAACAAACTTAGCCATTCTTTTGCACTCAATATTCTAAGTCTCAACTTAGTTGCTTTCCTAGACATATCCTTTTAGACCGAATCACTCGTGACCATAAGAAATATGCTATAGTAACTATCACCAAGATTGAGACTTCGAATACCAGTCAATTAGTCAAAGGGTATTGGTGAGGAAACAAATCCTCTAGGGACTCATATAGTGGAAAGGCCGGGATCCACTTTCTCACTTCCCACTGTGGTCGACTTCAGCACATGTGGTATGAATCACATGCAACACTATTGTGTAGGTCTTTTGATTATTTTAAATCTAACATCGTTTAGACTCCAGTTAAATGTACGTATACATTTAATATTGAATTCTACAGCAATCAATTGCTCCAAGAATTCATGTCTGGCTCATGAATAGGCTTAAGACGAACTTTGGGGAATCGGTTCATCTCAGTCATTATTTGTGTGTGTGTGTGTATATATATATATAATGACCTCATCTTGAAACTTATCCAAGGCGACTTTCAAAGAGGATCAAGTCTCATCCATGTCCGTTCACCTAGAACGTCAGAGACGATTGCTTGTGTGAGAAGGCCAATCTTCCATGCCATTGACATGCTGTCTTTTGTACTCTGAATAAATGTGTTAACAAATAACACCTCTTTGAAAACTCATTTCAAACACAATGAATATAGTAAACATTTTTAATTGAACAAATGTAATATTTTACAGAGTACAATCACAAGTATATATTCAATTTCTATGTAATACATGTCTCTTAAAAGCATATCTGGTAATGGGCTTAGTCAGAGGATTAGAAACCATTTTGTGCATAGATATATACTTGATAGAAACTATCTTATCTGCCACAATGTCCCTCACAAAATGATATCGTATGTCCATATGTTTGGTATGACTATGATACTTTGGGTCTTTGGTGTAAGCTATAGCAGATTGATTGTCACAGTATGTAATAACTGGTTCTTGTTTTGCACCCAGGTTATGTAGGAACCGTCATAACCAAATATCTTCCTGAACTCCTAGTGAAGTAACAACAAATTTTTCTTCCATGGTTGATAGAGCTACACGAGTTTGTTTCTTACTGCACCACAATATGGCCCCATCTCCAAGAAAGAAAACATATCCTGATGTAGATTTCCTCTCATCTACATCTCCATCTACATCATAGTCTGCATCAGTGTAGCCTTCCAGTTTAGTGGACGAACCTTCGTAGCATAAACTGTAGTTGGTTGTGCCTTTTAAATATCTCGTGACCCTCTTTACAGCCTTCCAATGCTCAAGTCCAGGATTTGATTGATATCGACTTACCAATCCTACTGGATAACATATGTCTGGCCTTGTACACAATGATGTGTCCATATTTTATATCATTTTCATATCATTATCTCATCGCATTGCATATCATTTTCACGTCCAAATCCCACTTTTTACTATGATTCTGCATTTCTGACGATATTTTCGAGTTTCGTAGTGTTTGGTAAATTTTCAGGGATTTTGGAGCAATTCGGACGCCCACTTGGGTATGGACACATCCGACGTGCTCATGAGCCCATTGGCGGGGTTCTGGAGGAGTTCGCTGCATTTTCTGAGCCATCGGAGGAGAAAAGAGGGAGAGAGAGCAGAGAAAGAAGCCCCAGGCTCTGACCCAGCATTTCCCAGAAAATGCTCGGTCTGAGCAGCTCGTCTGCTCGGACCGAGCCGTATCATTTACAGCTGAGGTCGGATACAGGCTGATGCAAACCGAGCAGCTCATCTGCTCGGTCAGGTAGCCCCAGATTCCACAGACCGAGCAGCACCCGAGCAGCTGACCGAGCAGGTCCTACTCGGTCCAGGTAAACAATTTCAAATTCTCCAAGTAGCCGAGCAGCAAGCTACACGGGCCGAGCTACTGACCGAGCATATGCTGCTCGGACCGAGTAGCCTAATCGGTCGGCGACACCAAGGGCATTTATGGAAAGATTTGAACGAGCGCGTTATGTGTGATTTTGTCAACGACTGAAGCTGGCGATTGGGGAGACGGCTGGGGGGGGTTCGACTAAGTTTTTAGTTAGGGATTTTTGGAGAGAAACTGAGGGCGATTTTTGTAGGAACTTTTGGGTTAATTCTTGTAGCGATTTTTGGGATCAAATACTAAGATTATTGCTTTTGCTTTTGTCTGGATCTATTGTTCACTACTCTCGCTGTAAGTTCTTTTAGCCCTAATCTTTCTATTGCTAAAATGTTTTCTTCTGCGAAATTGATGTTTTTATGCGTTCCTATTGCGATGTCTGAGTAGATCTAATCTAGGGTTGATGTGTTAGCCCTAGGATTTTAGGGGAAAAATGTAGATCTGGATCCCTACGTTGAATTGGGGATTTAGGGTTGTATTTCGGTAGATCCTACCGAATCCGTAGATAACCCGTACTGAGATCATGCACACTGTCTGTGGAATTGATGTCGATGTATCCAACCAAGGCATGTGACCATGCCCGGCTCGCGTCTTGAGGGGATCCATCGACGAACTATACCGCTACGTTGACGGCTACCGCCATTACATCAACGAGAGCCACCGAAATACCCCGTAATTTTAACCCACGAGAGTGGTACGAATTGGGGGATTAATTCCCTAGCCATAATGCAATTTGAGGATCCTATTAAACATCAACCCCCAATGATCCTAGTGGCGATCCCTAAAGCCCTAGTTCTTTTTATTGATATTACCATCACGACAACCAACCCAATCATGTTCCCCCGACAGCTACCTTACTTTCACGTTTAGAAATAGACTGAGAATCTATAGACACTATCACTGTCCCTGTGGGATTCGATAATCTTTTATACTATAACTCGACACCATCCACTTGTGGATTGAGCCCAAAATCGTAGCCTAGGGGCCATATTACACCTGACGATTGTGCCACCGCCAGGTGGAACCTAGGTGTAGCCTACGGGTGCGTCAAGTTTTTGGCACTGTTACCGGGGACGGCAATAGTGTTTTTGTCTCAGTTTGTTTTTATCTTTGTGAAGTTTGCTAGCATTCTTACCATTTCTCATCATACCATCATTTTTATTCTTTTTATTATTATTGTGATGCTACTGACGGTGTTCTGAGTTTTGTTGGTGCATGAACACCCGCCACAAGGGGACTACTAGAGAGTTATTGTTCGATCCTTAGATCGAAAAGACAGCCAGGGCTTTGAGAGCCTCTAGCAGAAGTTCATCTTCATCTACTCAGATGGGAGAGAATCCTCCTCCTCCTCCTCACACTGGGTCCATCAGGGACCATATGAAACCGATGTTTGGGAACAACTCCTCGATTCTTAGACAGCAGCTGACGGCGACAACCTTCGAGCTTAAGATGGGGTTGATAAATCTGATGCAACAGGATCCCTTCCATGGGCATCCTCATGAGAATCCCAACCATCACATCGAATCCTTCTTGGCTAAGTGCGATACTTGCAAGGCGAAGGATGTCAGTGATGATGCGGTGAAGATGCGGCTCTTCCCTTTCACCTTGAGGGACAAAGCCTCCTATTGGCTCTGAGCTCATACTCCCAACCACTTCACCACATGGGAGAAGCTCGCACTTGCTTTTGTGGATAAGTTTTATCCACCCTCAAAGACGGTCCGGATCCGTCGGGCCATTTCCAATTTCAAGCAGCTCCCGCAGGAGTCGCTTTACAAGGCTTGGGAGAGGTTCAAGGACCTACAACACCAGTGCCCATACCACGGAATCCAACCCTGGGATTTGGTGCAGAGCTTCTACAACCGGCTCCAGCCTAGCACCAAAATGATTATCGATGCTGCGGTACAGGGCGCCTTACTGGATAAGTCTCCCGAGGAGGCTATAGATATGTTAGAGCACATGGCCGCCAACACCTAGCAGTGGACTAATGAGCAGACTGTTGTGACCCAGACTCATGAGGTCAAGGTTGCCACTCACTTGGATTCTCACATTGAGACCTTGTGCATGCAAATGGCCCGCATCGAGCAGCGCCTGGACTCTATCCCAGCGGTACCCAACACTTACTATCATCCCGGGGAGGAGTATGTAAATCCTGGATATATTCCTATTAAGGGTCACTACGAGGGTGCTGAGACATCCGAGACTGTTCAGTACGTCCAGGGAGAAGGACGGAACCAGTGGCAGCATCCTGCTGCTAGAAATCACCCGGGGTTTTCCTATGGAAATCCGAGCAGAGGGCTGCAACCTCTGTAATTTCAGAGACCATCACCTCCTCCTCAGCAGCAGCAGAGCCAGTATCAAGGCGGCTTTAGGCCAGCTGGGCCTTACAGGCCACCGGGATATCAGTTCAACCGGTCGCCTCAGCAGAATTATGTGCCAGCTCCTCCAAAGTCTAATCTCGAATCTACACTTGAGACCTTCATGAGCGGCCAGATTTGCTTCAATCAGGATACATTGAACCAATTTAAGAATATTAATTCTTCGCTCGATGAACTAAGGGGGCAAATGTCGCAGTTGCTGAAGAACCAGGGGAGATTACCCTCCCAGCCGGAGACCAACCATAGAGCTCAAGCCAACGCCGTGGTTTCAGTGACCACACGAGGAGGACGAGTTACTGACCCCGTTATGGTTCCGGTGTTTAACAAGGGGAAGAATACTACCGAAGGAGTTGTTGATGATAGTGCTAGAGTTGAGGACACTGAAGGGCCTGTCGCTATTGAAGAGAAGGCGGATGCACCTCTCGTCATGCCTGCTACTACGCTGCACCACGTTGATGCATCTAAGGGCAAAGCCTCCAGACCCCCTCCTCCAGACCCACAGAGGCTAGCCCTAGCCAAATTGGAGAAGAAGTACTCCAAGTTTATGGAGTTACTAAAAGGGATACAGCTGGATATCCCATTATAGATGACATCACCGAGATCCCGACATATGCAAAATTTCTGAAGGATCTCATTACGGGAAAGAGGAAGCTGGAAGAGATCAAGCTGTTGGAGGATTCTACCTCCATCATCAAAAATCACCTCCCCCGGAAGCTACCGGATCCGGGGAGCTTCACCGTACCATGTTCCATCGGCGGCATGCCGATCAGTAGGGCGTTGATTAATTTGGGGGCTAGCATCAGCCTTATGCCCCTATCCATCTTCAGAAGACTCCAGACAGGAAGTGAGCTGGAACCGACGAGCAAGTCCATCCAGCTCGCCGATCACTCCATCACTTACCCGGTCGGAATAGCTGTTGAGTATTGGACTCCCCGGATTTGGTTTTGGATGATGAACAAACATAAATATATCGTGAACTAACTCTTTGTGAGCGCAGTTATGGAGATCGTCGCCAAACTTCTATGAATATCAAATGCGACGTCTCTAGACTTCTCAAAGCGCGTGATCGTGAGCTTGAAGCTTCGTTGAATCTCAAGGACGTTGATTGAAGTCATGAAGATTCGATTGAAGCTTTCGAAGACGGTTCGTCATGTTTATTTAATGTCTTCTAGCTTCAATTCATAGAATGCTAAGCCTTGAGTAGGTCTTACGTTTTAATCTTCATAACGCTCCTATCTTAGAGCTAGGAACTTGTAAGACGTCCATACGAACTTTCCTGAAGCATCGCGCTTTGATTCGCGACTTCTTGTGCATGTTAGTTAGTTCAAGAAGAAGAACCAACCGACTAGATGGTGATCTAGTTGGTCGGCAATGCTTCTTGGACCGACTAGTTTGCCTTCTCAAATCATAGCTCTTTACTGTTTACAGTTAGTCGGTCTACGTTGAATCACAGACCGACTAGTTGGTGAACTAGTCGGTCAGTGATCCTTCTTAGACCGACTAGTTGAGCTTCTACTGTACATGCCTAGTTACTATTTATCGTTAGTCGGTCTATGTACATTTGGCGACCGACTAGTTGATGAACTAGTCGGTCAACTTTTGTTCTTGGACCAACTAATTCTATTTGTTCTTAGACTTTGTGTTTTATCTCTTAGTCGGTCTAAGTTAACTCACCGATCGACTAGTTATGAAACTAGTCGGTCGGCAAGTCTTCTTTGACCGACTAGTTCCTTAAGTTTGAACTTCGATCTATTCACTGTTCACCATTTAGTCGGTTCATGCTGTTTGACCGACCGACTAGTTGATGAACTAGTCGGTCGGTGGTTGTTCTTTGACCGACTAGTTTGGTTCAGAATAGAGCCGTTGGAGCTTTAATTGAAACGTTTTTTTCTCTCTCTCTCCTCTAACCTATAAATACTTGATGAGCTGCATTCATTGCACTCAAGGCTGATTATAAGAGAAGTTTAGAGATCAAAGAGAGAGCATTCAATCTCATTCAAAGATCATTCATTCCCTTTCAAGAATCTCTCCCTCACTCATTTCAAAAGAGAGATTCATTGATTGTGATCCTTCCAAGCCAAGTGCTTGATTCTAGGTCACCAACATCCACCTAGGACTCCATTGCTGGTCATCTACTTGGAGTTCGGGTTTGGTGCCTCTTTATCTTTCCCAAAATCCGTTTTGCCCAAAATCGTAAGTTTTACTCAAGGCATAGTTATTTTGTGTTAAGCATTTCATTTCAATTTACTTTGATATTGTAAGTGATTCACTCTCGGTTGTGAGAGTTTGTTTGTGATCCCGGGTTGTGGGAGTCACAATTTCCTTTGTGTATGATTTGACTTGGTGAAGGTTCTTCAAAAGTATTTCATAGTGCAAATATTGAGTTAGGGATTCTAACTCAAGTATCCGGAGGGGATCCGGGTGGTTGGGATGTAGTATCACCGGAAACAAGTCGGGGAGACTTGGGTTGATCCAAACCCAGTAATATTGCTTGTTTGTGATTGTCTTCTTTGTTGTCATATTTACATTTCCGCATTAATTGGTAGAGTTTGCAAGATAATTAGGAATTATCCTCTTAGTTATTATAAAGTATTATTCACCCCCCCCCTCTAGTACTTGTGGAGTAGCTTAGCAGTGCATTACATTTGGTATCAGAGCCAAGTCTATAGCTATGTCTGCCAACGACAACAAGTCTGTTCGTCCACCTTCCGTCTGTACCACCTTCAAGAATCGTGAAGGAGTGTCTTCGGTGATGGAAGGACACTCCTCAACGAGGCCTCCCTTCTTCAACGGTACCAACTACGGGTACTAGAAATGCTGGATGGAAACTTTCCTCCGGAGTGCTTCACTATGGAGGGTCACAATGAAGGAGTATGTCGAGCCCGTCGAAGAAGATTTCGAGAAGTGGACTCCCGCGGAGATCGCCGCGGAGGTAAGCAATGCCAAGGCAATGAACGCCTTGCAATGCGCTTTGGAGCCCGAGGATTTCAACAAGATATGCACATGTAAGAGTGCATATCAAATATGGAACTCCCTCCTCATATTGCATGAATGAACGAGTAGGGTAAGAGACTCTAAACTCGTTGTAGTTAATAAAGATTTCGAGTTATTTCATATGCTACAGGGTGAGAAGATGAAGGAGTACTATGCTCGCTTCGTCGACATCACAAACGAGTTGGAGGCTCTTGGTAAGACCTACACCCAAAAGGAGAAAGTCTCGAAGATTATCGATGGACTTCCTTCTTGTTGGGAGAAACGTACCTTCGCCATCGAGGAAGGTAATGACATGAAAACATATACCGTTGTTCAACTAATGGGTACCTTGATGTCATATGAGGTACGCAAGGATAGCAAGTTGAAGTTGTAGGACAAGATGAAGTCCTACCTAAAGCAAGACGAGCCAAAGAAGAAGGCTATTGCTTTCAAGGCCGCTCCATCACCTTCCACATCGACCGATGATGAAAACTCGGAAGACGAGTTGGACTTGGAGTCCATGGCACTCATGGCCAAGAAGTTCAACCGGTTCTTCCGGAAAGGTAAATTCAAAAACAAATCGAAGTTTAATTCATCTAACGCCTCCTCTCCTTTATGTTTTCAATGCAACAAGCCAGGACACATGAAAGCAGAGTGTCCTCAAAATAAACACAAGGAGAAGTGGAAGGCGCCAAAGTTCGACAAGTCCAAGAAGTACAAGAAAGGGTACAAAAGGGGGCTTGTCGGTACATTCACCGACTCCGAGGATTCCTCAAGCGGAGAGTCGGACGATGAGCAAGTGGATAAAGCACATATGTGCTTCATGGCTCAAGAGGAGCAAGATAAATATTCCTCTTCCGATGATAGCGACAAGGAAGGTGATGAGGTAACCATGGATGACCTTAGGAATGCTAATTCTCAATTATGGTCTAAATACACTAAATTAGTAAATAAATATACTAAAGTAAAAATGATTTAGCTAGCATCCAAACATCGCCTTAAACTATCATCACCAACAACGACACCGTTGTTGAAGAGTTGAAGAATGAGATTGTAAATCTCAAGTCTCAACTTGAACATGTTAGAATTGAGGATTCGGAGGAACACAAGATAGCGGATTTGACTTCTCAAAACTCGACTTTGAGTATTGAGAATGAAAATCTCAAATCTCATGTTTATGTGCTCACATCGCAAGTATCCACTTTGGATGTTTCTTTGCGTTCTCTCACCGAGAAATATGAGAGCACATTAGGCCGAATTAACAAATTCAATAAGGGTAAGGACCATTTGGACAACATCCTAAATGACTTACTTTCGACAAATCACCACATTGGCTTGGGGTATAAGATGGGAAGTTTATCCAAATCGACCACTACCTTTGTTAGGCCAACTTCCGGTGACTCAACGAGTGGTAGCAAACACTCTATTGGTAGTTCATCTACCAATGGTGCTTCCACCTCGTACACACCCTCTTTTGGATAGAAACCCACTTTCGGTGGACCTCCAAAGAAGGGTCATGCTTACATGTAGACAAACACCATGCCACATAGGAAACCACATCCTACTCCACATGCTCACTCATATGATGATTTTTATGCTACACATACACGGGCACGTGCACACCAAGTGAGACACCCTCACGCACGTGTTCCCACACATGCATATGTACACCCACATCATCATATGAACACTTATCATAATGCACCATTTCATCATGTTCCTTATGCATATCCACGTCATGCATCACGTACAAATCAACAACGCATGCATGCTCCTAATAGGATTAGGGCTCCCAAAATTTTCAAGATTTGGAGCCCAAAGGACACAAACATGGATGAAAAACAAGTGTATATGAATTCATATTTCATGAATGTTGTGCATAGTGATAATTATGTGGGGAAGTCTAAGTCCAATTGGACTTGGCTTCCAAAGGTCTAATCTTTTGGACCCAATGACCTTAGGTACCATGATACGATATTTTCTATCTTTAGGTACTCAAGAGAAAGAAACGGAGCAAGAAATTCAAATTTAGCTCCAAGAATAATTGGATACTCGATAGCGGGTGTTCAAAACACATGACGGGTGACGCTCAATTGCTCTCCGGAGTGGTGCCCATTGCAAATGGAAACCGAGTAGTCTTTGGAGGCAACGAGAGCGGAACCATCATAGGTGTTGGTAAAGTGGATAATCCTTCTAAACCTATTATAAGTGATGTTTACCTTGTTAAAGGATTAAACCACAATCTTATTTCAATAAGCCAACTTTGTGACAAAGGTTACAAAGTTAGCTTTGCGAAAGGAATGTGTCATATTTTAAGAAAGAATAATGATGAATTATTATTTTCCGGCACATGCCATAAGGATATATACATCCTAGATCTTCCAAGATCACATGCACAATGTCTCGTTGCCAACACAAGTGAACAACACTTATGGCATCGACGTTTCGGTCATGTGAACTTTGGAACACTATTTAAGCTTTCCAAGTTAAATTCTATTAGAGGCTTCCCTAAGCTTGTCTTTCAAAAGAAAAGCTTTTGTGACTCGTTTCAACGAGGCAAGCATCCAAAATCGTCTTTTAAACCTAAGAAAAGCAATTCTTCTAAGCGGCCACTAGAGCTATTACATCTAGATTTATTTGGGCCAACTAGAGTTGCTTCATTAGGAAATGCACGATATGGACTTGTCATCGTTGATGACTTTTCTAGGTTTACTTGGGTATTTTCCTTATGTAATAAAAATGATGCTTTTGAAAACTTCACAATATTTGTCAAGAAAGTACAAAATCTCTTAGGAACCACCATTGTCATTATTCGTAGTGATCATGGAGGGGAATTTGAGAATGAGTCTTTTGAGAACTTTTGTGATGAAGGTGGTATTACACACACCTTTTCATTCCCTCGCGCACCTCCTCAAAATGGTGTTGTCGAGAGAAAGAGTAGGACGCTAGTGGAGTGTGCTCGCACTATGCTTGATGATAGCCAACTTGGCCATCAATTTTGGACGGAAGCGGTACACACCGCTTGCTATGTGTTTAATAGAATACTTTTGAGGCCCGGCACCAAACAAACTTGTTATGAATTGTTGTTTGGTATATTGCCTCAAGTTAAACATTTTCGTGTTTTTGGTTCAAAATGTTTTATTAAGAACACGTATGGTAGCTTGGACAAATTTGATCCAAGATCCGATGAGGGGATTTTTGTTTGATATTCTTCGCGTAGCAAAGCCTACCGAATATACAACAAACAAACCTCAACGATCGATGAATCACTTCATGTCTCATTTAATGAAGATTTTGTTCCGGCTCGAATTACTAATGATGATGACTCCATGGATGTCTTATGTGATTCAATTGGTAATTCTAATTCTAATTCTAATTCTATTAATTCTATTGATACTAACCCGACTAATGAAGTTTTTGAGAATGTTCCTAGTGATCAGGGAATTCCCAAACGGCTTCATACCGTTCGTGACCATCCTCATGAGCAAGTCATTGGCAATATCCATGATAGTGTCAAGACGAGATCACAAGTGAACTACTTCGCTCATTGTTCCTTTGCCTCCTTGATAGAGCCAAAGAATATTAATGAGGCGTGCGAAGATAGCGCTTGGATCCTTGCCATGGAAGAGGAACTCATTCAATTCGAGAGGAATGTGGTTTGGGAGCTTGTTCCATTGCCTTCGAAGAACCACACCGTCATAGGGACAAAGTGGATCTTCAAGAACAAGACCGACGAAAACCAAAACGTCGTTCGAAACAAAGCTCGGTTAGTAGCTCAAGGCTATCGGCAAGAGGAAGGTATTGATTTCGAAGAATCCTTTGCTCCGGTAGCTAGATTAGAATCTATTAGATTATTGTTATCTTTTGCATGCCATAAAGATTTTAAATTATTTCAAATGGATGTTAAAAGTGTGTTTTTAAATGGAGATGTTGTTGAGGAAGTTTATGTTTCTCAACCTCCGGGTTTTATAAATGAAAATTTTCCAAATCATGTTTTTAAACTTAAGAAAGCACTTTACGGTTTGAGACAAGCTCCTCGAGCTTGGTATGACCGTTTAAAGAATTTTCTTTTGGATTTAGGTTTTAAAATGGGAGAAGTTGATTCCACATTATTTGTTAAGTACTCGAATAATGATATAATTTTAGTCCAAATTTATGTTGATGATATCATTTTCGGTGCTACTAACTTTGCTCTTTGCGAAGAGTTTTCTAATGTGATGAAGGATCAATTTGAGATGAGCCACATGTGTGAGCTCAAATATTTCGTAGGTCTCCAAATTCGCCAAATGAACGATGCAATCTTCATCCACCAAACGAAGTATACGGTGGAGTTGCTAAAGCGATTTGGAATGGAGAATGCCTCCGGGAAAAAGACTCCAATGAGCACGACTACACATCTTGATAAAGATGCAGGTGGAAAAGATGTAGACATTCGTCTATATTGAGGTATGATAGGTAGCTTACTTTATCTTACCGCAAGTAGGCCCGATATTATGTTTGACGTATGTGTATGTGCTCGTTATCAGTCTCAACCTAAGGATTCTCACTTAGTAGCGGTAAAGCGTATTTTCCGTTATTTAAGTTACACACTTGATTTTGGATTGATTTATCCAAAATCTAGCACATATGAGTTAGTTCATATAGTGACGCAGATTATGCGGCATGCAAATCCGACAGGAAAAGTACTAGTGGCACTTGCCATTTTATAGGAAATTCTCTTGTCTCTTGGTTTACCAAGAAGCAGAATTCCGTATCACTTTCAACCACCGAGACGGAATATATTGCCGCTGGTGCCGTGTGTGCTCAGGTTCTTTGGATGAGAAACACTCTTAAAGACTTTGGTATAAACTGTGATACTAGCCCTATCATGGTAGACAACCAAAGTGCAATATGTCTCTCCAAGAATCATGTACACCATTTCCGTTCAAAACACATAGATGTCCGTCACCATTTCTTAGATAATCATGTTGCTAAAAAGGAAATCATATTAGTGTACGTTGAAACCCAGAAGCAAATTGCCGATATTTTCACGAAACCACTAAAGGAAGACTCCTTTGTGCGGTTACGTCGAGAATTGGGGATTATGGGTGAATCCGAGATTTAGGATTCATTTTTATTCAATTATCTCGCATGATATGAAATTTCGTTATATTTGCACATGCTTGATCTATTGGAATTTTCTGGATTTTACGTTGAATTTTTCGGAATTTATGATCGATTTACTCTTAAACGTCAAATTTCAGATTTTCGATGTTTAATGGGGTAGTATAATGTTTAATGAGAGTATAATGAAGTTTCGTCCAAGTTCGATTAGGAGAGAACTCAAATTTCAAATTTCTAAAATTTTTGAACTCCGTTAGTCGGTTCAAGTTCATTGACCGACCAACTAGATCAGCATCTAGGCGGTCAGTGAATGAACTCGGACCGACTAACTCATGCCCTATTTTTGACTCTGTACAGCTGTTTGCAACTAGTCGGTTCAAGCTCATTGACCGACCGACTAGATCGTCATCTAGTCGGTCAGTGCTTGAACTGTGACCGACTAATTGTAACGGGGACAGTTGTGTCTTTTGAGCTCCCAACTGACTTATATCCTCATCCGATCGACTAATCTCTTTTCTAGTCGATCAAAATCCCTCTCTCAGCCAACCCCCCCCCCCCCCCCCCCCCGTGACCCTTCGACTTCCACCCATCCTCCGTCGATTTTCGGCCACCTCTCCGACCAACTCCGGCCGCCGATCAACCCCCCTCCTCCTTCCGACCTAGGTACACCCTCTCTCAGTGTCTAGGGCTAGGGTTTCTTCAAGTTTCATTCAATTTCAGCTAGGGTTTCAGTTTCTAGGGTTTGTATTTAGGTTTCCTCGATTTCTAGTGTCGATCTCGTACGTATCTCGTCGCGCTTATGGCGAGAACATGTATCCTGATCCGTCCTTCGAGCCCATCACCTATGACCATAGAGCCACCCCCTACGGATCCCATTCAACCCACGCGAACCCCCTCCGAAACGACGATCGAAAACAACCCAACCTTTGTCGTCGTCGCCTCATCTCAAGAGGAAGAGGACGACGATAGCCAAGCCCCGATCGCAACCTAAGTCTAGGAAGCAAACCATTTCTGCAGCTACATTCCGTGCCCCTACACCTCCATCTGATTCCGACACGGAATACATACCCGAGACTAAGACCGGTAGGGATCCTTCACCTCCTCCTAGGGAACCTGAGTCTAGCTCTCGACCCCGTACTTCCACACGTCAGCCTAAGGGAAATGCTCCGATGCCGGTAGGCGATGTCGATATCTCATTATGTCACGACGACCCGTTGTGTCTCACGGCATATAACTGTACCGAACACTGTCCGCTGCTATTGAAGCATTTCGTACAGTTTTCAGACTTCCCTGGCCTAGCTGATCTTCTGTCGTCTTCGGGTCTTATCGATTATCTTCGGTATGACCCTAAGGCGAATCCACATCCCTACCCTCGCCTAGTGAAGCTTTTCTATGCCAGTAGGATCCGGGGTCAGTACGACGACACCCACTCGATTGAGACTACTGTCTTGGGGACTCCGATAGTACTCACGGCATAAATCTTAGGAGATTTGTTGGGTGTTTCCTCGTTTGGCCTCCTCCCTTCTGATATTTCTGTTGATGATACCTCTGACCTCGATCAGGTCATGCTTTCAGAGATCTTCCATGAGATTCCCCCCCGCCATGATTGGCGTGCCTTCCAAATCGTTCAAGCCAAATGCCTGGGTCCTAAACTTGATCTTGAAGTTGTGCTTACTTCCTAAGTACGGCTCCTCTTCTTTGCCATCCCAGCCATTCATGAAGTTGATCTATGCCATCTTCATGGGGAGCGAGTTAACTGGGCTCGGATCATACTCGATAAGATGGATTCTTTCAAGTGTATCCAGAAGTCCACGAAATCTGCTCATATCCCATATCCGTGCCTTCTGACTCTTGTTTTTCGACACTTCCGAGTCCCCTTGCCCCGTGATGATGAGCATCCCCTTGGTCCCCCTTTAAACGCGACGGCCGTCAAGAAATCTTTTGCGGTGCTCCGTCACGTTCAGAGGACGACCCCTTCAGCGTCTGCCTCTACCTCTGCCTCAGCTGCTCCCTCTACCACTCTTGACGAGCTCGCACGTTCAGTGAGACGTATGGAGTCTCGTTATGCTCGTACTGAGGAGATACTTGCTCGTATCGCCTCCCGTTTGGGTATTGAGATCCCTCTGTCAGTTTCTGACGAGGAGGAGTTGGATGAGGAGGAGATTGAGGAGCTTGTTTGTGTTTCTACTCATGCCCATGAGGGCACTTCTGGTGCTGCTGTTGTTTCTTCTGGTGTTGAGCCTGAGAGCACACATGCTGCCACCATTCCTCCGATGGATGCTTCTTCGTCTGGTGCTCCCGAGGCCACTACCGTCGCTCCCGTGGACACTCAGCTGACCCTGTGACCACCACTCCTGCTGCAGAGCCTGCTGTTGCTGTAGATCCTCCCGCTGCCTCATGTGCTTCATTGGAGGACTCTCATATACACATTGGATGATTTATTGTAGTGTGAGAGAGTTTGGGTAGGATAGTGTGGGTGGTTATGATTGTTGGATCATTTTGATGATGTATTTTTGGGATATATTTTAATGTATTTTGATGGTGATGTATGTTTTGTGATACTCTGATATATGTGTGATATGATGTTGTATTTTGTGCTTCGATCGTTGGATCGCTCATATGTATATTGTCGATGTATCATTTTGATGTACTCATGCTTTTTATATATATATACATCAATGTTGACATTTATTCTCTTGTGCACATTATATACTCTTTTTATGTCTCTGATGTTTGATTTCGTCGCTTGACAATAATAACTTGGTTAAATAGAATTCATTTTATGAAAACATAGAATTGTTTTCCATGCACTACATTAACCAAGAATGCTGTTATTGGAGAGTATATTCCATAACTCAATTCGTAAAATTAATTTGAGTTTGGATGATTTTATTTATCGATTTTCGACTTTGGTCTCATTGACACGCTTTGATTTTATTCGTATTTTCCTTTGGTGTCATTTGGACCGTGGTCGTATTCTACGACTCCCGTGCTTTTAATTGAAGCCATTGTTGTTGTCGTTGATCTCCTCCCGCTCTTTTTGCTTATGCCAAAGGGGGAGAGATATAATAATGACGATGAGCTAAATGATAATTTAAGCATTTTCCCAAGAATCTAATTTGATATGTTAGATTCAGGGGGAGTTAAGATATAAAAATGGATTTCAAATCCTAAATTTCAATATTTGATTCTCATTTTATACTTTACTCGTCTGCTTGATGCGTATTTTTATTATTCATTTTTGAAACTAACGTGTCATTAATGCAGGGGGAGTAAGTAAATTACATTTGAATCATTATTTTTGATTATTATTTATGTTGGTTTGTCATCACCAAAAGGGGGAGAATGTTGAGTATTGGACTCCCCAGATTTGGTTTTGGATGATGAACAAACATAAATATATCGTGAACTAACTCTTTATGAGCGCAGTTATGGAGATCGTCGCCAAACTTCTATGAATATCAAATGTGACGTCTCGAGACTTCTTAAAGCGCGTGATCACAAGCTTGAAGCTTCGTTGAAGCTCAAGGACGTTGATTGAAGTCATGAAGATTCGATTGAAGCTTTCGAAGACGGTTCGTCATGTTTATTTAATGTCTTCTAGCTTCAATTCATAGAATGTTAAGCCTTGAGTAGGTCTTACGTTTTAATCTTCATAACGCTCCTATCTTAGAGCTAGGAACTTGTAAGAAGTCCATACGAACTTTCCCAAAGCATCGCGCTTCGATTCGCGACTTCTTGTGCATGTTAGTTGGTGCAAGAAGAAGAACCAACCGACTAGATGGTGATCTAGTTGGTCGGCAATGCTTCTTGGACCGACTACTTTGCCTTCTCAAATCATAGCTCTTTACTGTTTACAGTTAGTCGGCCTACGTTGAATCATCGACCGACTAGTTGGTGAACTAGTCGGTCAGTGATCCTTCTTAGACCGACTAGTTGAGCTTCTATTGTACATGCCTAGTTACTGTTTATCGTTAGTCGGTCTATGTACATTTGGCGACCGACTAGTTGATGAACTAGTCGGTCAACTTTTGTTCTTGGACCGACTAATTCTATTTGTTCTCAGACTTTGTGTTTTATCTCTTAGTCGGTCTAAGTTAACTCATCGACCGACTAGTTGTGAAACTAGTCGGTCGACAAGTCTTCTTTGACCGACTAGTTCCTTAAGTCTGAACTTCGATCTATTCACTGTTCACAACTTAGTCGGTTCATGATGTTTGACCGATCGACTAGTTGATGAACTAGTCGGTCGGTGGTTGTTCTTTGACCGACTAGTTTGGTTCAGAATAGAGCCGTTGGAGCTTTAATTGAAACATTTTTTGTCTCTCTCTCCTCTAACCTATAAATACTTGATGAGCTGCATTCATTGCACTCAAGGCTGATTATAAGAGAAGTTTAGAGATCAAAGAGAGAGCATTCAATCTCATTCAAAGCTCATTCATTCCCTTTCAATAATCTCTCCCTCACTCATTTCAAAAGAGAGATTCATTGATTGTGAGCCTTCCAAGCCAAGTGCTTGATTCTTGGTCACCAACAACCACCTAGGACTCCATTGCTGGTCATCTACTTGGAGCTCGGGTTTGGTGCCTCTTCATCTTCCCCAAAATCCGTTTTGTCCTAAATCGTAAGTTTTACTCAAGGCATAGGTATTTTGTGGTAAGCATTTCATTTCAATTTACTTTGATATTGTAAGTGATTCACTCTCGGTTGTGAGAGTTTGTTTGTGATCCCGGGTTGTGGGAGTCACAATTTCCTTTGTGTATGATTTGACTTGGTGAAGGTTCTTCACAAGTATTTCATAGTGCAAATCTTGAGTTAGGGATTCTAACTCAAGTATCCGAAGGGGATCCTGGTGGTTGGGACGTAGGATCACCGGGAACAAGTCGGGAAGACTTGGGTGGATCCGAACCCAATAATATTGCTTGTATGCGATTGTCTTCTTTGTTGTCATATTTACATTTCCGCATTTTCGCATTAATTGGTAGAGTTTGCAAGATAATTAGAAATTATCCTCTTAGTTATTTTAAAGTACTATTCACCCCCCCTCTAGTACTTGTGCAGTAGCTTAGCAGGGCATTACAATAGCGATGGACGTCATCCTCCAGATACCTCCAGGGCTATGTATCCCAGTCGATTTCATTATTATGGACATGCCGGAGGGAGAAAGCTCTCAATGCATACTCGGCCGCCCCATCATGGCGACGGCCGGAATTCTTATAGACGTCCGAGAAGGGATACTTTCCATCAATGTGGGGAATATTGAAGCTGAGTTCCGGCTACAAAGGCCGATGAAGGAGAAAGCTTATGAAGAAGGGGCCTGTTATCTGGAGCTTCTTGAAGAGGAAGCGATTGAAGATTTTACTGCTGAAGGGGTCATGAAGGACCAAATTAAAGCAAGCATCGACGATGACGGTGACCCAACCTACAACAAAGCGGTCACCGCATACATCCAAGTATTGGATGAGGAATTTCTGCTACAATCATCAAATCACCAAGCGCCAGAGACCATATCTTATGCTGAGAAGAATGTTGGAGTAGGCAGAAATCAAACGCCGTCGGTTTGCACCACCTTGGAGATGGATGCGCGACCACAACGTGCGCCAAATGAGCATTGATATATCATAGGGAGTCGAGCTCGTGACTGAAAACGAGCGCTTATTGGGAGGCAACCCAATTCCGTAGATTTTGGACTTTCTTTCTTATTTTCTAATTTTTTATTTTTATTTCGTGATTTTTGGTAAAATTATAAAAATCATAAAAATTTGACGAGTTTGTGTTCTGTGTAGGACAGACAATTGGGGGTATGCATATGGACATATTAAACGGAAGGAAGCCAGAGGAAAGCAAAGATTTGAGAAGAAAACCAAGGGAAAAGGAGAGAAAAAGAGACACAGGAAGCTCGGACCGAGCAGTTCAGCTGCTCTGTCAAGTCAAGCAGATACGGAAAAAGGAGATAATTAAGCTTGGCCCGAGTAGGTTCCTGCTCGGTCCGAGTAGAAATTGACACGGACCGAGCAGACTGCTACTCGATCGAGTTTTATAGGGATAAGATTTGAGCGAAAAAAACGTCACTCTGTCGACCCGGGCAGACAATTATTGGCTCGGCCCGAGCAGGACATGACGTGGATCGAGCATCTAATTGCTCGATCGAGTCGTATAGGGTTGAAATTTGGGGAGAAAACGTCACTCTATCGACCGGGACGGAATATTATTGGCTCTGCCAGAGCAGGATATGACTCGGAGGGAGTATTTCATTCGAAATTTTTACGTTGACTGGGTAGAGCAGCCTCGCTGCTCGGACCGAGTCGATCCGTTTTGTTTAAAGTATATTTACATTGACCCGATACCCGACTATTTATAACCGCGGTTAAAAAAATTTTACCCTAAAAATTATTCCAACTCCCTAATTTACCCCCCGAGCTTCTCTCTCCTCCCCCCTACTCGTTCGCCATGTCCCGCCGGCATCCGCTGTCCTCTCCCGCTCCGCTGCCGTGGCCGCCGGCTTCGCCACCCAACTCCAGTCAACCACGCTTGCCTCCACCCTCCCCTCTCTCCCCCCATTTTCTCTCTATCTCCCCCGACCTTCCCCTCTTTCCCCCCCATCACCGCCACCCACTACACATCGGTGCCGCAGTCGACGGCCCCACTGTCGTCGACGGATTCACCATATTACCCCCCCCCCACAAACTCCCACTCCCCCTCTCCCTCTCCCGTCATCTACCGCCCCCACTCCCTCCCTCTTCGCCCTACTCAGGTGACGGCTCCGTCGACGACGCCACTGCCACCGATGGCGGCACCGCCGCCGATGGTGCCTCCTCCTCACACCACCGAACCCTCCAACACCACCACTCTCCAAAACCCCCGCCTCCGCCAAAAACCCCACCCCCACCTTTCTTGTCCATGGTAATCGCTGATTTCCCCCGATCTGTGCCATAGGGCACAGACTGAGCACCTAGGTGCTCGGTCACACCACCCCCGAGTCGTGCCCTAGGGCACTGCTCGTTCAGCCCCCCCAAGTCGACCGACTCGTTCACACGACTCGTACTGAGTCACACCCACTGCACAACTTTGACCGAGTAGCTCTCTGCTCGGTCCGAGTCACAATTTTTCTGCTTTCCACTCATTTTTATCGATTATCTAACGTTTTGGCCATTTCGAATTGCAGGTCCTCTCCACTTACGTCAGTAGCACTAGCGTGGACTAGCTTGGGGGATATTGTGTGCGTTCGCATCATCCGCATGCACGGTACACTCGTTCCCTGATTTTTTTCATACCGTATCATATTACCGCACTCGTCACTATGGTCCGCACATGAGGATCGACGACCCTTCCCATACATGGGAAGAGGCCGTCTTCTGGCGCTTCCTCTTCCTATCCACAGCGCCGTGCACACCTCACTACCACGTCCTCCACTACCACCACCACACCCACTACCACAGCTCCGGCTGTCACCACCACCGTTCCCACCACCACAACACCTGTCACCACATCACCATCTACTGTCGCCACCTCTTCGCCTCCACACCCCACACCCCCCATCGATGACCCCACAGCGAGTATCCCTACCTACGACATTACTTTCCGCGATAGCGCTCACAGAGCGTGATACTCTAGGATCCACCATCGCCATCTAGTACCTACAGTCTTCATAGACGTGTCGGCTCTTAGGTCACTGGGCATCCTCCAGGGAGTGCACCACCTTTACCGAGCGATCGTCTTCGACCTATTCCTCGGTGTCCACGCCTCCACTTACACCCGCCTAGCCCTTGAGGGTCTTAAATCCCTTACTTTCACCGCAGCAGGTGACGGCATCACCTTTCGATTCCTGGATCATGACTACACTGTCACTTTTGATATGATCCGGGATTATTTTCACTTTCCCGTCGTCCCAGATCCTAGAGTTGCTTTTTCCCCAACCTTTGACCTTGATGATTTTGCTGTGTGCACCTTTTGGGAGCGCATTTCTGGACTACCTGAGTACCCGCCCTAGCCGGGCGAAGGCATCATGCATAGTGCACCCTTGCCTTCGCTACGCCCAGAGACACCTAGCATGCACACTCTTCTGCAGACCGGAGGTCAGGACTATGCCCCTCCCTGAGCTTACCCATCTTTGGGGTATGACCCGACCTCTTAGATTCCACCCGGATGGCTGTTTGAGACCATTCATGCTCTCTAACGCAGCCCACTGGCTGTGTCAGTGCTTCTACCAGACAGCCACCACATTCCATTCCACAGATATCTGCTGCGGTGGTTTCTTTACTATCTTTGCTATAATGCTAGGTATCCCCATCCCAGTTGACCTGCACTGCCCACCTGGCCGGACACGCTTGACCATTGGCATGATCGAGCACATGCATATCCTCCGTCCTTATGGTGCTCGTCACTGGCGTTACCTAGTAGGTAACGGCCACGATCCCCACATGGTCCTCCCAGCCCCTCACCTGACACATATGTAATGCCCAACGTAGCTACTACACAAGTACTAGAGGGGGGGTAAATAGTACTTTAAAATAATTAAGAAGATAATTCCTAATTATCTTGCAAACTCAACCAACAATGCGGAAATGTAAATATTGACAACAAATAAACAATCGCAAACAAACGATATTAATGGGTTCGGATCCACCCAAGTCTCCCCGACTTGTTCCCGGTGATCCTACGTCCCAACCACCCGGATCCTCTCCGGATACTTGAGTTAGAAACTTCTAACTCAAATTTGCACTATGAAATACTTGTAGAAACCTCTACAAGGTCAAATCATACACAAATGAAATTGTGACTCCCACAAACCGGGATCACAAACAATCTCTCACAAATCGAGAGAAAAACACTTGCAATATCAAATATAATGAAATATGACATGCTTACCACAAAACCCTATGCCTTGAGTAAAACTTACGATTTAGGGCAAAGAGGATTTTGGAGAAGATGAAGGCACCAAACCCTAGCTCCAAGTAGATGACCAGTAATGGAAGCCTATGGAGGAGTTGGTGACCTAGAATCAAGCTCTTGGCTTGGAAGGCTCACACTCAATGAATCTCTCTTTTGAAATAAGAGAGAGGGAGAGATTCAAGTGAGAAATGAATAAGCTTTGAATGAGATTTAATTGCTTCTCTTTGATCTCTAAACTTCAATAAATATCAGCCTTGAATGCTATGAAAGCAGCCCTTCAAGTATATATAGGATAGAGGAAAGAGAGAGAGAAAACGTTTCAATTAAAGCTCTAACGGCTCTATTCTGAACCAGACTAGTCGGTCAAAGAAGGATCACTGACCGACTAGTTCATCAACTAGTCGGTCGGTGATTCAACGTGGACCGACTAATGGTTGAACAGCCAAAAGGTGAAGTTCAGGAGATAGATAATTAGTCGGTCTAAGAAGACTTGCCGACCGACTAGTTTCACAACTAGTTGGTCGATGAGTGTTCTTTGACCGACTAAGAGTCGAAATATAGAAAGCTGAACTCAAGATGAATTAGTCGGTCTACGAACAAATGCTGACCGACTAGTTCCTCAACTAGTTGGTCGACAAATGTGCTTTGACCGGCTAACGATAAACAGTAACTTAGGCTGTACAGGGAAAGCTCAACTAGTCGGTCTAAGAAGGATTCCTGACCGACTAGTTTGACAACTAGTCGGTCGGTGAACCTTCTTGGACCGACTAACTGTAAACAGTAAAGAGCTTAAAATGAACAAGGCATTCTAGTCGGTTCAAGAAGCTTTGCCGACCGACTAGATTGCCATCCAGTCGGTTGGTTCTTCTTCTTGAACCAACTAATATGCACAAGAAGCCGTAAATCGAAGCGCGAAGCTTCGTGAAAGTTTGTATAGGCTTCTAATAAGATCCTAGCTCTAAGATAGGAGCGATATGAAGATTAAAATGTAAGACCTACTCAAGGATTAACATTCTACGAAAAGAAGCTAGAAGACTATAAATAAAACTTGACGAACCGTCTTCAAAATCTTCAATCGAATCTTCTTGACTTCAATAATGGTCCTTGAGCTTCAACGAAGCTTCAAGCACACGATCACGTGCATTGAGAAGTCTTGAGACGTCGCTTTTGATATACGTGGAATTTTGGCGACGATCTCCATAACTGCGCTCACAAAGAGTTAGTTAACGATATTTATGTTTGTTCATTATCCAAAACCAAATTCGGAGAGTCAATACTCAACATTCTCCCCCTTTTTGGTGATGACAAACCAATATAAATAATAATCAAAAATAATGATTCAAATTAAATTTCCCCCAGCATTGATGACACGTTAATTTCAAATTAAATAATAATCATATGCATCAAGCAAACAAGGAAAGTATAAAATGTGAATCCAAGTATTGAAATATTTGAAATATCGGATTTGAAAATACATTTTTATATCTTCACTCCCCCTGAATCTAACATATCAAAATAGATTCAAGGTAAATTTCTTTGAATTGTGCATCGTCATTATTAATTCTCTCCCCCTTTGGCATAAGCAAAAAGAACAACGGGAGGAGAACAACGACAACAGCAATGGCTAAAATAAAAGCACGGTAGTCGAAGAATATGACCACGGTTCAAATGACACCAAAGGAAAATAACGAATTAAATCAAAGCGTGTCAATGAGACCATAGTTGAAAATCGAAAAACGAAATCATCAAAACTCAAATCAATTTCACATATTGAGTTATGGAATATACTCTCCAATATCAACATTCTTGGTTAATTTAGTGCATGGAAAACATGGATACATCAAAAGTATACATTTGCCAACACACAAATAAATGATCCTCAGATCGAGTTACAACATACAACACTATATCACAGCAGATAACGGAGTATCACAAAATATACAAAAATATCAAAACTCCATCCAAAACGACATCAAAATACATCAAAATGCATCAAAACTCATAACCACCCAAACTATCCTACCCCACACTCTCACTACAAGATATATCATCCAAAGTGCACTAGGGAGAGTCCTCCAATCAAGCTCAGGAGGCAGCGGGAGGATCAGCAGCAGCAGCAGGCTCTGCGGAAGGAGTGGTGGTCTCAGGGACGACAGGAATGTCAACTGATGGGAGAGTGGAAACGGGAGTGGTCTCGGGAGCAGCAACAGATGAAGTATCCACTGGAGGAATGATGGAAGCAGGTGTGCTCTCTGGATCACCGGTAGAAGTAGCAACAGCACCAGAAGACATACCCTCAGGGGCATGAGCAGCAGCAGAACGAACAAGCTCCTGGAGCTCAGCCTCATCCATCTCTTCCTCGTCAGAAACTGACGGAGGAATCTCAATGCCCAAGTAAGTGCAGATGCGACCAAGCATCGCCTCAGAATGAGCACAATGAGACTCCACACGTCTCAGAGAGGAGGCAAGCTCAGCGAGAGTAGGAGACGGAGCAGGAGCTGCAGAAGCAGAAGCTGAAGAAGACGTCCTCTGAACGTGACGAATCGCCGCAAGAGACTTCTTGACGGCCATCGCATTCAGAGGGGGACCAAGTAATGGTGCAAGCACCGACAACTAACAGCAACCTAAAGCAAAAGCAAGTCAACAGTCTCTAAGACTGGTCTCGGTGTCCTCAAACTCCTCAACGAACGTAGACTCAGGCTCAGCGTCAGCAAACACCTCGTCCTCAACAACTGTCTCTGGCTCAGGGTCTAACATGTGACACCCAAAAGAGCAAGGAGCACATGTCAGCAAGTCTACAAGAGACTTGTGCAAGGAAACTGAAAGTAGGTAAAAGTAAAGCAACCTAGCAGTTCTAGCATGATGCAATGACATGGCAGTTAAAGTAATGAGTGCAACAAGTAAAGTAAAGTACGAGCATGGCATTTAAACATGGCATGGATGACAAGTATTACATGAATCATTCACAAGACAAGTACAAGACATGGAAAGTAAGCACCTCGTGCACAGAGTTTCCGCCTTTGGCTAGAGTGGCTGCGCGGGCCAACTCCTAAGCTCAAGTGATCGTTTATCCTTACCCCTCCACGTGTGTCGAGCCAGGGCCTTACCCCCGAACGGGAATGCTCGCTTCTGGAACACAAGTCAGGAAGTGTTTTATCTTGTTGGTCTAGGGGTGCACCTAGCCAGACAAGGGAGTACAAGTACAAGTATTGTAGCATGTGCTATGAATGCGACATTCAATGCATGGATGACATGACATGACAAGTAGTAAGGCGTACAGGTAAGGAAAGTAAACGTGACAGTTTAGTATGCATGAACAACAAGTTTTAAGGGTTGGATCTAGCTTCGTTGTCAAGCTAGATCAATTAGGTGACGGATCTAGTTTAGTTGTCAAACTAGATCAAGTAGGCGTCTAGCCAGCTATCATTTCACTGACTAGTCTCTTTTGCGCTAAAAACATGGAAGTGGCCTAAAAACATGGCCCTAAGCAAGATGTGGCAAGTTTCACTTGCCTGCAAGTATCACGTCAGAGAAACATCGTCCAACGAGTCCAAAGTCACAATTCCTACGTGCACAAGTCCACCGGCCTACATCCGTTTTATTAATCTTGATTAGTGATTGCTAAAACATTTAAAATACTTTAAAAATACTGATTTTTAGTCTTGGTTAGCATGCAATTGGGTTGGGGGTCCTAAGGGTGCAAAGCGTTACCTCAACACGATGCGAAAGCTACACCGGCGTCGGGTAGCGACGCCGGGGGTTGGAATAATAATATCGCGCTCCAAGTCCAGATTCCAATTAGATTCCTCGCTGGAAATTTCAGAGAAATCAACCGGAGAAACGATTCCAGATTCCAAAGCTAGCACGTGCGACGACGGGCTATGACGTGTCGCAACGTCGTATGTGGCGAATCCTCGAAGAGAACGCACCTAGGTGGGGCCCACAGTAGTCCTAGGGACCTATGGGGGACCCACAATACCTCTAGAGAACTTGGGGGGCCCACGGTGGCAAGTGGTGCGACGGGTGCGGGGTTGCGATGAATGACTCTCGGTCGTACAGCCTCGGTGCGGGGGATTCTCTCGGTCGGACACGCTTGGTGCGAGGCTTGCAGCGCAGCGGGCTGCAGTGGTGCGGCGGGGCCTTGGTGCGGAGGGTTTGGTCGGTCGGTGCGGAGGAACCGGTCGGTCGGTGCGGGCGACAAAGCGTTGCAACGTTTATAACGTTGCAACGAAGCGGTGAGCGGGCGATGTGGGGGAGCGCCTCGGTCAGGCACGGGGCGATGCGGGGAACGAAGCGGGCGACGGCTGCGGTGCGGAGCGGGGGCGTGAGCGGGACAAGCTCTCGGTCTGACCGAGAGCTTCTCTCGGTCGAAGCGGGGAACGAAGCGGTGGCTGCACAGCGATGCGGACGGGGCTTGGTGCGGGGGCGGCTAGCGGTCGGAGCGGGGGGAACGGCCTTGGTTTCCTCGGTCGTGCGGCAGCTGTTCGTTGCAACGTTGCGACGAATCGTCGCAACGTCAAATTTGGGTTTTGGGAGCGGCTAGGGTTAATTTCTTGCGAAAATAGGTCTTCCTAGGGGTTGTTTATATAGTGTAGATGGGTTGACTTGGTCTAGGGCTAAATCTAATAGGATTAGAAGTTCAAAAATATTTAAAATTTGAATCTCAACTTCTCCAACTCACACAAGGATTTGACGCGGTCCAAATGAGCTGGAAATTGGCTCAAAAATTCTTTAATACGTTTAAAACTCAAATAAATTTTATTTGGCCGAAAATAATTTAAAAAATTAATTATTAAAAATATTATAAACCTTGTTAAAAATATAAAAGTGGTCAAATAAACTCCAAAATTATAAATAAATATCGGGGTGATTGTGTTGACGAAAGTGAGCTAACTAAGAAGACGGATCTCAATTTCGACGTCGGACGACAAAACTAAAAATAGAAACGTCTCCCGTCAAAAGTGAAAATCGTCACGTCTCATCGAGTAAGATTAAATTGTGGGAAAACGACTCGAGAAATGTCGTTCCAAGATAGTGCCACTATTTAATACTCTCAGAGACGTTCACAACGGCATATCACACAAAAGTGTTCACAATCAAATAAAGTCTAAAATAAACATGTGCACGGCCAAAAGCACGTGCACGAACAATGTACAACGAAAAGCGGTCGTTACATCCTCCCCACCTTAGAATAAAGTCCGTCCTCAGACTTTCTAATATAGCTAGTCGCTCTAGTAACTACCCCAATCAAGTCATATATAATTCAACCAGGTATAGTCATTACAAGTGCTTATATACGCACTAGGTAGCCAAACATTAACACTACCAACACGTATATATATACATTCACGTACGTCATTCACTTATACCTATTATAGTCAGTCAATTTTATACATGTATTTCAATCATATATACAAGCATACATCCCTTATATAATCACTATTCACAAAACAATAGTTCAGATACTCATATAAGTATAATCTCATACTAGCAAATGCAATCGTTGTTCTACGTATAGATAGCTACCTATGCACAAACAACATGGGTATACAACTCCCTAATATTCATCCAATACCAAACATCTCAACACATGTAGTCACTCCATACCATTTTAAATCACGCTTCACTATATTTAATATATATTCACCACTACTATAGTTTCATAATATATACTCATTCAAATGCATGCAAATAGTTCTCCACATATTTTCATCACCTACGGTCCTATAACTGTATTTACGACATGCCATATATATTATAGTCATCAATACCTATAACTAAGCACATACTTACCCGTGCATGGTGCACACCCATACACGCTAACTTTTCATTCACGTATACCAATCATATCATTATATAACTAGCACACCTACACACCTAGTTTTAGCTAGTACACATACGTTCACATGAGCAAGTCCTTAGTAGTTAACTATACCACAAGACCAACACCTATAACTATATACTGGTGTAGCGACCCACAATCATGTGTGTAACACAACCAGGCACAAACACTTCTATCACTATACATACATCAAACATTGCTATATTCAAACTTCAGACATACACATCAATATACTTAGAGTATACCCACTCAAGCTTGAGTGGGACTCAATACACATATCAGAATATTCTACATACGTAACGCGGCGTTTATACCTATACCAATACCACTCCAATATTTATATGTCTACCAATACAACCATATACATACCATAAGTCAATCACAATTAATGTTTAGTCAAGTAATACTCACATAGTTCAATCACTCTATATACTATAATAATAACACAGACATCAGCACACGTATAGTTATAATACACTCCCTAATACATACGCATTCATCGTATAGTCACCCACGTGGAACATATATATTCACACCATAGCCTACTACCTATAACTAGTGTATCAACACCTATTATTATTATCACACCTAGCATACATATAGTTTTACCAGCATATTGCTTCAACCATTATAAGTATCTCCTAATTACATACACCCTATTAGATATTCCCACACTAATTCTTATATACACAGGCATCCCTAGTATGGTATAGCTACCCACACACCAAACTATAACTACTAACATACAAACAACTTCACCCATCATGAATAACTCCGAGTATATATAACACACAATAAACAACCATTAATATACTATGGGAGAGTACACTCATTCAAGCCCACGTACACAACTTAGGTACGTGCACTACGACAACATCACGAGGGTCCAAGGCCTAATTAACAAATTTAGGTTGACACAGTCATTGACGAGCACTAAAACCTAAACAATAGAGGGAGGTCGAGGTCGGAAGCGTGACGAGGGAAGGATCGATAGGCACGAGTTCAGATGGGACGAATACGAGGAGACAGCTTGGTTAGACGAAACATAGACTTAATGGTGATGTTTAGGTTGAGGGAAAAGGAGATGTAGTGACACTTATATAGGATGGAGAAATGGAATAGTATAAGTAACATAAGCTAACATATGCGAAATTTGAAAACTGTCGTACTTCAAAAGTTGAAATCCTCGTCTGGAAAGAAATATTTGGAGATCGATAAAACGAGTTGTTCAAAATAAGTTTGCGTCGAATATTCATAATAAGAGAAAATGGTCTATTGGTTTAAAAAAATCATTATAAAAGGAAGTAAAATCATTTGCACGAATATTAAGGGCGTGGTTTAGAAATATTATACGACGGTAATTTAATATAATGTTGTCAAACGCTTTTGAAAGTCAAAGAATGAAATCAAGTAACGAAAGAATTTAAACTCATGTTAAATGCTTTCAAAACTTTTAGGCTATGGAAAATTTAAAATAATCAATTTTGAAACTACTTTTAGAGAACCAGGGTTTGCAAAAAATTGAGAAACTGATTTACACAAGGTTCTTAATATACGAGCACAACAAGTCTGGTACGGATATAAAAATAATTGAAAGTATGTATGGTGCTCGGAAAAATAATATTAACTTAGTAGTGAAATTATCAAAACTGTAGTAAAGCTTTAAAACCAAGCTATGGGAAGTCTGGGCCAGGAATAGTAATTTCTTAAAATTTTGAAATAGCGAAAATGATGAGCATAAAACCGACTGGCTAAAAGCTGAAATTCCATGTGACTTGAAAGTATATTAAAGTAAACACGACGTATCATTCGAATAACACAAATAAGAAGGAAAATTATAAATCGAATTGGGCAAGGCAAAAGTATGGTTCAGAATGAAATTAATATATGAAAGGAAATATGTATTTTCATAGGTACAAAAGTGTAGGCTGAAAAAGTATTATAAACTATTATTCAAAAATTTCGACAAAAGTTTTAAAAATTTAAATCAACGAGGAGTACAAAGATAAGTATATTTATATAAAAATTTTGAACAAATTTAAACTTAGGGAAAGGGAAAATCGAAAAAAATACTTTCAGAAGATTCAAGATTTGTAATGGAGAGATTTGAAAATTGACGACGATTGTCATGAGGCGATCTCGGGAATCGAGGCAAGGGAAACGGTCAGATGATCAAAACATACATACGCCTAGGATATGGCACAGGATACCTACGGGAAAACTCCTACGGTCGCCCAACTAAAGTTTAAGAAACTTAGTGCTAGGTCTTTCTAAGGGAGCTAGGTGGTAATGAAATGCGCTCAGCTCGGTCCGGAATCGATGATCCCAAGCGAACGACTAAATGAAATTCTAGAAGTCTAATATGGTCAGTGGTAGACAAGGACCCACTAAGGTAACTCAAATCCTAGCAAGGAATCTAATTAACAGTCTAACAATCAACCCTATTTTTGCAAACAATCATATGCAAGCAACCAAACATGTTTTAACAAGCCTGGACTAACTAAGGGAAGAAACAACTAGGTCGAGAGTTACCTGCGATAACCTCATCCACAGTCTCGCTCTCCACTGCCGTCATCGGATAAGCCTGCTCCCTTGGCTACATGGCCTGCTGAAAAGCCTGCTTCTGCGGAACGAGGGCTGGTCCACGACTTGTAGGCACAGGTGCTCTCTGCTGTAACGGATGTGCAGCGATTGGTTCCTTCCAAGGCTGTTTAGTCTTCAGACACTCCTTCATAGTATGAGTAGGCTCTCCACAAATCAGGCACTGGCCCAGCCTCCTCCTGCACTGTTTCTTCTCATGACCAATCTTGCTACAATGATAGCACACCTTCCGACTTGGCCCAGTTACTGGTGCTTCCTGCTGCGGAATTCCCTCTGATGCTTTCTGCAGTTGATTTGCATGCCGACAATCCTTCGCTGAATGAGTAGCAGCACCACAAATCAAACACCAGCCTAGAAATCTTCTGCACTGCTCCTTAATGTGCCCGGTCTTGCCACAGAAATAGCAAGTCTTCAGAGTAGGTCCGCCACCAACTCGGGTCTGTCGTCTTCTCGCCATCTAACGACATAGAAAACGAACAAAAATTTAGACTCAATAGCTAATGACCTATATGTTGTAATTTATTTAATGGACATTCCGTTATTATCGGTGTTCCGTTAAGTCGCAATTGCAAGATGGACCTGCATGGGCCACCAACAAAACCTGTCACGCCCCGCTTCCCAAAACGTGGAGGCGAAGAGTGAGAAGATCCGCTCAGACTTGAAGCTACAAAGCTACAAGTCCGATAAGCGTCAATCACTTTAAACTGCAGGTACTTGCAACGCGAACGAAACAAAGATAATAACGAAAATAGACAAAAGAAACATCTCAGAATATCCATAATAATAAATCTCAACATCGCAGAAAAAGCCACCAGGCTAAATAAAAGAGTCTAAAAGGGGCCCCAGCATGGCCAACAAAAGTACAAAGTACGAAAACAAAGTAATGGTGCAAGCACCGACAACTAACAGCAACCTAAAGCAAAAGCAACTCAACAGTCTCTAAGACTGGTCTCCGGTGTCCTCGAACTCCTCAACGAACGTAGACTTAGGCTCAGCGTCAGCAAACGCCTCGTCCTCAACAACTGTCTCTGGCTCAGGGTCTAACATGTGACACCCAAAAGAGCAAGGGGCACATGTCAGCAAGTCTACAAGAGACTTGTGCAAGGAAACTAAAAGTAGGTAAAAGTAAAGCAACCTAGCAGTTCTAGCATGATGCAATGACATGGCAGTTAAAATAATGAGTGCAACAAGTAAAGTAAAGTACGAGCATGGCATTTAAACATGGCATGGATGACAAGTATTACATGAATCATTCACAAGACAAGTACAAGACATGGAAAGTAAGCACCTCGTGCACAGAGATTCCGCCTTTTGGCTAGAGTGGCTGCACGGGCCAACTCCTAAGCTCAAGTGATCGTTTATCCCTACCCTCCACATGTGTCGAGCCAGGGCCTTACCCCCGAACGGGAATGCTCGCTTCTGGAACACGAGCCAGGAAGTGTTTTATCTTGTTGGTCTAGGGGTGCACCTAGCCAGACAAGGGAGTACAAGTACAAGTATTGTAGCGTGTGCTACGAATGCGACATTCAATGCATGGATGACATGACATGACAAGTAGTAAGGCATACAGGTAAGGAAAGTAAACGTGACAGTTTAGTATGCATGAACAACAAGTTTTAAGGGTTGGATCTAGCTTCGTTGTCAAGCTAGATCAATTAGGTGACGGATCTAGTTTCGTTGTCAAACTAGATCAAGTAGGCGTTCTAGCCAGCTATCATTTCACTGACTAGTCTCTTTTGCGCTAAAAACATGGGAGTGGCCCAAATAACATGGCCCTAAGCAAGATGTGGCAAGTTTCACTTGCCTGCAAGTATCACGTCAGAGAAACACCGTCCAACGAGTCCAAAGTCACAATTCCTACGTGCACAAGTCCACCGGCCTACATCCGTTTATTAATCTTGATTAGTGATTGCTAAAACATTTAAAATACTTTAAAAATACTGATTTTTAGTCTTGGTTAGCATGCAATTGGGTTGGGGGTCCTAGGGGTGCAAAGCGTTACCTCAACACGACGCGAAAGCTACACCGGCGTCGGGTAGCGACGCCGGGGGTTGGAATAATAATATCGCGCTCCAAGTCCAGATTCCAATTAGATTCCTCGCTGGAAATTTCAGAGCAATCAACCAGAGCAACGATTCCAGATTCAAAGCTTGCACGTGCGACGACGGGCTACGACGTGTCGCAACGTCGTATGCGGTGAATCCTCAAAGAGAACGCACCTAGGTGGGGCCCACAGTAGTCCTAGGGACCTATGGGGGACCCACAATACCTCTGGAGAACTTGGGGGGCCCACGGTGGCAAGTGGTGCGACGGGTGCGGGGTTGCGACGAATGACTCTCTGTCGTACAGCCTCGGTGCGGGGGATTCTCTCGGTCGGACACGCTGGTGCTAGGCTTGCAGCGTAGCGGGCTGCAGTGGTGCGGCGGGGCCTTGGTGCGGAGGGTTTGGTCGGTCGGTGCGGAGGAACCGGTCGGTCGGTGGTGGGCGACAAAGCGTTGCAACATTTGCAATGTTGCAACGAAGCGGCGAGCGGGCGATGCGGGGGAGCGCCTCGGTCAGGCACGGGGCGATGCGTGGGAACGAAGCGGGGCGACGGCTGCGGTGCGGAGCGGGGGCGTGAGCGGGCCAAGCTCTTGGTCTGACCGAGATCTTCTCTCGACCGAAGCGGGGAATGGAGCGGTGGCTGCACAGCGATGCGGACGGGGCTTGGTGCGGGGGCGGCTAGCGGTCGGAGCGGGGGAACGGCCTTGGTTTCCTTGGTCGTGCGGCAGCTGTTCGTCGCAACGTTGCGACGAATCGTCGCAACGTCAAATTTGGGTTTTGGGAGCGGCTAGGGTTAATTTCTTGCGAAAATAGGTCTTCCTATGGGTTGTTTATATAGTGTAGATGGGTTGACTTGGTCTAGGGCTAAATCTAATAGGATTAGAAGTTCAAAAATATTTAAAATTTGAATCTCAACTTCTCCAACTCACACAAGGATTTGACGCGGTCCAAATGAGCTGGAAATTGGCTCAAAAATTCTTTAATACGTTTAAAACTCAATAAATTTTATTTGGCGGAAAATAATTTAAAAAATTAATTATTAAAAATATTATAAACCTTGTTAAAATATAAAAGTGGTCAAATAAACTCCAAAAATTATAAAATAAATATCAGGGTGATCGTGTTGACAAAAGTGAGCTAACTAAGAAGACGGATCTCAATTTCGACGTCGGACAACGAAACTAAAAATAGAAACGTCTCCCGTCAAAAGTGAAAATCTTCACGTCTCATCGAGTAAGATTAAATTGTGGGAAAACGACTCGAGAAATGTCGTTCCAAGATAGTGCCACTATTTAATACTCTCAGAGACGTTCACAACGGCATATCACACAAAAGTGTTCACAATCAAATAAAGTCTAAAATAAACACGTGCACGGCCAAAAGCACGTGCACGAACATTGTACAACGAAAAGTGGTCGTTACAGACGTCCTCTGAACGTGACGAATCGCCGCAAGAGACTTCTTGATGGCCGTCGCATTCAGAGGGGGACCAAGAGGATGCTCATCATCTGGAGGGAGAGGGACACCGAAACGACGA
This sequence comes from Scilla litardierei, assembly GCA_030789695.1. Lineage (NCBI taxonomy): Eukaryota > Viridiplantae > Streptophyta > Magnoliopsida > Asparagales > Asparagaceae > Scilla > Scilla litardierei. The sequence continues at coordinate 691,843,777 of CM061142.1, read as the reverse complement.
AAGACAAGTGTCAATAGGCATGGATATGGAATGTGGGCTGACTTGGTGGACTTTCGAATACATTCGAAGGAGTCCATCTTGTCAAGAATAATCCTAGCCCAATTGATCTCGCTCCCCATGAAAAGAGCGTAAATGGGTTTGAGGAATGGCTGGGATGGCAAGCTCGATGAGCCGTACTTCGGAAGAAGGCACGACTTCAAGATAAGATTAAGCACCCAAGCAATCGGCTTGAACGACTTAGAAGGGACGCCAATCATGGCAGGAGGGATCTCATGAAACATATCGGCGAGCATGGCCTGGTCAAGATCAGAAATTTCATCGACAGAGATATCGGCAGGAAGGAGGCCAGAAGAGGAGACACCTATCAAATCCCCTAAGATTTCTGTCGTGAGGACAATCGATGTCCCCAAGACAGTCGTCTCAATGGAATGGGTCTCGTCATACTGACCGCGAACTCGGTTCTCATAGAAAAGCTTGACTAGACGGGGGTACGAGTGTGGATTCGCCTTAGGGTCATAGCGAAGATAATCTATGAGTCCGCTATCAGAAAGAAGATCGGCGAGTTGTGGGAAGTCGGAGAACTGAACGAAGTGCTCCAATAACAGTGGACAGTGTTCGATACGATTATATGCCACGAGACACAACGGGTCATCGCGACATAATGATATATCGACACCGCCTACTGGCATGGGAGCCTTCCCCTTAGGCTGACGAGTGCTAGAACGTGGAGGAGGAGTAGGATCCCTATGGGTAGGCTCGGTCTCAGGGATATACTCAGTGTCGGAATCATCAGGAGGAGTGGAAGCTCGAAATGAAGTAGGCTTGGATTGAGTAGATCGGGCTCTAGGCTTAGCGGTCGCTATCCTCTTCTTCTTAAGAGGAGGCGAAGACGACGAAGGATGGGTCGGTTTGGCTCGGTGTTTGGGAGGAGTTTGTTTGGGTTGAGGGGGGTCCGTAGGAGGCGACTCTACAGTCATGGGCGACGGACTCGAGGGTCGGATGGGAATGCGTGTCTTCGCCATAATCGAGACGAGACACGCACGAAATCAAACTAGAAATCGAAATCTAAACCCTAACACAAACCCTAGACAAACCCTAAACCGAATGGGAATTGAATAAACCTGACCCTAGAAGCTGAAATCAAACCCTAGGAGCTAGAGGAGATTGATACCTAGGAGGATGATTGGCTGGGGATCGACGGAAAACGACGGAGATGGTCGGAAAACGGCCGGAAACGATGATCGACGGTGGAGGGAGAGAGAAGAGTCGAAGGGGTTTTTGAGCTGGGAGATAATTTCGCACCGACTAGAATGGGAAATAGTCGGTCTGAGGGAGTTTAAGTCGAATTAGAATGCGAAAAGACGCAGCTGCCCCTGTGCATTTAGTCGGTCACAGTTCAAGCGCTGACCGACTAGATGACGATCTAGTCGGTCGGCCAGTGAGCGTGACCCGACTAAGTGCAAACAGTCGCACAGAGTCAAAAATAGGGCAAGATCTAGTCGGTTCAAGTTCATCCACTGACCGACTAGAACTGAATCTAGTCGGTCGATGAGTGAACTTGGACCGACGAATAGTAAACAGTAACTGAAGCCAAATTTTGAGCATGAGTTAGTCGGTCTGAGTTCATTCGCTGACCGACTAGAATAAGATCTAGTCGGTCGGCCAATGAACTTGGACCGACTAAGAGAGTCCAAAAATTTTAGAATTTGAAATTTTGAGTTCTCTCCTAATCGCACTTGGACGATACATCGATATACTCTCATTAATCATTATACTACCCCATTAAACATCGAAAATCTTAAATACGACGTTCATTAATCGCGCCCCGGATACACACCCGGGACGAGACTCGCTAGTCTTACCGCAAGCGCATGGTGTAGCGGCGAGCGGGTATCGAACACAAGGAGGGCAAATGACGGTGTCTTCTTCAATTCACCTGGCTATAAGAACAGTCGAGAAATATTCGCAATAAAGCGGTCACAGTCGTTCAATTGTATAAAGAAAATAACAAATTAATAAAAACGCCTAGGGATAGGGAATACCCGCTACAAACCGTATCTCGTCATTGTGATTCGTAGGTTTCACAATTGCTAGACTTGAAATTCAGGTGAACTAGTTGCAACTAAATGTAGAACCAAGCTCACGCTCTCGCGCTATTACCGGTCTATAGCAAACCTAGGGTAGGGTCCAATCTCTTGCAAACCCTAACCTAGGCAAGCTAGTGTTAAGGACGACATCATCGTACAATCGTATCTCGAGCCCACTCTCATGCAAACTCGAGCTACAACCTAGGTTGGGATAGTTCCTACCCGTCCAATCTCTTGCAAACGGGTATTGGTATAGAATTGCAATCGAAAACCCTAGTTTCGGTCCAATCTCTTGCAAACCGATTCCAGAGAAACCCAATTGTAACCCAATTCAAATTTCTAGGGCTTCCTATCGAGTTGGGATCCAATCTCTTGCAAATCCCAATCGGTATGAATCCCTAGCTATTCGTATTAAATCAATCCCAAACTAACCATAATCAATTCTAGCAAGAATTTCACCAATTCATCACAAATTAGAAATAGGGTTCGTAGGGTTCATCCCAACGCCCTAAGACGATAAAACTACTCACAATTCATAATGCAAATCATTAGAAATTCAATAATAAAGACAATAGAATTCATTGCAATAGACAATATATCAATAAATATGAGGTTTTTGATAGAAAGAGAGACAAACCAATGAAGATTTAATAGCATCCAACAAATTAACACTTTTATCTCTCTCCAAAGAACCAAATCTAATCTCCTAAAAAGTATTCTAAAAAGGATGCAAAAACTATGAAAAGGCTCCTTAAACTAGGTTAAAAACTGGGGTTAAATACCCCCCAAAATCGCCCAAAAAACTGTGACAAAATTGCCCCTGCGCAGCTTGAAAATCACACTTTACGCTACAGGCAGCGCGGCTCACTCGGCCGAGTGACAAATGTCACTCGGCCGAGTGACGGACCCTGACGGATTCCAGTAAGTCTGGAATTTTGGGGGTCGTCTCCTCGGGAGTCACTCGTCCGAGTGACTTTCTTCACTCGGCTGAAGGGATTTCTTCACTCGGCCGAGTCGGAACTCGGGGTGCACTGACGGATTACAGTAAGTTCGTGTTTTCTTCTGCTGTCATTCTAATGCCACTCGGGCGAGTGGTGACTCCGTGCTCGGCTGAGTTGGCTGGTGATGATCGGTCGAGTGCACGCTGATACTCAATCTGTTGCATGTCCGATCTGGCCGGCCGAGCGGTCTGTCGATGCTCGGCCGAGTGACTCCTTCACTCAGGCCGAGTGGCATGCTGAAAATGCCCAATCTTCGTATTTTCGCTTCCTCGTCGCTCCTACGACGTTCTTTCTTCTTCCACTCCTCTTCCATTGCAGAATAACCCCCGAAAGAGTCATGGTTGACACTCCGGAGTGGGTACATCTCAGAATCACTCCAAATCGCTCCAAATCTCCTGAAATACGACAAAAACAAGAAATCTTGAAAAGCATCGCAATATTGTCGAATAAACGTGAAAAACGCGATATGAGCGATCTAAATGACATGCAAACAAGCAGAAAAAAGTTGTAAAATATGGAGTGAGCAAAATCTCCCAAGCTTACCTCTTACTCGTCCTCGAGGAAGATGAGTAAAAAGTGAACCCGGTGGATAAAAATAATGGAAACGAAGAAAGAACGGAAAATGAAAAATGAAAACAGAAAGCGAAAAGGGAGATGCTAGATCATTTTTCTCAGGACGTGGGTTTTGCTTACTCATATAGCACACATCCAATATAAAACACACGTCAAAGACTTTTATCTCGATATCATAGTATAATGGTGCATTTGAAATAGAAAACCCAAGAATATCAATATAGCATGAAAATTGGAATAATTCTAGAATTAACATCGTCTGAAGCATCTAAAGCGGTATACAAAATCATAGATCACACACTTTTCAATTGAATGCTTTCTATAAGGAGTATAAGAGATATCACACAATAGAGTAGTAAGAATAGAAAAGTGTGGTTTTCATGATATGAATGCTAAGCGCAGATTTCTGGATTTCGTGAAACTTTTAGCAATCTCACCGAGTATAAAATATTACTTCGCCTAGGTTGTCATGCACCGTCATGTAGTCACTCTCTCACACATCATTGGATCCCCTCCCCCAAGCTTATCCATAACCGTGGTGGCATAAACAAAACAATATTTACATTCCCCATTTCTTTTGAAGCTCGAAAAAAAGTAAAAACAAAAACAAAAATAGAGAAGAAAGAGAGAAATAGTATGAGATGAGATCGTTATGAACTTCATTTCTCTTTTCTTTTCTTTTTCTCAATTTTTCTCTTTTTTTTATTTTATTTTTTTATTTTTTTTATTTTTTTCTTAACATATATACACAAATGATCCCAAATCAAAAGAGAAGGATATACAAGTATATTTTTTTTCTTTTTGGTTTTGGGGAATTTGGAGCATTGGATATAATAATGGGGGAGATGCCAATAATAGAATTGCTAAGGGGAGATTCACCAATGAATTTAAAATAGAGAAATAATGTTCAAGATATGTGGAGAAAGAAATAAATGTATCTCTCGGTTCACTCTATAGGACGTGCATGACAACTTCAGCAGTGTAATTTAATCTACTCAGTTTAATCTCAAAAAGCAAACTAGTCCAGATATATCAATGCTAGCAAACATCCAATCAACCTGAAGTGAAGCGTACAAATCATGCAATAAGAAGTGATATAAGAAAGGAAAGCAGTACTCCAGATATAAGCAATCAATGCGTGAAGCTTGGTGTGTTTTCTATGATAGCATACATATGAATCATCAGACATCAGCTAATAATAGAATTTCATCCATTTTCATACGGAAAAAGAGTGGGTTACTATTTCTAAATGCAAAGCAGAACATAGCATATGATATCAGAAACAAAAGCTATGACATGACAAAATTAGCATGCATATAAAGAAAAGCTAACACCACGTCATCGTCATCACAGAAAAATCAACTCTAGCAAAAGATGAAAGAAATAAAGATAAAAGAAAACAGAACTATTTACAATGCAGCACACAAAGAAAATAAGAAAAACGTGATGCATGGTAAAGAAAATGAAAAAGTGATGAAAAATGGGTGCAAAAGCGGAAAAAACATGAAAAAACTAAAAATAAAGGCGATAAAAGCAAAAAGTGTGAGAACTCACTCCCTCAAGCTAAAGTGCACAGTGTCCTCAATGTGCAAAGTGTGGCACACCGAGAGACGTGTAATGGGTGGGGTGGGTGAGGATGCATGCATGATAAAAAAGAAAGAGAAAAAAACAAATAGAAAATATGATGTGGATATGAATGATGCATGTAAAGATCAGAGTGATGCAGGTAATGTGTCACCAAAAATACTCTCCCTCTCTCCCAAAAAAGATATAAAATGATGTGATCAGAACAGGGACCAAAATAGTGAGGGGAGGAGGGGGGGCAAAAAACTCCAGGACCAGCAGAAAATGGGCAGCATAATCGACAAAAAATATCAATGGCATCAAGGGTGTGCCTAAGCTGGTGGGGCTACACCATCTCTGTCCTGTGGTGGAGGTGGAGGTGGTGGTGGGTGTGGTAGGTGTGGAAGCTGCTGGGTGGGTGGTGGCAGTGGTGGCAGTTGCGCAAGAATCTGAGTCCGACAAGCCTGAATACTGGGAAGTAGCTCGACGCGAGACTGCACGGCGGAGACTGTGGCAGACAGAGCCCTAAAGTCGCCTCTGAGTCCACTCACCGCCCCCTCAAGAGCACGAATGCTCTGAAGTAGAGTGTCGGGGGAGGTGGTGCAGAGGGACGCACATGTCTAGGCTGTGAAGGACGGGGCTGTCTGACACGGGCTGTGTAAATAATCAGGCCAGCAGGTATGTGCGGAAAAGGTGATGTGCTCACTATTGGATGCCCAGCCTCAGTGTGAGGCTGGGACATAGGCTGGGACGAGGAGGCAGCAGCAGCAGTGGTGGAAGACAAAATCAGCGATGAGGCAGCAAGAGAGGTCTGTGACGCAGACGTGGGAACAGATGTCACGACACTCTCAGAAAGGACAGCTGCGGTGGAGACAGAAGGGTCGACTACTGGGGAGGAAGTGTAGGTCCCAAAAGGTGACACCCCAGCGGAGATCAAACTGGATAGGGTCTCCACGACGGCAGCGAAGGAAGACTTGCCACTCTCTAGTATGGTGGGTGGACGCTCGGGAAGAAGTGAAGAAATAGGCTCAACCGAGATTGGCAAAACAGTGGTGGTGGTCGTGGGGGTGGACGTGGTGGACGACTCAGCAAGGGTCCTCCCGACACTGACAAAAGTGGGGACAGAGGTGTCGGGAGGTGCAGACAGTGCGGGCTCAGGCTGAGGGATCACGGGGTCGACGGGTGCAGGTGGTCCCTGCTCAGCTCCCTTGGCCTCTAGCACGTAGGCAGCGGGGATCAGGAGATCCATCGCCGGAAGCCAGTCCCCGTGTGCCGGTCCTATATGTGTCCGAGCGGGGCTCGTGAGAACCATGTAATCGGCACTAAAGGGGCCGTGCAACCATACCCAGTGCCGCTGGCCGTGGGGACGAAGCATCTTCATCCGGGCCATAACATCTATCAAGAGACTAGTGGGGCCCGGGGCTCGACGCTGGTCGTCCAGAAGGTCCTCGCCGGTCATCAGGGCTAGCAGGGTGATCAGGCCGCCGTAACAAATGGGTGAGCAAGCGCTCACCGATACTATGATGCGATCCAAAAACCAGCTAGCGATATCAATCTCAACGGTGGGGACCATTGCATCAGCACCCCTATCCTAAACTCTGGGGCGAGTCATCACGTAGAGCATATAGAGCTCAGGCGTAGACATCGTCCCAGACTCGTACCTCGCAAGGAAGGTGGTCGCCATAAGGCGCTGTGCTATACGGAGGCAGGGGTGGACTATAGCTGAGGCCTTGCCCCTACTAGGGTCAAAGGCAAGTGGTGAACCCGTGATCCGGGTCTAAAAGGCATGGGAATCGAACGACGGTGGTGGGATATGTGTAGGGGCGTAGGCGTGGTCGGGCTCAGGGACAGCGGGCCATTGAAAGAATTCTCTAAGCATATCGAGAGTGATCTGACACTCTCGATTCATAAGGCGAAAGGAGCATCCCTCATCGGTCTGGGCTATCGAGCTAAGAACCTCAAGTGTTGGACGGACGTAGGTGTCCGCCGACACAGACAAGAAGTCGCGCCAACCCACGTTGTCGTACAACGTGAGCATCTCCTCTAGTACCCCTAGGCGGTCAAGGTCTGCTAAGTATGCGAACCTAGAGAGCACTATCGAGCGCTGGGCGATACGCTCAAATCAGACGCGCTATGCGTCGTTTCTGAACGTGATCCCCAGCGGCCCGACGACGGGAGCCGGTGGTGGCTGTGCTTGGATGGGATCGGCGGGAAGCGGCTGTGTGGGTGGATGTGGACTAGGTGGAGGGGAGTCCTTCCTAGGGGCAAAGGGACCGGGATCATCGGTCCTCTTTCGCTTGGAAGAGGCTCCCCACGTGCGTGGCCTAGTGTGGGGCAGCATGTGTGCCACGAGTGCTTACCCAATAAAGATATAATGCAGCGTACTAAATAATGGAACGAGTGTACCTGAACACGCCGCGAGAGCAAATCAGCAAGTGCGTGCAAAGAACGCCGCCTCCGCGAAGCCAAAAGCGCATCCAGAAGCTCCCCAAAGCTCCCCCAAGATAGCCTGCAAATCAAACAATGATATCAGCGGATAATATTGAAAATACATGGGGGAGATGGGGTATAATAGATAGATAAAGAAGTTGATTTGAGTATGGGGCTCAATGGGCGTACGGATCAAGAAAAATGGGGAGAAAAAGGAATTTTGGGGCAAATAGGGGACGAACGGCGTCGGCCGGCGGCGGGAGTGGTCGCCGGAGGTCGGCGATGAGGAGGGGAGTCGTCGCCGGCGGTGGGGCGGCGTTTGGGCCGGTGGCGAGCTCGAATCGGGCGAGGGTGCGAAGGCAGCGGGCGAGGGGAGACGAAACGGTGCGGGCTCGGGCGAAGAAATTGGGATTTAGATGCGTTGAAATTCGTGCCGAGCCCGCTGCCGTTTATATAAGGAACGTTACGACTCAGCCGAGTGAACATGTCACTCGGCCGAGTGGCGTATCATAAAAAATTCAAAATCACCCTGCCAAATACGACTCGGCCGAGTGGCTTTGCTTCACTCGGCCGAATGGATAAAATCCACTGGGCCAAGTGGCACAAGCTACTCGGCAATTCTCGCTCTGGGAGGGTATCTGTTTCACTCGTTCGAGTGACTAAATGTACTCGGTCGAGTAGCAGTTAATACTGAAACTCACAAAAAAGACATAGAGTTGGTTCTGCAGACTTCCCTGGTAGGTGCTCCACTCGGCCGAGTGGAGTTCTTTGCTCGGCCGAGTGGCGTGTTGTTTTCTGCTTTGGGGCTCCGTTTTCGCTCTACTCTCTGTTTTTCTTCCTCCAGTTGGTTTCTTCCTCTTCCTAAGCCTCGAGCGCATTCCTGGAGCGATCTTCTTTGCCTCGGTCATCCTCCATATGAGAGATCTCCTTTTCTCCTCTCCTGTCATAAGAATTAAGACCCGTTGTCAAGATTTTTATAGGCAATTGACTCAAAACAGTAGCAAAGTCTAAAAAAATAATAAACCAAAATAAAAATAATGCAAAAAACCATCGGGTTGCCTCCCGACAAGCGCTTGTTTAAGGTCTTGAACTTGACCCCTTTGGATTTTCAAATTAGCGTATGGATGTTGGGTGCGTATGATATGCACCCGTCTAATTTGCCGGGAAGACCGCTCGGATTTGGATCGTGGTGGTGCGTGGCCTTCCACAGTGCCCCTTCATCATGGGCAATGTTAGGGGATGGCTCCCCCAAGCTTGAGCTTGTTCCGGTCTTTGACTTCGTCGGTGACACCGATCTTCAAATCGGTGGAGCTTTCTTCGGATTCTTCAATGTCGAGAGCTTGCAAAGCTCTCGTATTCTTGCGACACCAGCGTCATCGTCATCTTTTCCCATGGAGCTATTGGGAGAGTCCTCCATCTTCTCCTCTTCGACCAAATTTTGGCCTTCTTCAAAGCCGTCATCATGGAGCGAACCGATGGAGTGGGGGATAGCCGCTTCTATAACCTCGTTAAGGAGGTCCACCTAATCTAGCTCCTCATGATATGGCATGTGCTTCATAGCCTTTGGTATATGGAGCTCGACCTCAATGTTGCCGACATTCAAGGTAAGAGTCCCTTCTCACACATCGACGATTACACCGGTGGTGGCGAGGAATGGGCATCCAAGTATGAGCGATGTGTCACCCTCCTCCTTGATATCCATGATCACAAAATCACAAGGCAAGCATATGCCTCCCGGAACTTGGAGTGGGATGTTCTCCACGATCCCAACCGGCCTAGTTATCCGACCGTCCGCGAGTTGAATCCTCATGTCGGTCGGCTCTAAATCGGTGCCGGATTTCAACTTCCGGAACATGGTGAGAGGCATGAGGCTCACACTAGCGCCCAAATCAACCAATGCTTTTTGTAAGGGGACGCCTCCTAGTGTGCAAGGAATCTGGAAACTCCCGGGATCTTTAAATTTGGCGGTCTCCTTTTCCTTTCTAGTGAACCAAGTTCCTTGTTCTACGAGCATGATCTTCTCTTTCCTTTTCCTTCCCGTAATCTAGTCCTTTAAGAACTTCGCGTAGGATGAGATTTCCACTATGGCATCAAGGAAAGGGATATTGAAGCTCACCCCTCTCAAGTATTCGCGGAACTTGGCTAGCCTCTTCTCGATCTTGGCTCTAGCTAGCCGTTGAGGGAAAGGCACCGGTGGCATGAATCGGCGCTCATCAATAGGTTCCTCCACTCTAGATTTTGCTCCTTCTTGCGGCTCCTTCTATTTTTCCACCTCAATTGCCGGCTCGCTCTCTTCTAGAATCTCCACCACGGGTTCCTTGACTTGAGTCATGACAGGAGTGGTATCCTTCCCACCCCTTGTCATAACCACAACAACCGCGTTGATATGGCCGGTGTTGCCCCGTGGATTTGGCTCGGGTTGAGTCGGCAATTGTTGGTTGTTTCTATTGAGCAACGCAAGTTGCTCCCCAATTTGAGCGACGACGGTGGTAAGAGAATCTTGTTCTGCCTTCAACGTGGCATTAATCTTTCTCTGCTCCACCATAAACTGCTCCACCTTAGCTTCAAAATCCGAACGTGGTTGAGCTTGCGGAGGGTTGAGATTTCTCCAACCTTGATTATACCCGGGTGGCCTATAAGGTCCCACTTGTTGCCTAGGTGGGAAGTTTTGTTGCGGTGGCCCCCTTGGTTGATAATTCGATTGTGGTGGTGGAGCCCGAACTTGAGGAGGTTGTTGTGGCGGGGGGTTCAAGGCACCATCATTATTAGCATAGGAAAAATCAGGATGGTTTCTAGCGGCCGGGTTGCCCCAATATCCGGAATTCCCCGTAACATACTGAATTTGCTCCAAAGCACCTTCTCCATGCTCTCATCCTACATACATTGCTTGGGATTGGTCTTGCCAATCACTCATATAGTTTGTCGGTGCGGATGTAGAAGGAGCTCCATGCGGCTCGGTAATGTATTTCTCCAATCTCTCCACTACCTTGTGGAGAGAGTCAAATTTGCTAGCAAGCTCCGCCACGACCTGGGCCTCATAAATACTCGTGGGCTTCAAGGAGGACGAAGAATGTCCTCGCTCGTCGCCCCACTGTTGGTTGTTGGAGGCCATCTCCTCTAGCAAGGCCGTAGCTTCATCGGGGGTCTTTGACAAATTGGCTCCGTTGGCGGTAGCATCAATAATCTGTTTTGTGCCCGGTTGGAGTCCATTGTAGAAACTGTGTACAAGCTCCCAATCCTCTATGCTGTGATGGGGAAATTGATGCTGCAAGTCCTTGAAGCACTCCCACGCCTCATAGAGAGTCTCCTGAGGTCCTTGCTTGAAGGACATGAGAGCACTTCTTATCTTCACCGTCTTGGAGGGCGGGTAAAATTTGTCGACGAAGGCACTCGCCAATTCATCCCAAGTGGTGAAGATTCCTTCAGCCTGCATCCTCAACCAATATAAGGCCTTGTCCTTGAGTGTGAATGGGAAGAGGCGCAGTTTGATAGCATCTATGGAGACGCCCGGCATTTGGAAGGTGGCACATTTTGATAAAAAGAGCTGGATGTGGTATTGAGGGTTTTCATTGGAATTCCCATGAAAAGGGTCTTGCTGCATCAGAACTACCAATCCAGTCTTCAACTCGAAATTTTTGTCGACCGCCAACTCTGGCATAGCTATGGACAAGGTCGTGGAGGAAGTCTTAGGCCGAAGCCTATCTCTAATGGAAATGATCCTCGCCATTCGCGTCGCCAATTCTTCGGCTGTCTCAGGATGGGTCATAAAATTCCCTTCCGTATCGAGTCTCCTCTCCGCTCTGATCCTCCTCAATGTACATTCGATCTCCGGATCGTATAGTATTTCTTCGGGGTCCGCTGTGGATCTCGTGTACATGCAAGGAAAAACAGAGTTTCGAAGAAATAGTTAGCACAAAGGAAGGGTAAAATAAAAATAGAAATAATAAAACAAAAAGAAAAATAGCTAGGTAGGTAGAATCAAACACTATCGCCTCCCCGGCAACGGCGCCAAAAACTTGATCGCGCCCCGGATACACACCCGGGACGAGACTCGCTAGTTTTACCGCAAGCGCACGGTGTAGCGGCGAGCGGGTATCGAACACGAGGAGGGCAAATGACGGTGTCTTCTTCAATTCACCTAGCTATAAAAACAGTCGAGAAATATTCGCAATAAAGCGGTCACAGTCGTTCAATTGTATAAAGAAAATATCAAATTAATAAAAATGCCTAGGGATAGGGAATCCCTGCTACAAATCGTATCTCGTCATTGTGATTCGTAGGTTTCACAATTGCTAGACTTGAAATTCAGGTGAACTAGTTGCAACTAAATGTAGAACCAAGCTCACGCTCTCGCGCTATTACCGGTCTATAGCAAACCTAGGGTAGGGTCCAATCTCTTGCAAACCCTAACCTAGGCAAGCTAGCGTTAAGGACTACATCATCGTACAATCGTATCTCGAGCCCACTCTCGTGCAAACTCGAGCTACGACCTAGGTTGGGATAGTTCCTACCCGTCCAATCTCTTGCAAACGGGTAGTGGTATAGAATTGCAATCGAAAACCCTAGTTTCGGTCCAATCTCTTGCAAACTGATTCCAGAGAAACCCAATTGTAACCCAATTCGAATTTCTAGGGCTTCCTATCGAGTTGGGATCCAATCTCTTGTAAATCCCAATCGGTATGAATCCCTAGCTATTCATATTAAATCAATCCCAAACTAACCCTAATCAATTCTAGTAAGAATTTCACCAATTCATCACAAATTAGAAATAGGGTTCGTAGGGTTCATCCCAACGCCCTAAGACGATAAAACTACTCACAATTCATAATGCAAATCATTAGAAATTCAATAATAACGACAATAGAATTCATTGCAATAGACAATATATCAATAAAAATGAGGTTTTTGATAGAAAGAGAGACAAACCAAAGAAGATTTAATAGCATCCAACAAATTAACACTTTTATCTCTTTCCAAAGAACCAAATCTAATCTCCTAAAAAGTATTCTAAAAAGGCTGCAAAAACTATGAAAAAGCTTCTTAAACTAGGTTAAAAACTGGGGTTAAATACCCTCCAAAATCACCCAAAAAACTGTGACAAAATTGCCCATGCGCAGCTTGAAAATCGCACTTTACGCTACAGGCCGCACGGCTCACTTGGCCGAGTGACAAATGTCACTCGGCCGAGTGACGGACCCTGACGGATTCCAGTAAGTCTGGACTTTTGGGGGTCATCTCCTCGGGAGTCACTCGGCCGAGTGACTTTCTTCACTCGGCCAAAGGGATTTCTTCACTCGGCCGAGTCGTAACTCGGGGTGCACTGACGGATTACAGTAAGTTCGTGTTTTCTTCTGCCGTCGTTCTGATGCCACTCGGGCGAGTGGTGTCTCCGTGCTCGGTCGAGTGGGCTGGCGATGCTCGTCCGAGTGCACGCTGATACTCAATCTGTTGCGTGTCTGATCTGGCCGGCCGAGCGGGCTGTCGATGCTCGGCCGAGTGACTCCTTCACTCAACCGAGTGGCATGCTGAAAATGCCCAATCTTTGTCATTTCGCTTCCTCATCGCTCCTGTAGGATCCTTTCAAAACAACGTTAGGATCGATAAATGAAGTCGAGACTTACGCTTCCGTACGCGGCATGGTAATTTCGGAACTTCGCCCTCGGATTCACCACAACGGTCGATACTTCGTCACGGAGGATCGAAGCAGAGTTTCACCGCCTAAATCTCTAACTAGAAGAGGATTTTAATGGAAGGGAGAAGAAGAACATAAGGATGCCTTATGCAAACTTATGGCATGGAAAGTGTGAATGAATGCCTTACCCTTGGGTCCTATTTATAGGCTTTAGGGGTAGTTATTGTAGGACATAACTAAATATAAGCTTATTAGCCTATATTAGCACATTCATTTATCTTCTTCTTTATCCACTTATCAAGTGCCATTTTGCACTTATAAAGTGGCTTTTTCCACTTATTGAGTGGCTTTTTCCACTTATCGAGTGGTCCTTTTCACACGAGAAAAGGTTCCCTTCGCGCACGCCTTCGTGCACACGACATCTGAGGTCCGTATACCCTCATACATCCCCTCATGGGTGTATTTATGTCGTTCATATCCAACATCTCCCACTCACACTTGAGGGGATTGTAAGGAAACTTATTTTCCTCTAACTCTTCTGTTTATCATACCGAGAAATAGGCCGTGTGACCGTCATGCGCATAGAGTCCGCTGTTGTGCACTTGTTAGAGATACACAACACTCCTCGAGGTGCAAATTTGAGTAGATCAACGCATGCTTTACCCTAGATTATTTCTTCACATTTCTTATACTTTATATTCAATAATTGAATCCCATCTGGATTGCAATTGGCTGGCCAGCATTGAATCTTTAAAGTCCAAATATGAATGCGAAATTAATCTTCCTCTTCTTGCGATCCTTTCGATCTTGACTTGACTTGCTTTTCTAACATGCCCCGCCGGATCGAATTAACCATAGTCCATAAGTAACATGCTAAGATAGCAATCACCCGGTCAAATCTAAAGGAACCAATTAGAGTCCATAAGGATAATGAATTAAGACCCATGTGGTCTTTGGGTCTCACATAATAGTAAACTTATTTACTATTCTAACCCAATGGTCAAAAATGCATACGTAGTATGAATACGTATTACAACATCGCTCCTTTCCCAGGGAGTGTATGTCTCAATGATGTTGTAAGGATGATGATCAGACACCACAATGTCTGACTTTGAGTCCCTTTTTTCTACTCAAATAATCCTTTGGACTCACATCCCGCATTTAGACAGATAGGATTTCAAAAATCCTCTTAGATCTTCTGTAAGCATCCATATGATGCAGATCTTTCATGCGACCATTTTGTTTAAGTCATGACTCTAAATCATCCGTCTGATGATTTTGACTTTAAACAGGTCGCATCTATGTTCTATCTGTCTGATAGGATAAGGCGGTTGCTCATGTGAGAGAGCCAACCTCAATCTGTCCGACATACTAGAAAGTATAGCTGAGATTTCGAAAATGTACACAAAATTTCTCAAGAAATTCATATGCAATGTTTGAAAAAGAACTTATTCTTTTATTAAATTTGATCATTTACAGACATGGGAACTTATATTGGTACAACTCAGCTCTTACGCAATCCTTGAGATGATAAGTGTTTGTAAAACACATCTCTGGGGATCGCCTTTGTAAGCGGATCCGCTACCTTCTCATGCGTAGATATGTACCTTATGTCTACCTTCTTGGTCTTATCATAGTCTTTTGCAAGTCTGCAGTTCCTTTAAGATACTGCATTATCCTCTTAACCGCTTTCCAGTGTTCTTGCCCTGGGTTGGATTAGTAACGACTTACCATTCCAACGGCAAAACAGATGTCCGGTCTTTTACGCATCTTAGCGTATATACCAACTGCACTGGAATATGGAACTTTTTCCATAATTTCCTTTTCCTTTTGGTTCTTTGGACATGATTTCAGACATAAATTGTCGCACTTGCTTATAGGAGTATCAATGGACTTGCAGTCCTGCATATTAAAACGTTCTAAAACCTTCTTTATATAAGTCTCCTGTGAAAGAGAAAGAAGTTTCTTCGAACGATTCCTTGAAATCTTAACTCCAAGGATATATGCGGCTTCTCCCATGTCTTTCATCTCAAAAACTGATGAAAGCCAAGCCTTGATATCCATCACAAAGCCCTTGTCATTTCCGGCTATTAAAATGTCATCTACATATAGAGACATGATAACATACTTGTTTTTAATCCTCTTGATATATACGCAGTTATCTTTATCAAGCATGGTAAAACCATTTGATAAGACAACTTCTTGAAATCGTATATACCATTGCCTCAAGGATTATTTAAGACCATATATGGATTTAAGAAGTTTACAAACCTTATGTTCGTTTCCTTCTTTTATAAACCCTGTTGGTTGTTCCATATAGATCTCCTCGTCCAATTCTCCATTGAGAAAGGCAGTCTTTACATCCATTTGATGTAATTTGAGGTCTAAACAAGCTACCATTGCCAGAATCAGGTGAATTGAGGAAAAACGAACAACAGGTGAGAAGGTCTCTTCGTAGTCTATCCCTTCCTGTTGCGCAAAACCTTTCGCGACAAGGCGAGCTTTATATCTGTCAATAGAGCCATCAGCCTTATGCTTGATCTTGAGAACCCATTTGTTCCCAATAGCTCTACGTCCTCTGGGTAAGTCAACTAAGTCCCAGACTTGGTTAACTTTCATGGATTCTAACTCCTCTTGCATCGCTTCCATCCATTTGTCTTTAGCAGGGCAAGATACGGCCTGTTTGAAAGTAGCAGGCTCGTCATCTTCTTGTAGTAAAGTCATAAAGGTTTGCGGAAATTCATCCTCAAATCTTAGAGGAGCCAACCTTGTACGACTACTACGTCGTATTTGAGATTCTTCACGTCCTTGTTGACATGAATTTAGATCAATTCTAATATCACTCCCACTTGGAATGTCGTTAGAATTGCTCCCACTTGGATCATTATTCCCGTATGGAATAGGATAATCGTCATTCGTATAATCCATTGGTGAAGGTTGAAACGTATTTTCGTTTTCACCAAGAATTCTCCCACTCGAATGAGGTAATCCTTCTTTGATCATAAATCTCAAATAGAGATAAGTCCTGACTTATCTCGCCCTATCTTGGAAACTCATTTCCAAGAAAGTGACATCCCTCGACTTAAACTCAATTAGCCCACCATTGTCTTCCTGACTAACAAAAACATAACCTTTGGAGTTTTCTGCGTATCGTATAAAGATACATTTCCTTCTCCTTGGCCCAAGTTTGACATACTTATGGGAGGAAATATGTGCGTAGGATGCACAACCCCAAGGTTTCAAAATGTTTAAGTCAGGAGACCTTTGTTTCCACAACTCATAAGGAATGGAGCTAACTGATTTCGAGGGTACGTGGTTTAAAATGAAAGCTGCCGTCAATAATGCATCACCCCAAAAGGTGATTGGCAAGTTAGCTTGCGCCATCATTGAACGGACGATTTCCATTAAAGTCCTATTTCTCCTTTCTGCAACACCGTTTTGTTGAGGAGTATAAGGCATAGTTACCTGATGTACTATGCCTTTTTCATCACAAAGTTCCTTAAAACTTATTGATTGATATTCACCGCCCCTATCGGTTCGCAAGACCTTAATCTTGTGATCTAATTGATTCTCCACTAAACTCATATAGTTTTTAAAGCAAGCCAATGCTTCACTTTTGTGGGATATCAAATAGATATGTCCGAATCGGGTGAAATCATCAATAAAAGTGATGAAATAGGACTTCCCGTGTCTTGTCTTGACATTCATCGGACCACATATGTCCGAATGGATAAGCTGTAATGGAACCTCGTCCCTTGTGCCGGTTCCAAACGGCTTGCGACAAGATTTCCCCACTAGGCAATGTTCGTAGGTCGACATTTCAACCTTTGAAACATTGGATAGAAGGCCATGTTTGGTAATTCTATCCATACGCGTTGGTCCAATATGACCAAGCCTTGCGTGCCAACAAATCACATCAGACCCATAAGTCTTAGAATTTGCAATAAGGAAATTTTCATTACACGAGGAATCATACATTATACTCATTACAATAAATCCTTTAAATACAAACCCAGTACCAATAAGAGTATTATTACAACTTAAGTCCACATTACAATCATGAAAAAAACCAGTTATAGCCAAGACCCATTAACACGACCACAGAAATTATATTCCTTCGAATATCTGGAGCGAAGAGGACATCATGAAGTAGGAGAGTGCGGCCGTTGTCCAAGACCAGCTTGCAAGTCCCAACGCCTTTCACTTCAACACGTGTGTTGTTTCCTACATAGATCCACTTCGTTCCTTGGGGTATCTGGTGATACTCCACGAAGGACCGTCTGTCCCTTGCTATGTGGTCGGTGGCACCTGAATCAATTATCCAAAATGGATTAGATTCCACAAGAAATATTGAACTAGAAACACATATGTAACTAGTATATTTACAAGTTACCTCGTCACCTCCACTCGTACACGAACGAGCATAGTGACCGAGCTTGTTGCACTTGAAGCACTTGATCTTCTTCAAGTCTTTCTTCTTGTGCCATTTCTTGTGCCCACCCTTATGTTTGGGTTTCTTGGCAAACTCAGGTTGCTTATTACGTTCATTAGAAGACTTCGAACGATCTTTACGTTTCTTTCCTCCGTTTGAGGAACTAGCAACCATGTGCACTTCTGCACTTGGCTTGGCTGCTGCAAGCCGCTCTTCCTCTAATTCGATGTGCTTAGAAACATCGCTGAAAGTCTTGATGCTCTCATTGTGAGTGAGATGCATCTTCATTTGGTCCCACCCATTTGGTAGGGAACGTATGACTGCTTGGGTTTGTTGCTCATCAGTGAGCACATAACCTGCATCCTTTAACTCTGAGATTAGATTCGCCATATGTCGCAGATGTTTCCCCATGGAATGATCTGGACGTTTCTTCTATGAATCAAATCTTATAGTTAAAGAACGAAGTTTGGACACCGATGTGCCACCAAACTTCTCCTCAAGCTTGGACCATATGTCCATGGCTAAGTCATGCTCTCGGAAGATGCTCATTATGTCATCAGCCATACTGCTTAATAACGTAATGCGTGCTATCTTGTTCTTCCGAGACCAAGCATCAAAAGCTTCCTTGTCTCGTCTGTGTTGGGCCGTAGTGCCCAACTCGGGTTCAATCATTACGTTCTTTAGAGTTTCGAGCACTTCTTGCTCCTCTAAAACGTATTGTATCTTGATGGACCAAAGTTTGTAATTATCGCCGTTGAGTTTTTCACCTCTGTTTAACTCAGCGACGATATTCTTTAAGCGGAAGACATTTAACTTTTAAAATGCTGCAAAAGACACAAAACCGAAGGTTTGATCAAAAACATTGCATTAAAAATTCTTTAAATATAATTCCCACTTGAAATGATAATAGAATATCCCATTTGGATAGTTCTAATTTCAACTCCCACTTGGAATGATATTTATAATTTGATAAGTTACTTTCGAAAAATATTGAAAATGTTACTCTAGAATCGGAAAGGTCACTACGTTTCCAATCACCATCTAGAGTAACTTTCAATATTTTCACATCACTTTATCAAATGTTAGTACTCTTATAGTACTTCGTAGCGGAAAAGCGTTTTTGAAAACGTATTTTTCAAAAATATTTTGCAAATGTATTTAGCAGTATTTTGAAAACGCATTTTGCAAACGTATTTTGCAAGGCTTATACCCCATTATATGGTGTCATAGCCAAAATATTTTGACAATTCCCCGGCCATTGCCGGGGTCGTGCCGTACCAAGGCCGAATTCATCTTCCTTCTGAAGTGAGAGTTGTCATCGCAACTTGGCCAAAACCGGATTCCCCCTTGGGAAAAATGCGATATTCCATTTTAGTACCCTTATGATACTAGTGGAATGTACGGTAATCCCTTGCCATTTGCCGGGATGAGTCGTACTTGTACCAAGGCCGGATCCCCCCTTTGGGGATTTTTTCTGCAAGCCATCGTCGTCGGCTCCCGTATGGATTCAGGCGTTTCCCCCTTATTGGAGAATTTTGCCGCAGACGATGGCCCCGTATGGGCTAGTCGGCATATTCGTGTTCGACCAAGGCCTTTTGCCACCCCGTATGGGCTAGTCGGCATGTTCGTGATCGACCAAGGCCTTTTACGGATTGGTCGACCAAAACTCCCAGATTGGTCGACCAACCAATGATCTGCACTCCTCCCGGCCAGGGCCTCTGCCCTAGCCGAGGCTGGCCAAGGGTCGGCCAAGGGCCTCTGCCCTAGCCGGCCATGGCCTGGCCCTGGCCTCTGCCAGGGCCGGCCATGGCCCTGGCAGAGGCCAGGGCCGGCCAGGCTCTGCCCTGGCCTCTGCCAGGGGAGGCAGGGCCCTGGCATAGGCCAGGGCGCCGGCCCTGGCCTCTGCCAGGGCAGGCAGGGCCCTGGCCCTTGGCCAGGGCCGGCCAGGCCCTGGCCTGAGGCCAGGGCGCCGGCCCTGGCCAGGCCGCGACCAGGGCCCCCTGGCCCTGGCCGTGGCCGGCCAGTGCCGGCCTGGCCATGGTCGGCCTTGGTCCTTTGGCCATGGCCGGCCACCCCCTTGTATGGGGTTACCGCACACCCCGCCGGAGGGGTGGCCGTGGTGGTTATTGCCCGTAGCCAACCCCATCCGCATGGGGAGGGGGGTGCATTGCCTTCATAGCCTATTTGGCCATGGTGATCATGCACCAAAAGTCATCTTCTCCGATGGAGATAACTACCATCATCTTCCTCGATGAAGCACCCGTTCGTCGATGAAGCACCCGTTCGTCGAGAAAGTAGTTATCTTCTAATGGCCGTGTGCCAAAATGAAAAATTAACATAATTTAAAATTCGTAAACTACGCACTCCATATGAAGAGAGTTTGCATTCCCTATGAATGGAGACTCAGCATCCATGAAGAGAGCGAGCTTGACGATATGAACGGTCGGTTCTTCCCGTCACGAAGAGTTCCTACCATATCCGTAATGGTAGGAGACCCTAACGTGAAAAGAACAACCGCTGCGTTCTCTCCGTCACGAAGCGTTCCTACCATATCCGTAATGGTAGGATACCCATTTGTGAAAAAGACAACGCCTCATTCATCGGTTCGACGGGGCGGCGGTTTGTCCAGGGCGAACCCGTATGGCTCTGATACCAATGTAGGATCTTGTCAAAACAACGTTAGGATCGATAAATGAAGTCGAGACTTACGCTTGCGTACGCGGCACGGTAATCTCGGAACTTCGCCCTCGGATTCGCCACAACGGTCGATACTTCGTCACGGAGGATCGAAGCAGAGTTTCACCGCCTAAATCTCTAACTAGAAGAGGATTTTAATGGAAGGGAGAAGAAGAACATAAGGATGCCTTATGCAAACTTATGGCATGGAAAGTGTGAATGAATGCCTTACCATTGGGTCCTATTTATAGGCTTTAGGGGTAGTTATTGTAGGAAATAACTAAATATAAGCTTATTAGCCTATATTAGCACATTCATTTATCTTCTTCTTTATCCACTTATCAAGTGCCATTTTGCACTTATAAAGTGGCTTTTTCCACTTATCGAGTGGCTTTTTCCACTTATCGAGTGGCTTTTTCCACTTATCGAGTGGTCCTTTTCACACGAGAAAAGGTTCCCTTCGTGCACGCCTTCGTGCACGCGACATCTGAGGTCCGTATACCCTCATACATCCCCTCATGGGTGTATTTATGTCATCCATATCCAACAGCTCCTACGCATTTCTTTCTTCTTCCACTCCTCTTTCATTGCAGAATAACCCCCGAAAGAGTCATGGTTGACACTCCGGAGTGGGTGCATCTCAGAATCACTCCAAATCGCTCCAAATCTCCTAAAATACGACAAAACCAAGAAATCGTGAAAAGCATCGCAATATTGTCGAATAATCGTGAAAAACGCAATATGAGCGATCTAAATGGCATGCAAACAAGCAGAAAAAAGGTGTAAAATATGGACTGATCATTCATGAATAATCCCAGCATAAATTCCGAAAATTCAACGAAAAATCCAGAAAATTCCAATACATCAAGCTTGAGCATATATAAACGAAATTTATTAGCATGCAAGATTATTGAATAAAATGAATCCTAAATCTCGGATTCACCCATAATCCCCAATTCTCGACGCAACCGCATAAACGAGTCTTCCTTGAATGGTTTCTTGAAAATATCGGTGATTTGCTTCTGGTTTCAACGTACACTAAAATGATGTCCTTTTTAGCAACATGATCATCTAAGAAATGGTGTCGGACATCTATGTATTTAGAACGGGAATGGTGTACCGGATTCTTAGAGAGACATTGCACTTTGGTTGTCCACCATGATAGGGCAAGTATCACAGTTTATACCAAAGTCTTTAAGAGTGTGTCTCATCCAAAGAACCTGAGCACACGTAGGACCGGTGGCAATATATTCCGCCTCGGTGGTTGAAAGTGATACGAAATTCTGCTTCTTGAAAACCCAAGAGACAAGAGAATTTCCTTAAAATGGCAAGTGCCACTAGTAATTTTCCTGTCGGATTTGCATCCCGCATAATCTGCATCACTATATGATATTAACTCATATGTGCTAGACTTTGGATAAAGTAATCCAAAGTCAAGTGTGTAATTTAAATAACGGAAAATACGCTTTATCACTACCAAGTGAGATTCCTTAGGTTGAGACTGATAATGAGCACATACACATACGTCAAATATAATATCGGGTCTACTAGCAGTAAGATATAATAAGCTACCTATCATACATTGATATAGACGAATGTCTACATCTTTGTCGCCCATATCTTTATCTAGATGTGTAGTCGTGCTCATTGGAGTCTTCTTCCCAGAGGTATTCTCCATTCCAAATCGCTTTAGCAACTCCACCGTGTACTTTGTTTGGTGGATGAAGATTGCATCGTTCATTTGGCGAATTTGGAGACCTAAGAAATACTTGAGCTCACCCATGTGGCTCATCTCAAATTGATCCTTCATAACATTAGAAAACTCTTCGCAAAGAGTGAAGTTAGTAGCACCGAAAATGATATCATCAACATAAATTTGAACTAAAATGATATCTTGATTCGAATACTTAACAAATAATGTAGAATCAACTTCACCCATTTTAAAACCTAAATCCAAAAGAAAATTCTTTAAACGGTCATACCAAGCTCGAGGAGCTTGTCTCAAACCGTAAAGTGCTTTCTTAAGTTTGAAAACATGATTTGGAAATTTTTCATTTATAAAACCCGGAGGTTGAGAAACGTAAACTTCCTCAACAACATCTCCGTTTAAAAACGCACTTTTAACATCCATTTGAAAAAGTTTAAAATCTTTATGGCATGCAAAAGATAACAATAATCTAATGGATTCTAATCTAGCTACCGGAGCAAAGGATTCTTCGAAATCGATACCTTCCTCTTGCCGGTAGCCTTGAGCTACTAACTGAGCTTTGTTCCGAATGACGTTTTGGTTCTCGTCGGTCTTGTTCTTGAAGATCCACTTCGTTCCTATAACGGTGTGGTTCTTCGAAGGCAATGGAACAAGCTCCCAAACCTCATTCCTCTCGAATTGAATGAGTTCCTCTTCCATGGCAAGGATCCAAGCACTATCTTCGCATGCTTCATTAATATTCTTTGGCTCAATCGAGGAGGCAAAGGCATAATGAGCGAAGTAGTTGACTTGCGATCTCGTCTTGACACTATCATGAATGTTGCCAATGACTTGCTCATGAGGATGGTCACGCACCGTATGAAGCCGTTTGGGAATTTCCTGATCACTAGAAACATTCTCAAAAGACTCATTAGTAGGGTTAGTATCATTAGAATCAATAGAATTTGAATTACCAATAGTCACATAAAACATCCATGGAGTCATCATCATTGGTAATTCTAGCCGGGACAAAACCTTCATTAAATGAAACATGAAGTGATTCCTCAATCGTTGAGGTTTGTTTGTTGTATATCCGGTAGGCTTTGCTACAGGAGGAATATCCAACAAATATCCCCTCATCGGATCTTGGATCAAATTTGTCCAAGCTACCATACATGTTTTTAATGAAACATTTTGAACCAAAAACTCGAAAATGTTTAACTTGAGGCAATCTACCAAACAACAATTCATAACAAGTTTGTTTGGTGCCGGGCCTCAAAAGTATTCTATTAAACACATAGCAAGCGGTATGTACCGCTTCCGCCCAAAATTGATGGCCAAGTTGGCTATCATCAAGCATAGTGCGAGCACATTCCACTAGCGTCCTATTCTTCCTCTCAACAGCACCATTTTGAGGAGGTGCACGAAGGAATGAAAAGGTGTGAGTAATACCAACTTCATCACAAAAGTTCTCAAAAGATTCATTCTCAAATTCCCCTACATGATCACTACGAATAGTGACAATGGTGGTTCCAATGAGATTTTGTACTTTCTTGACAAATATTGTGAAGTTTTCAAAAGCATCATTTTTATTACTTAATGAAAATACCCAAGTAAATCTAGAAAAGTCATCAATGATGACAAGTCCATATCGTGCATTTCCTAATGAAGCAACTCTAGTTGGCCCAAAAAGATCTAGATGTAATAGCTCTAGAGGCCGCTTAGATGAAATGCTTTTCTTAGGTTTAAAAGACGATTTTGGAAGCTTGCCTCGTTGACACGAGTCACAAAAGCTTTTCTTTTGAAAGACAAGCTTAGGGAGCCTCTAATAGAATTTAACTTGGAAAGTTTAAAGAGTGTTCCAAAGTTCACATGACCAAAACGTCGATGCCATAAGTGTAGTTCACTTGTGTTGGCAATGAGACATTGTTCATGTGATTTTGGGAGATCTAAAATATAAATATCCTTATGGCGTGTGCCGAAAATAATAATTCATCATTATCTTTTCTTAAAATATGGCACATTCCTTTTGCAAAGCTAACTTTGTAACCTTTGTCACAAAGTTGGCTTATTGAAATGAGATTGTGGTTTAATCCTTTAACAAGGTAAACATCACTTATTAGTGGTTTAGAAGGATTACCAACTTTTCCAACACCTATGATGGTTCCGCTCTCGTTTCCTCCAAAGACGACTCGGTTTCATTTGCAATGGGCACCACTCCGGAGAGCAATTGAGCATCACCCGTCATGTGTTTTGAACACCCGCTATCGAGTATCCAATAATTCTTGGAGCTAAATTTGGATTTGTTGCTCCGTTTCTTTTTCTTGAGTACCTAAAGATAGAAAATATCGTATCATGGTACCCAAGGTCATTGGGTCCAAAAAGATTAGACCTTTGGAAGCCAAGTCCAATTGGACTTAGACTTCCCAACGTAATCATCATTATGAACCACATTCATAAAATATGAATTCATGTAAACTTGTTTTTCATTCATGTTAGTGTTCTTTGGGCTCCAAATAGTGAAGATTTTGGGAGCCCCATTCCTATTGGGAGCATGCATGCATTGTTGATTTCTATGTGATGCATGTCGTGGATAGGCGTATGGAACATGATGAAATGGTGCATGATGATAATTGTTCATATGACGATGACGTGGATGAACATATGCATGTGAAGGAACACGTGCGTGAGGGTGTCTCACTTGGTGTGCACGTGCCCGTGGACGTGTAGCATAAAAATCATCATAATTGTGAACCGGTGGAGTAGGACGTGTGTTCCTACGTGGCATGGTATTTGTGTACATATAAGCATGACCCTTCTTTGGAGGTCCACCCAAAGTGGGTTTCTTTCCAAACGAGGGTGTGTACGAAGTGGAAGTACCATTGGTAGATGAACTACCAATGGGTTGTTTGCTCCCATTCGTTGAGTCACCGGAAGTTGGCCTAACAAAGGTAGTAGACGATTTGGATGAACTTCCCATCTTATACCCCAAGCCAATGCATCTTATACCCCAAGCCAATGTGATGATTGGCCGGAAGTAAGTCATTTAGGATTTTATCCAAATGGTCCTTACCCTTATTGAATTTATTATTTCGGCCTAATGTGCACTCATATTTCTCGGTGAGAGAATGCATAGAAGCATCCAAAGTGGACACTTGCGATGTGAGTGCATAAACACGAGATTTGAGATTCTCATTCTCGATACTCAAAGTTGAGTTTCGAGAAGTCAAATCCGCTATCTCATGTTCATCCGATTCCTCAATATGAACATGTTCAAGTTGAGATTTGAGATTTACAATCTCATTTCTCAACTCTTCAACAACGGTGTCGTTATTGGTGATGATAGGTTTAGGCAAGGTTTGGATGCTAGCTAACTCATCTTTTACCTTAGTATATCTATTTACTAATTTAGAATATTTAGACCATATTTGCTCATTAGCTAGTCTAAGGTCATCCATTGTTACCTCATCGCCTTCATTGTCGCTATCATCGGAGGAGGATTCTTTATCATGCTCCTCTCTAGCCATGAAGCACATATGTGCTTTCTCCACTTGCTCATCGTCCGACTCTCCACTTGAGGAGTCATCCTCAGAGTTGGTGAATGTTCCGACAAGTCTCTTCTTGTACCCTTTCTTATACTTCTTTGACTTGTCGAACTTCGGCGCCTTCCACTTCTCCTTTTGCTTGTTTTGAGGAAAATCCGCTTTCATGTGTCCTGGCTTATTGCATTTAAAGCACAAAGGAGCGGAGGCGTTAGAAGAACTAAATTTAGATTTGTTCTTGAAATTACCTTTTCGGAAGAACCGGTTGAACTTCTTTTCCATGAGGGCCATAGATTCCAAGTCCAACTCGTCTTCCGAGTCTTCATCATCGGTAGATGTAGATGTAGATGGAGCGGCCTTAAACGCAATCGCCTTTTTCTTTGGCTCGTCTTGCTTCAAGTAAGACTTCATCTTGTCCTGCAACTTTAGTTTGCTATCCTTGCGTACCTCATAAGACAACAAGGTACCCATTAGTTGAATAACCACATACTTACTCATGTCGTTACCTTCCTCGATGGCAAAGGTACGTTTTTTTTCCAACAAGAAGGAAGTCCGTCAATTATCTTTGAGACTTTCTCCTTTTGGGTGTAAGTTTTTCCAAGGGCCTCCAACTCGTTGGTGATGTCAACGAAGCGAGCATAATACTCCTTCATCTTCTCACCCTGTTGCATATGAAATAATTCATAATCTTTATTTACAACTACGAGCTTGGAGTCTCTTGCCCGACTCGTTCCTTCATGCAAGATGAGGAGTGAGTTTCATATTTGATATGCACTCTTACATGTGCATATCTTATTGAAGTCCTCGGGCTCCAAGGCGCATTGCAAGGCATTCATCGCATTGGCATTAGTTACCTCCGCGGCGACCTCCGCGGGAGTCCACTTAGCAAAATCTTCTTCGGCGGGCTCGACATACTCTGACATCGTGGCTCTCCATAGTGAATCACTCCGGAGGAACGTTTCCATCCGGCATTTCCAGTACCCGTAATTGGTACCGTTGAAGAAGGGAGGCCTTGTTGAGGAGTGTCCTTCCATCACCGAAGAAGCTCCTTCACGATTCCTAAAGGTGCTTTAATCTGAAGGTGGACGAATGGTATTGTTGTCGTTGGTAGACATAGCTATAGACTTGGCTTTGATACCAAATGTAATGCCCTACGTAGCTACTGCACAAGTACTAGGGGGTGAATAGTACTTTAAAATAATTAAGAAGATAATTCCTAATTATCTTGCAAACTCAACCAACAATGCGGAAATGTAAATATTGACAACAAATAAACAATCGCAAACAAACGATATTAATGGGTTCGGATCCACCCAAGTCTCCCCGACTTGTTCCCGGTGATCCTACGTCCCAACCACCCGGATCCTCTCCGGATACTTGAGTTAGAAACTTCTAACTCAAATTTGCACTATGAAATACTTGTAGAAACCTCTACAAGGTCAAATCATACACAAATGAAATTGTGACTCCCACAAACCGGGATCACAAACAATCTCTCACAAATCGAGAGAAAAACACTTGCAATATCAAATATAATGAAATATGACATGCTTACCACAAAACCCTATGCCTTGAGTAAAACTTACGATTTAGGGCAAAGAGGATTTTGGAGAAGAAGAAGGCACCAAACCCTAGCTCCAAGTAGATGACCAGCAATGGAAGCCTAGGGAGGAGTTGGTGACCTAGAATCAAGCTCTTGGCTTGGAAGGCTCACAATCAATGAATCTCTCTTTTGAAATAAGAGTGATGGAGAGATTCAAGTGAGAAATGAATGAGCTTTGAATGAGATTTAATTGCTTCTCTTTGATCTCTAAACTTCAATAAATATCAGCCTTGAATGCTACGAAAGCAGCCCTTCAAGTATATATAGGATAGAGGAAAGAGAGAGAGAGAGAAAAACGTTTCAATTAAAGCTCCAACGGCTCTATTCTGAACCAGACTAGTCGGTCAAAGAAGGATCACTGACCGACTAGTTCATCAACTAGTCGGTCGGTGATTCAACGTGGACCGACTAATGGTTGAACAGCCAAAAGGTGAAGTTCAGGAGATATATAACTAGTCGGTCTAAGAAGACTTGCCGACCGACTAGTTTCACAAATAGTCGGTCGGTGAGTGTTCTTTGACCGACTATGAGTCGAAATATAGAAGGCTGAACTCAAGATGAATTAGTCGGTCTAAGAACAAATGCTGACCGACTAGTTACTCAACTAGTCGGTCGACAAATGTGCTTTGACCGACTAACGATAAACAGTAACTTAGGCTGTACAGGGAAAGCTCAACTAGTCGGTCTAAGAAGGATTCCTGACCGACTAGTTTGACAACTAGTAGGTCAGTGAACCTTCTTGGACCGACTAACTGTAAACACTAAAGAGCTTAAAATGAACAAGGCATTCTAGTCGGTTCAAGAAGCTTTACCGACCAACTAGATTGCCATCTAGTCGGTTGGTTCTTCTTCTTGGACCAACTAATATGCACAAGAAGCCGCGAATCGAAGCGCGAAGCTTCGGAAAAGTTTGTATGGACTTCTAATAAGATCCTAGCTCTAAGATAGGAGCGATATGAAGATTAAAACGTAAGACCTACTCAAGGCTTAACATTCTACGAAAAGAAGCTAGAAGACTATAAATAAAACTTGACAAACCGTCTTCAAAAGCTTCAATCGAATCTTCTTGACTTCAATAATGGTCCTTGGGCTTCAACGAAGCTTCAAGCACACGATCACGCGCTTTGAGAAGTCTTGAGATGTCGCTTTTGATATACGTGGAATTTTGGCGACGATCTCCATAACTGCGCTCACAAAGAGTTAGTTCACGATATTTATGTTTGTTCATCATCCAAAACCAAATCCGGGGAGTCAATACTCAACAACATATCCCCATCGTCCAGCTTGATTGGATGATTCCTCCGGTTTTCCCACTCCCTCCCATTCACGATCTCAAGCCCCCTGGAGCTCCGGTCGAGGTACGTGCCGATGACCCGGACCCACTCTCCTCGGAGTTTGAGCTTCTTGACTTAACAGCCCTCGTTGCCGGTCTCCATATTCCTCCAGCCCACCCATCTTTCGGAGCCACCCCTTCCACCGTTGTATCTTCCGTATCTACCGTCGTCAAGCCTTCGAGGACTGTCCACACCTCCTTCCCCGATACTCAGATCTCTTCTACCGCTGTATCGGTACCAGAGGGCACCGATTTACCTTTTTCTGACGACTTTATAGATATTGATGCTCCCTCTCTCGACCCTGTCCTCACCCTCCCCCCTCTTTCGGAGCTTATAGCTTCATTTCCACATTCTTTCGCCACCTCCTCCACTTCAGCTGCCATTTTCATGGAGTCTATCTCGACGTTTGTCCACACCTCTGTGTCGACGACAGCTCTATCTTCCGCCACCGCCGATTTTCTCACGAGCTCACCCTCACCTACCTTCCATGCCCGGCATGGTGCCTCAGTTGCACCGGGCCGCTTTCAGCAAGTAGTGACTTACCGACATCGCACCCGTGCCCCACCCGACTCTAGCACTTCTGACTCTCGCCTGACCGCGTTAGAGCAGTTGACTTCCCGCTTACAGCGGGATTTTGATGACTTTCTCGTCGAGACTAGGACACATAGATCGAGAGTTGAGTCTGATCTTTCTTCCATTATAGACTTGCTGAGACTCTGTGGCCCGCCCACTGTCATACTTGCGCACGCTCCTCCTCCCAGACCGGACACTGTGATCCACTCAGCACCACTCAGTGCTTCACTTCTACAGGCTTCTGCAGATCCTGTTTCTATCACCTGTGAGTCGTCGGTCACAGTCGATCCACTCTCTGCCCTTGTATTATATACTGCTGAGCCCTCCACCTCCACCATAGACCTCACCACCAGCTCTCCTCCAGTGTCCCAGACTGACCTTCCACCCACCGCCCCGGGTCCACAGCAGAGGGACCCATCACCACCTCAAGAGGGTGGTGCCTCTGCTTGATATAGTCCATCCCATCTTTTGCCTCCACATATATTTTGTGCCCACCTGTCTTTTCGGGGACTTACTTTTACACAGCTTGGGGGAGGATCCACCCATGCATCATTTCATATATTACATTGCATCATATCATATTTTAAATTTTTTATTCCCTTTTTCTTTTTTATATAGTTTTTATTTTATTTTCCCACCCACACCACCCCTTTAGCATCATCTCTCGCTCACGAGCGATTTCTTAGCAGTGAGGACACTGCTAGGTTTAGCTTGGGGGATGAGTGCTCCCGCTTTATTTTTGTTTTTGTTTTTTCATTTTCCTCCCCTATTTTCAGTTTTTATTTCACTTTTTCACCACTTTCCCGCCCCGTTCTATTTTTTTCTCATTTCGCATCATATTTTCTGTTTTTCTACATGCATGCATCTCTTTTTATATTTTCTCCTTTTATCTATTTTCCCTTTTCCTCTGCTTCTTTTTATTTATTTTTGCTAAGGATGGTCCACATGATGATATCTCTCTAGGCTTTATTAGTTTTTGCGATGCTCATCTCTTGACATGCTATTAGGGTTAATTTCAGTTTTATTATCTATATGCATGCTTTTCTTTTGATGATCTGTCTGAATTAATACCTGAAATGAATTGAAAATCGATTGCATGAACTAGTATTTAGTATGATTTATGTTGGGAAACACACCCAGGTTCACGCATCACAAGAACACTTGGATCACCTGCTTTCTTATCTTATTCACTTTTGGTTGCATGCCTGCTGATATTGTGATTATTACCGCATGCCATTTTCAGTATTCATTTAGAGAAGTGAAAATATTCATACTATAAATGAGTTTAGTTAGGGTTTTATTTTATCAAACTGATGTGCACCATCTTATGAGTGAACCGAGAGTCCCATTTTTTCCCTTCTCCACTTATCTATTTTATATCTCTACATATCAGTTGGTTGCACCCCCATAGCTATCTTTACCGCATCTTACTTCCCAATCCCAAAAAGAAAAGTACAGCTTCTAAATGGAAAAAAAATAAAAAAAATATGTTTACATATTCATTTCTGAAAAAAAAAGAAAGAAAGAAAATGAATAAATACGGTCTTATATCATTTCATTAGAAGCTATCAATTGTTCTGGGAAGAAAAATAAAATTCCATATCAGTTTGATTGATGCGACGCCTCAAGCTAAGCTTGAGGGGGTAAACCAACTGATCATACGAGTGAGCTTGACATTAGAGTGGAGACGGTGCACATCGGGGAGATTTAACAAACCCAAACTTTACGAATTACTTTAGTTTTGGAGACTTTTCATGTATCGAATTGAATATCTGAATGGCATGATCTTTCCTATTCTTTATTGCATGTTGTGTGAATCTTTTGTGCTCCTTGTGTATCTGTGATTGAAAGGGGCGTTGCCAACTCCTTTATACTAGACTCTAGGGATTGCATTAGATTGATATAATTTGACGGTGTTATTTCAGTAGATCCCTTTTCTTTGCCTGTTTGCATATCATATGATATATAAAGCTAGAAATTACCAATAGCATGCATGTTTATCACTAAGAGCATCGTGATAGACTCTTTAGGCCTGAGATCTGACTGATCATCCTTAGCAATTTTCTCTTACTCCTCTTTTTGTTTTTCATTCCTCTTTATTTTTCATTTTCTTATTTTCATTTTGTTTTCCTCCCGGTGTACCGATTATTCGTCTTCCTCGACGACGAGTAAGAGGTAAGGTTGGGGGATTTTGATGTGTCCATATTTTATATCATTGTCATATCATTATCTCATCGCATTGCATATCATTTTCACGTCCAAATCTCACTTTTTACTATGATTCTGTATTTCTGACGATATTTTTGAGTTTCGTAGTGTTTCGTGAATTTTCAGGGATTTTGGAGCGATTCGGACCCCCACTTGGGTATGGACACATCCGACGTGCTCATGAGCCCATTGGCGGGGTTCTGGAGGAGTTCGCCGCGTTTTCGGAGCCATCAGAGGTGAAAAGAGGGAGAGAGAGAGAGAGAGCATGCGCGCGCAGCGAGAGAAGCCCCAGGCTCTGACCCAGCATTTCCAAGAAAATGCTCGGTACGAGCAGCTCGTCTGCTCGGACCGACTGACGCAGTCCGAGCAGCTCATCTGCTCGGTCAGGTAGCCCAGATTTCATAGCCCGAGCAGCACCTGAGCAGCTGACCAAGCAGGTCCTACTCGGTCCGGATAGACGATTTCAAATTCTCCAAGCAGCCGAGCAGCAAGCTACACGGGCCGAGCTACTGACCGAGCAGATGCTGCTCGGACCGAGTAGCCTACTCGGTCGGCGACACCAAGGGAATTTATGGAAAGATTTGAACGAGCGCGTTGTGTGCGATTTTGGCAGCGACTGAAGCTGGCGATTGGGGAGATGGCTGAGGGGTTCGACTAAGTTTTTGGTTAGTCAATTTTTGTAGGAACTTTTGGGTTAATTCTTGTAGCATTTTGGGATCAAATACTAAGATTATTGCTTTTGCTTTTTTCTGGATCATTGTTCATCTACTCTCGCTGTAAGTTCTTTTAGCCCTAATCTTTCTATTGCTAAAATGTTTTCTTCTGCGAAATTGATGTTTTTGTGCGTTCATATTGCGATGTCTGAGTAGATCTAATCTAGGGTTGATGGGTTAGCCCTAGGATTTTAGGGGGAAAATGTAGATCTGGATCCCTACGTTGAATTGGGGATTTAGGGTTGTATTTCGGTAAATCCTACCGAATCCGTAGATAACCCGTACTGAGATCATGCCCATTGTCTGTAGAATTGATGTGCTTAAGGGGTATCTAGGGATTCGAATAGGAAAATCGATGGATCCAACCAAGGCACTTGACCAGGCCTGGCTCGTGCCTTGAGGGGATCCATCGACGAACTATACCGCTACGTTGACGGCTACCGCCATTGCGTCAATGAGAGCCACCGAAATACCCCGCAATTCTAACCCACGATAGTGGTACAAATTGGGGGATTAATTCCCTAGCCCTAATGCAATGTGAATATCCTATTCAATATCAACCCCCAATGATCCTAGTGGCGATCCCTAAAGCCCTAGTTCTTTTTATTAATATTACCATCACAACAACCAACCCAATCCTGCTCCCCCGACAGCTACCTTACTTCCACGTTTAGAAATAGACTGAGAATCTATAGACACTATCACCGTCCCTGTGGGATTCAACAATCTTTTATACTATAACTCGACACCGTCCGCTTGCGGATTGAGCCCGAAATCGTAGCCTAGGCACCATATTACACCTGGCAATTGTGACACCGCCAGTTGGAACCTAGGTGTAGCCTACGGGTGCGTCACACAACATGTCGTACATCAAGCTACTCACTGCATTTGCATATGCCACTCTTTTAATTTTGTTCTTTTCGTCTGTCGTACTAGGACAACCATCCAAACTTAAATTATCGTCTTTTGCAGTTGAAGTTTCAACTGGATTACATTTAGACATAGTGAATTATTCTAAAACTTTATTGATATATGTTTCTTGCGACAATGTAAAAAATCTTTTAGACCAATTTCTTTGGGATTTTACACCAAGTATATAATCCGCTTCACCCATGTCTTTCATTTCAAAGTTTGATGATAGTCATTCTTTTATAGTTATCAAAAACTCCATATCGTTACTAGCTAACAAAATAGCATCTATGTATAATGTCAAGATGAAAAATTTGTTTTTATGTTGCTTCACTTAAACACAATGATCTTCTTCGATCATCTCGAAACCAAATGAGGTGTCAACTATATAAAACCTCTGGTTCCATTGTCTAGATGCTTGTTTAAGGCCATATATAGATTTCTGTAATTTACAGACTTTATTTTCTTCGCCTTTAACAATGAAACCTACTAGTTGTTTCTTGTTCATTTCCTCATCTAGTTCACACTTTAGGAATGTTGTCTTAACATCCATTTGGTAAATTTCTAAATCCATGTGAGAAACTAAAGCTAGTATATTGCAAATAGAGGCAAACTTAACGACTGGTGAAAATGTTTCTTCGTAATCTATACCTTCCTTTTGGGTATATCCAGACGAGCTTTATATCTCTTAATGGATCCATCAGCCTTTCTTTTTATCTTGAGAATCCACTTATTCTCAATTGTTTTCCGATTAGGTGGTAAGTTAACCAATTTCCAAACTTGGTTAAATTTCATGAAATCCATCTCTTATTCCATAGATTTCTTCTAATAATCTCGATCATGTTGAGATAGAGCTTCTTCTACACTCTGAGGTTCCTCTTCATCTTAAGGTACAACAATTAGGGCTTCCCCTTCGATTTCAAATCTACGTCGGGGAACCTTAACGCTTTTGCCTCTCCCGACTGGCTCATCAAGCTGATAATTCTGAATTACTTCTCTTACGGACATACCGCTCCCAATAACTTTAGGGACTGGAGAAGTAATCTCTTGTACCTCAAATGACCTAATACTCATGATGTCCGGATCTTCCAACTCATGGAGATTATCTTTATTTCTGACTTCGCCTTATATAGGGAGCATATCCTCTATAAACATGGCATCCCTTTATTCATATTATGTGACAGTCCCGTCATCTTGCTTACCCAAGAAAACATAGCCCTTTGAGTGTTCAGGGTATCTAATGAATATACTCTTCTTTCCTCTGGGTCCTAACATCCTATACTTATGAGAAGTATCATGTACATAAGCTGCGCAACCACATGGCTTTAAGAAACTAAAATTTGGACTTCTACTAGTCCAAAGTTCAATGGGGTTTTATAAATCGACTTGGAGGATACAGGTTCAAAATAGGTGCTGCTGTCAACAATACAACTCTCCAGTATTTAATTGGTAAATTTGCTTGTGACATATTCCATCGAACCATTTCTAAGAGCGTTATATTCCTTCTCTCAGGCACACCATTTTACTGAGGTGTATAAGGAGTAGTAAGCTATCTTAGAATCCCCTTTTCATTACATAAATCCTTAAATTGATCTGATAGATATTCTCTCCCCCGATCTGTCCTTAAGATTTTAACATTTCTATCCAATTGATTCTTAGCTATGTTGAGAAATAATTTAAAACAATTCAACGCATCGGATTTATGGGATGAAAGGGATACCTTTCCAAATCGAGAGTAGTCATCTATGAATGTAATGAAATATGAGGCACCATGCCTTGCCCTCACACTCATATGTCTACAAATATCAGAGTGTATAAGTTTTAAAGGAGAGTCGGCTCGTATTACCATACCAAATGGTTTCCTAGCTATCTTACCTGTTAGACATGGTTCACATACAGGAATATTTATTTTGGTAAGAGGTACCAAAAAACAATCTTTAGCCAAGCGTTCTATCCTGGCTATCCCTATGTGACCTAGTCTAGTATGCCATAACAATGTAGCATAGTCATATGATTCAGACGAAGATATGGTTAACATATATCCAAAAGAACAATTATTAGTATTTAGAAATGCCAATCCTTTAAAATAAGTAACAGATCCATAGTATTCATTATACAAACTTATTTGCTAACCATTTTCATCAAACAACAAATTAAATCCAAACTTAGCTAAGGAAATTACAGAAACCAAGTTCTGCCTAATATCAGGAGTGTGCAACACATCATGTAATAATACAGTTCATCTTTCGCGCAATTCCACTTTGCACATACCGACTCCATTTACTTCTAATTTATTGTTGTTGCCCACATATACCCATTTTGTTCCACCAGGAACACGACGGCACTCCACATAGTAATCTCTGTCTATAGCTATGTGGTCTATCTCTTTTGAATCAACAACCCACCAAGGATTAGGTTCCATGAGCATAGCAGAACTAGACATATATGCACTATGACAAGGAACATAAGGAAACTCAGAAGTTACCTTTCTTGGCTCATGACAATACCGATCGAAGTGGCCCTTCTGGTGACAGTTGAAGCACATTAGCTTATCAACCTTTATCTTTTTCTTATTCTTCTTATCAAATTTCCTCAGCCCATTGTCTTTGATTTTCAAAGCTGCATTTTTTCCACTGTTCTTCTTCCAAAACCTCTTCCTCTTAAAGTTTCCTTTCCTAGAACTTGACTCGGTCATGTAGGAATGAGATTGTGGTTTTAGGGAAGATAATATTTCATCTTCCAATTCCATATGACGTGCCATAACATCGAAAGTTTTGAAGCTTTCATTATGTGTCAAGTTTACTTTCATATGTTCCTAGGAACTAGGCAAGGAGCGAATTACAGCATGTACTAGTTGTTCTTCGGTGAGGTTACACCCAGCAGTAGCCAATTCCTTAATCATTCTTGACATCTCCCGGAGATGATGCTTGATAGTCTAATTGGAGCTCATTTTATAAATATCAAACTTAATGGTAAGCTTTCTCACCTTTGATACAGAAGTTCCTCCCAGCTTATCATTCAAGACCTTCCATAGGTCACTGGCTGTAGGATAGTCCTTGTACTCACAAGCCAAGTCATCATTCACTAAGCTTACAAGTATACCACGTGTAATGGCATCCTTTTTCTTCCATTCATTGTAAGTCTCAACCGCACGTTTGTGGTGGGCTATGTTTCCCTCACCAAGATCTTCCAACTTATGATTAATAGCTTCAATGACTTCCTGTTCCTCCAAGACATACTTGATACGGAAGCTCTAGACATTGAAGTCGTCTCAATTGAGACGATCAGCAATTATTTTTTTGGTAGCAGCCATTATGCAGGTTGGTTTAGTACCTGAAATAAAGAGGCAATCAGAAGATTATTGATGTTGCTCACACACACACACACACACACACACACACACACACACACACACACACACACACACACACACACACACACACATTTTCTACTATTTTAATAAAGATGCACACTTACTTTCCAAATATATATCTCGCCTGCCCAGCTGGCTTTGAACGGATGTCATTCTTTCTCCGACCCGTCGTCGTTTAGGGCGGATGGAGGCGTGAAAGGTGGATTTCCCTTGTGTAAGGGGAATAACCTTTTGGCGATCCGTTTGTAAGGGGAATATCCTGTTGGCCGTGCTGTAGATGTGGGAGCAGCCGCCTTGGGCGGCGGGAATCATTGATGGTCGGTGACCTCTCTTTTGTTAGGGCGGTGTATCTCGGCCCGTTTCTCGGTGGGTGGGGGGATCACGTGGCGGTTTTTCATGTCTGCCGGTTTTTTTTACTTTCAGAAGGGGGAGTGGCGTTTTTATAGGGAGATGTCGCTGACGGCTTCTCCCCTATGGCGTTTTTATAGGGAGACGTTGTTGACGGTTTCTCCCCTATTTATTGCGCTGAGTTGGCATCATTAAAGGGCTCCTTGAATTCATGCCCGTGGGAAACCGCCTTTGCCAGGTGGCTCTTACGGGTCCTCGTTTGGAGCACAGTATTAATGGTGGCGTGTTTCTCGAGCGTCCTTTCGTTTCGTCGAGTCACATCGGGGCCGCCTACTCGGGAACTAACGCCATTTCGTCCCGGTTTGTGTGCCCGTCTTCTTTTGATTTTTCGGGGGCCCTGGGCGGGTAGCCCCCTCCGGTTTAGATGGCTAGGGTTGGCCCTGCCCCAGAGGTCTCGAGGGGGGAGCGGGCGCGTAGCCCGGCCCGTGCCCTTCTCTGGTTTTGGTGGCTAGGGTTGGCCCTGCCCCAGAGGTCTTGAGGGGGGGAGCGGGCGCGTAGCCCGGCCCGTGCCCTTCTCTGGTTTGGGTGGCTAGGGTTGGCCCTGCCCCAGAGGTCTTGAAGGGGGAGCGGGCGCGTAGCCCAGCCCGTGCCCTTCTCTGGTTTGGGTGGCTAGGGTTGGCCCTGCCCCAGAGGTCTTGAGGGGGGGAGCGGGCGCGTAGCCCGGCCCGTGCCCTTCTCTGGTTTGGGTGGCGAGGGTTGGCCCTGCCCCAGAGGTCTTGAGGGGGGGAGCGGGCGCGTAGCCCGGCCCGTGCCCTTCTCTGGTTTGGGTGGCTAGGGTTGGCCCTGCCCCAGAGGTCTTGAGGGGGGGAGCGGGCGCGTAGCCCGGCCCGTGCCCTTCTCTGGTTTGGGTGGCTAGGGTTGGCCCTGCCCCAGAGGTCTTGAGGGGGGGAGCGGGCAAGTAGCCCGGCCCGTGCCCTTCTCTGGTTTGGGTGGCTAGGGTTGGCCCTGCCCCAGAGGTCTTGAGGGGGGGAGGGGGCGCGTAGCCCGGCCCGTGCCCTTCTCTGGTTTGGGTGGCTAGGGTTGGCCCTGCCCCAGAGGTCTTGAGGGGGGGAGCGGGCGCGTAGCCCGGCCCGTGCCCTTCTCTGGTTTGGGTGGCGAGGGTTGGCCCTGCCCCAGAGGTCTTGAGGGGGGGAGCGGGCGCGTAGCCCGGCCCGTGCCCTTCTCTGGTTTGGGTGGCTAGGGTTGGCCCTGCCCCAGAGGTCTTGAGGGGGGGAGCGGGCGCGTAGCCCGGCCCGTGCCCTTCTCTGGTTTGGGTGGCTAGGGGTGGCCCTGCCCCAGAGGTCTTGAGGGGGGGAGCGGGCGCGTAGCCCGGCCCGTGCCCTTCTCTGGTTTGGGTGGCAAGGGCTGGCCCCTTCCTCTAGCGCCATTTCTTTTTTTTTTCTTTTTTTTTGGGGAAGAGAAAGACAAACCAATGGAGTTCTTCAATTGTTCCAACAAAAATCAAACTTTTTCTCATCTCCAATCTCAAGAATAAAACTAAAAAGCTAATCTAAAAAGCTGCAAAAAAATGTAAGGAGAAGCTCTCCAAAACTAGGGTAAAAACAGGGGTTAAATAGCCCCCAAAATCATCCAAAAACTGTGACCAAAATACCCCTGCGCAGCCTGTTTTCCGCAGTTTTCGCTACAGGCAGCGCGTCGCACTCGGCCGAGTGACAAAAGTCGCTTGGCCGAGTGAGAAACCCGGTAATTTTCCAGTAAGTCGGGGACTTCAGGGGTCTCTACTTCGGGGGCGGCTCGGCCGAGTGAGTTGTCGTCACTCGGCCGATGGCTTCATTGTACTCGGGCGGACGGGATTATCCACTCGGCCGAGTGGGTCTTCTGAAGCTCAGGCAGCCGAAAAACAGAAACTTGGAGATTTTTGAAGGGCTTCGTCTGGGCGCCACTCGGGCGGACGTGATGTCGTCACTCGGCCGATGTGGTCTCCGTCGCTCGGTGGAGTGCACAGGTAAATCGTGTCTGATCTGGTCGGCCGAGCGGTGTCTCGTTGGTCGGCCGAGTGGCTCCTCCACTCGGCCGAGTGAGACACAAAAAATGCCCAGATTGCTTATTTTGGCCTCCTCGTCGCTCCTGCGACGTCCGTTCTTCTTCCGCTCCTCTCCAACAGCAAAATACCCCTCGGGGAGATCGTCGGTGACCGTCTAGAGTAAGCGCATCTCGAGATCACTCCAGATCGCGCCAAATCACCTGAAATGCGACAAAAACAACAAATCGTGAAAAGCATCGCAATATCGTCGATATATCGTGAAAAACATGATTTGGGCGATCTAAATGGCATGCAAAAATGCGAGGAAAAAGGTGTAAAATAAGGAGTGATCAAAATCCCCCAAGCGTGCCTCTTACTCGTCCTCAAGGAAGATAAGTAAAAGGCGAACCCGGTGGAATTGGAAAACGAAAACGGTGAAAAATGAAAAATGAAAAACAGAGAAGATTGGAAAACGAAATGAAAATAAAGAAGAGAGAAAGAAGCGAAGAGGTAGGCTACTAGATCATTTTCTCAGGACGGGGGTTTCACTTACTCATATAGCATGCACCGAATGAGAAACACATGTCAAAAGATTTTATTTTGATATCATAGTATAATAGTGCAAATAGAAATGGAAAACCCACGAACAACGATATAATCATGAAAAACGGAATAATTTTAAAATTAACATCGTCTGAATCATTTAAAGCGGTATACAAATCACAGATCACACACTTTTCAATTGAATGCTTTCTATTAGGAGTATAAGAGTATCACACAATAGAATAGAGAAAATAGAAAAGTATGGACTTCATGAAATGAACACTAGGCTTAGATTTCTGGATTTCGTAAAGCTAGAAATAATCTCATTGAGTATAGAATATTACTTAGCCTAGGTCGTCGTGCAACGTCAAGTAATCACTCTCTCACACATCAATGGATCCCCTCCCCCAAGCTTATCTATAAGCGTGGTAGCATAAAAAATATTCACATCCCCATTTTTATATAGCTCCAAAGGTAATAAGAAGAAAGAAGAAAGAAAGAAAGCGAGATGGGATCTTTTAATGAGGATTTTCCTCTTTTCTCTTTTTTTTTGTTTTGTTGTGTTTTTTTTTCAATATAGCATATATACACAACGATCCCAACTCGAAGAGAGATAATGATGTACAAGAATGCTTTTCTCTCTTTTATTTATTTTTTTTTAGAGAATAAGAGATTTGGAGCTAGGAATTAGTAGCGGGGGAAATGCCATAAAATAGAATCGCTAAGGGGAGATTCACCAATAATTTTAAAAGTAGAGAAATGATGTTCAA
Source organism: Scilla litardierei (assembly GCA_030789695.1). Lineage (NCBI taxonomy): Eukaryota > Viridiplantae > Streptophyta > Magnoliopsida > Asparagales > Asparagaceae > Scilla > Scilla litardierei. The sequence continues at coordinate 691,803,757 of CM061142.1, read as the reverse complement.
GATTTGTGGAGAAAGAAATAGATATAACTCTCGGTTCGCTCTATAAGACATGCACGACAACTTCAGCATGGTAATCTAATCTATTCAGTTTCGATCACAAAAAGCTAACTAATCCAGATTTATCATAGCTAACATCATTCAATCATCCTGAAGTGAAGTGTACAATTCATGCATATAGAAGTGATATATAGGAAAAAGAAATCAGTACTCCAGATATAAGCATTCAATGCGTGAATCTTGGTGTGTTTTCTGTGACAGCATACATATGAATGTTCAGACTCAGCTAATAATAGAATTTCATCCACTTTCATGTGGCAAAAGTGTGGGTTACTATCTCTAGATGCAAGGCAAGTCATAGCATATGATATCAGAAATAAAGTCTAAGACATGACAAATATAGCATGCATATAGAGTAAGCTAAATCCAACGTCATCATCATCATAGAAAAGTCATCTCTAGCATGAGATGAAAAAGAAATAAAGATAAAGGGTAAATAGAACTATTTATAATGCGGCACACAAAAAATGAGACAAACGTGATGCATGGTAAAATAAAAGAAAAGTGATGAAAATAAGTGCAAAAGCGAAGAATGGTGTGAAAAACTAAAAATAAAGGTGGCAAATCGAAGAAGAACGTGAGAACTCACTCCCCCAAGCTAAATGGCACAGTGTCCTCAATGTGCAAAGTGTGGCACACGGAGAGACAAGAAATGTGCGGGGCAAGTGAGGATGCATGCATGAAAAAAAGGAAAATAAAAAGATAAAAATAAAGAAATGAAAAATATGATGCAGACATGATGCATGCACAGATTGGAGTGATACAGATATATAAGTGTGTCCAAAAACTCTCCCTCTCTCCCAAAAAAGATATAGAAAGATATGATAAAAAAGAGAATCCCAAAATAAGTGAGGGGTGGGGGGGTGGACAAAAATGCAACAGGACCCAGCAGAAAAGGGCATCACAACGGCAAGAACAAACGATGGCATCAAGAGTGCCTAAGAAGGTGGTGCTGCACCGTCTCCGTCCTGAGGCGGAGGTCGTGTGGGTGGCTGATGGACAGGCTGCTGAGCGGGGGTGGGTGTGGAGGTGGTAGCAGGCTGAGTGTGTGTGGAAGTGTGGGTGGGGACCATATGGGTGGGCGGGGGTACGCGCGGGAGACGCTCCAGAACCTGGGTAAGACAGTAGTGGATCTGCGGGAGCAGGTCGAAGCGGCCATCCATCGCAGAGACGGTGGAGGACAGGGTCCTAAGGTCGCCTCTGAGACCACTCACCGCCCCCTCTAGAGCACGAATGCTCTGAAGTACTATGTCAGGGGGAGGTGGTGCAGAAGGACGCACCGGGCGGGGCTGTGCAGGGCGTGGCTGGCGTACTCGGGTCGCGTATGTGACTGGCTCAGCGGGGAAGGGAACGAAAGGTGCTGCACTCGCAAATGTGGGCCTGGCCTCAGTGCGAGGCCGGGGCACAGACTGGTGAGAAGTGGAGGCAGCAGCAGCGAAGGAAGAGTATAAAAGAGGCAGCGAGGCGGCCAGAGAGGTCAGTGGCACAGAAGTGTGGACAGACGCCACGACGCTCTCGGAAAATACAGCAGGGGTGGAGACAGAGGTGGCTACCGCTGGGGTGGAAGTGTGTGGTCCAAAAGGTGCAACCCCAGCGGAGACCATGCTAGCCATGGTCTCCACGACCGCGGCAAATGAGGGCTCTCCACTCTCAACAAAGGTCGGTGGGTGCTCGGGGAGTGCGGAGCAAAGAGGCTCGACGGACAGAGGGCCAATGGTGGGGTGGGAGTGGTGGTGACAGCCTCGGAAGTGGTGGAGATGGTGGGAGTGGGCTCAGCTGAGGTACTCTCGACACCGACAGAGGTGTCAGGAGCAGCGGAAACGTCAGGTATGGGCTGAGGGGCCACCGGGTCAACAGGCTCGGCGGCAGGCTCGGCAGGGGCAACAGGGTCTACAGGGGCAGCGTGGGCCTGCTCGGCCTCCTCGACCTCGAGCACGTAAGCAGTGGGGATGAGAACATCCATCGCAGGGAGCCAGTCTGCCTAGGCTGGTGCAATCTGAGTACGAGCAGGGCTCAGGAGAATCAAGTAATCGGCACCGTAAGGGCCGTGCAACCAGACCCAGTGACGCTCACCATGCGGACGAAGCATCTTCATCCGGGCCATAACATCGATCGAAAAAGAAGTGGGGCTCGATACTCATCGCAAGTCGTCAGGGAAGTCCTCGCCGGTCATAAGGGCAAGCAAGGTGATCAGGCCGCCGCAGCATATCGGTGAGCGAGCGCCCACCGATACAATGATGCGGTCCAAAAACCAAGCCGCGACATCAATCACGACGGCGGGGACCAGCTCATCGCCATCCCTAGATAGAGCTCTGGGACGTGTCATCGCGTAGAGCATATAGAGCTCTGGCGTAGACATCGGGCCCGGCTCATATCTGGCCAAAAAGGTCGTCGCCATAAGGCGCTGAGCAATACGGAGGCAGGGATGGACAATGGCCGAGGCCTTGGCCCTACTAGGGTCAAAGGTAGCGTGAAGACCCGTGATCCGGGCCCAGAAGGCACCGGCGTCGAAGGAAGGTGGGGGGATATGGGTGGGGCAGTAACCGCGATCGGCTCCGGGGACAGCGGGCCACGAGAAAAACGCTCTTATCATATCGAGAGTGACCTGGCACTCTCGATCCATGAACCGAAACGAGCATCCCTCGTCGGTCCAGGCGGTTGAACTAAGAACCTCAAGTGTAGGGCGGATAAACGTATCCGCCGACACCTGAAAGAAATCTCGCCAGCCCACATTGTCGTACAACGTGAGCATCCCCTCTAGTACCCCCAGGCGTCCTAGGTCAGCAAGGTGTGCAAACCTGGAGGGTACGATCGAGCGCTGGAAGATACGCTCGAAGACGGCGCGGTGTGCGTCATCCCGGAACGTAATCCCGAGCGGCCCGACCAGTGGAGCCGGTGGTGGTGGCTGTGGAGCGGCAGGGAGTGGCTGTGCGGGCTGTGCGGGCGCTGCAGGCTGTGCGGGGTGTACGGGGCCTGCAGGCTGTGCGGGGTGGACGGTGTGTGTGGGAGAAGGAGGAGGAGAGCCTTCCACCTCGTGGGAGGGGCCGGCATCATCCGACCGCTTCTGCTTGGCGGAAGGTCTCCTCGTCCGCGGCCGTGTCCGGGGCGGCTTATCGGCCCCGAGCGCGCGTCGAAAAAGTGTAAAAAGTGTGGCGTGTGCAAAATAATGGAAAGAGTGTACCCCGACACGCTGCGAGTGCTAAGCAATGGAAGCGTGCGAAGTCAGCGCCTCCACGAAGCTCAAATCAGTCCGAGAAGCTCCCCTGGGCTCCCCTAAGCCCCCAAAAACAACCTGCGCGTGAAATGGAGATATCAGCAGGTAATATTCAAAACGTATGGAGCATTAGGGGTATCATAGATAGATATAGGAATTGATTTGGGTTAGGGGGTCGTTTAACACATGGATCCTCGAAGAATACACAAAAAGAGGCGAAAAGGGGCGAAATGGCAATACCGGAGGTGGCCAGAGACACGGCCGCCGGCGGCGACTCGGGCGAGGTGCGGCGAGTGGTCGGCCGGCGGTGGCTGGCCGAGCGGCGGCGTGGCAATGGCGGTCGGGCGAGTAGGGGGTGCGAGCGGGCGAGGGAAGCTGTAAGGTCGGGGGTGCGAGCGGGCGATCGGATTTTAGCGTTTCGAAAAACGTGCCCCCCTCGACCTCTTATATAGCAAAAGTTACGACTCGGCCGAGTGACTTGGCCACTCGGCCGAGTACGGTCAATAGAAATTTCCTCCCCGCTTACACATCGGCCGAGTGGCCATGCCAGCCTCGGCCGAGTGGAGTAAGTCCATTCGGCCGAGTGGCTCAAGCTACTCGACAAGACTCGCCCTAGGAGTGTATCCGTTTTACTCGGCCGAGTGACAATATATACTCGGCCGAGTAGCAGTTATACTGAAATGAGGAAAATAAACAGAGAGTTGGGTACATCAGACTTCCCTCGTTCGTGAGCGGCTCGGCCGGACGAACTTATGTACTCGGCCGAGTGACTAGTATGCTCGGCCGAGTGAGCCTTGTGTTCTGCTGTTTGTCTTCGTTTGGGCTCTAAACTCCGTCTTTCTTCCTCCAGTCGATTCCATCTTCCTCCTAAGCATCGAGCGCCTTCTTGGGGCGCTCCTCGTCGTCTCGTTCATCCTCCTCATGATGGATCTACCTATCTCCTCTCCTGTCAAGAAAAATAGGACCCGTTATCACAAAATTTTTGGGCGAACGACTCAAAACACTAAAAATTTCTAAAACGAAAATAAAGAAAAAGTAAAAATAAAGCAAAAACCGTCGGGTTGCCTCCCGACAAGCGCTCGTTTAAGGTCGTGAGCTCGACCCCCTATAATTTTCAATCAATGCGGGATGTTTGGTGCATATGAGATGCACCCGTCAAACTTTTCGGGGAGCGCGCTTGGATTTGGACGTGGCGGCGTGTTCTCCCTCGGTGGTCTCCCATCTCGAATAGTGTTGGGGGGAGGCTCCCCCAAGCTAGCATTTGCTCCGGTCGACGGCTTCACCGGTGATGCCGATTTCCGTATCGGCGGAGCTTTCTTTGGAGACTTTAATTTCGAGAGCTTACAGAGCTCTCGAATCCTTGCGACATCAGCGTCGCCTTCATCATCTTCAGCGGAGGGGTCGGGGGAATCATCTTTCTTCTCATTTTGGCCTAAATCCGGGCCTTCCTCGAAATCTTCGTCAAAAAGAGCGCCAATAGATTGGGGGATCGCCTCCTCAATTACCTCATCAAGGAGGTCCATGTAATCAAGCTCCTCGTGGTAAGGCATGTGCTTCATAGCCTTAGGAATGTGAAGCTCCACCTCGATGTTGCCGACGTTTAAAGTTAGTGTACCTTCGCGCACGTCGACGATGACTCCGGCGGTGGCGAGGAATGGGCGTCCAAGTATCAACGAAGTATCTCCCTCCTCCTTAACGTCCATGATCACGAAGTCACATGGCAAGCATATTCCCCCCGGGACTTGTAGCGGGATGTCTTCGGCGATCCCCACCGGCCTTGTTATCCGTCCATCAGCTAATTGAATGCGCATGTCGGTGGGTTTCAACTTTGTCCCGGTGTTTAGCCTTAAAAACATGGAGAGAGGCATGAGGCTCACACTAGCCCCTAGATCAACCAACGCCTTTTGAAGAGGGACGCCGCCCAAGGTGCAAGGAATCCGAAAAATCCCCGAATCTTTAAATTTGGCCGGCTCCTTCTCTCTCTTGGTGAACCAAGATCCCTACTCGGCTAGCATGATCTTCTCCTTCCTCTTTCTCCCCGAAATCAAGTCCTTCAAGAATTTAGCATATGTGGGGATCTCCACGATGGCGTCGAGGAAGGGAATATTGAGGCTAACTCCTCTTAGATACTCGAGGAACTTCGCTAGCCTTTTCTCCATTTTCGCTCTCGCTAGTCTTTGGGGGAATGGGACCGGTGGCATGAAGCGCCTCTCCTCGGTCAATTTCTCCGCTCTAGATTTCTCCCTTTCTTGTGGCTCCTTCTCCTTATCAACTTCAACTACCGGCTCAACCGGCTCCAAACTTTCCTCCACGGGCTCCTCGATAGGTATCATGGCGGGGGTGGTATCCTTTCCGCCTCTAGTGGTAACGGCAACTACGGCATTGATATGGCCGGTGTTGCCCCGTGGGTTTTGCTCGGGTTGCGCCGGCAATCGTTGAGTGTTCCGATTGAGCAAGGCCAATTGCTCCGATATTTGAGCCACAACGGTATTAAGGGAGTCTTGCCCCGCCTTCAAGGTAGCATTGACCTTATTTTGCTCGATCATAAACGCCTCCACTCTAGCTTCGAAGTCGGATCGTTGTTGAGCTTGAGGAGGGTTTTGATTTATATTCATCCACCCTTGGTTGTATCCGGGCGGCCTATATGGTGGAACTTGTTGCTTCGGTTGAAAATTTTGTTGAGTAGGCCCCCTCGGTGGGTAGTGTTGTTGTTGGGGTGGTGGTGGTCGAGCTTGTTGAGGTGGTTGTTGTGGCGGGTTCAAAGCTCCTTCATTGTTGGCGTAAGAGAATCCGGGATGATTTCTTGCGGCCGGATTGGCCCAATATCCTTGGTTCCCCGCGACATATTGTACTTGCTCCAAGGATCCTTCTCCTTGCTATCCTCCCACATACATGACTTGAGATTGGTCTTGCCAATCACACATTTGGTTGGTCGGTGCGGAGGTGGAAGGGGCTCCTTAGGGCTCCGTGATAAACTTCTCCAATCTCTCCACTACCTTGTGGAGAGAATCAAATTTGCTCGTAAGCTCCGCTACAGCCTTCGCTTCATAGATACTAGTCGGCTTTAAGGAGGATGTAGAGTGTCCTCGCTCATCGCCCCATTGTTGATTGTTTGAGGCCATCTCCTCAATTAGGGCCGTAGCTTCCTCGGGAGTCTTTGACAAGATAGCACCATTCGCCGCGGCATCAATAATTTGTTTGGTCCCCGGTTGGAGACCATTGTAGAAGCTATGCACTAGCTCCCAATCTTCTATACTATGGTGCGGGCATTGATGTTGCAGATCCTTAAAACGCTCCCAAGCCTCATAGAGCGTCTCTTGGGGTCCTTGCTTGAAGGACATAAGAGCGCTCTGAATCTTCACCGTCTTGGAGGGCAGATAGAACTTGTCAATGAATGCACTCGCCAACTCGTCCCAAGTGGTGAAGACACCCTCAGCTTGCGTCCTCAACCAGTATAGTGCCTTGTCCTTTAGCGTAAAAGGGAAGAGACGCAATCTGATGGCATCGATGTAGACCCCCGGCATCTGGAATGTGGCGCACTTCGACAAGAACAATTGGATGTGGTAGTGGGGATTTTCATGGGCATTCCCATGAAATGGATCCTGCTGCATCAGAACCACTAGTCCAGTCTTTAGCTCGAAGTTCTTGTCAGCCGCCAACTCCGGCAAGGCAATGGATGAGATAGTAGAAGAGGTCTTAGGCCGAAGCCTATCTCGAATAGAAATTATCCTCGCCATCCTTGCCGCCAATTGTTCAGCAGTTTCCGGGTTGGTCATAAACCGCCCTTCCGGATTTTGTCTCCTTTCCGCTCTAAGTCTCCGCGCGGTACGTTCGATCTCTGGATCAAACAATATAGCTTCAGGGTCCGCCGTAGATCTCGTGTACATGCACAGAGAAAATAGAGTTTCAAAGAGATGATTAGTACCGTGGAAGGGTTAGGCAAAAACAAAGAAATGGAAATAATAATATAATAATAAAAAAAAGGAAATAGCTAGGGTGGTAAGATCAAACGCAATCGCCTCCCCGGCAACGGCGCCATTTTTTTTTGGGGAAGAGAAAGACAAACCAATGGAGTTCTTCAATTGTTCCAACAAAAATCAAACTTTTTCTCCTCTCTAATCTCAAGAATAAAACTAAAAAGCTAATCTAAAAAGCTGCAAAAAAATCTAAGGAGAAGCTCTCCAAAACTAGGGTAAAAACAGGGGTTAAATAGCCCCCAAAATCGTCCAAAAACTGTGACCAAAATACCCCTGCGCAGCCTGTTTTTCGCAGTTTTCGCTACAGGCAGCGCGTCGCACTCGGTCGAGTGACAAAAGTCGCTCGGCCGAGTGAGAAACCCTGTAATTTTCCAGTAAGTCGGGGCCTTCAGGGGTCTCTACTTCGGGGGCGGCTCGGCCGAGTGAGTTGTCGTCACTCGGCCGATGGCTTCATTGTACTCGGGCGGACGGGATTATCCACTCGGCCGAGTGGGTCTTCTGAAGCTCAGGCAGCCGAAAAACAGAAACTTGGAGATTTTTGAAGGGCTTTGTCTGGGCGCCACTCGGGCGGACGTGATGTCGTCACTCGGCCGATGTGGTCTCCGTCGCTCGGCCGAGTGCACAGGTAAATCGTGTCTGATCTGGTCGGCCGAGCGGTGTCTCGTTGGTCGGCCGAGTGGCTCCTCCACTCGGCCGAGTGAGACACAAAAAATGCCCAGATTGCTTATTTTGGCCTTCTCGTCGCTCCTGCGACGTCCGTTCTTCTTCCGCTCCTCTCCAACAGCAAAATACCCCTCGGGGAGGTCGTCGGTGACCGTCTAGAGTAAGCGCATCTCGAGATCACTCCAAATCGCGCCAAATCACCTGAAATGCGACAAAAACAACAAATCGTGAAAAGCATCGCAATATCATCGATATATCGTGAAAAACATGATTTGGGCGATCTAAATGGCATGCAAAAATGCGGGAAAAAAGGTGTAAAATAAGGAGTGATCAAAATCCCCCAAGCTTGCCTCTTACTCGTCCTCGAGGAAGATAAGTAAAAGGCGAACCCGGTGGAATTGGAAAACGAAAACGGCGAAAAATGAAAAATGAAAAACGGAGAAGATTGGAAAACGAAATGAAAATAAAGAAGAGAGAAAGAAGCGAAGAGGTAGGCTACTAGATCATTTTCTCAGGACGGGGGTTTCACTTACTCATATAGCATGCACCGAATGAGAAACACATGTCAAAAGATTTTATTTTGATATCATAGTATAATAGTGCAAATAGAAATGGAAACCCCACGAACAACGATATAATCATGAAAAACGGAATAATTTTAAAATTAACATCGTCTGAATCATTTAAAGCGGTATACAAATCACAGATCACACACTTTTCAATTGAATGCTTTCTATCAGGAGTATAAGAGTATCACACAATAGAATAGAGAGAATAGAAAAGAATGGACTTCATGAAATGAACGCTAGGCTTAGATTTCTGGATTTCGTAAAGCTAGAAATAATCTCATTGAGTATAGAATATTACGTAGCCTAGGTCGTCGTGCAACGTCAAGTAATCACTCTCTCACACATCAATGGATCCCCTCCCCCAAGCTTATCTATAAGCGTGGTGGCATAAAAAATATTCACATCCCCATTTTTATATAGCTCCAAAGGTAATAAGAAGAAAGAAGAAAGAAAGAAAGCGAGATGGGATCTTTTATTGAGGATTTTCCTCTTTTCTCTTTTTTTTTGTTTTGTCGCCATTTCTTTTTTTTTTCATTTATTATTATTTTTTTCTTTTTTTTTCTTTTTTTTTGGGAAGAGAAAGACAAACCAATGGAGTTCTTCAATTGTTCCAACAAAAATCAAACTTTTTCTCCTCTCCAATCTCAAGAATAAAACTAAAAAGCTAATCTAAAAAGCTGCAAAAAAATCTAAGGAGAAGCTCTCCAAAACTAGGGTAAAAACAGGGGTTAAATAGCCCCCAAAATCGTCCAAAAACTGTGACCAAAATACCCCTGCGCAGCCTGTTTTCCGCAGTTTTCGCTACAGGCAGCGCGTCGCACTCGGCCGAGTGACAAAAGTCGCTCGGCCGAGTGAGAAACCCTGTAATTTTCCAGTAAGTCGGGGCCTTCAGGGGTCTCTACTTCGGGGGCGGCTCGGCCGAGTGAGTTGTCATCACTCGGCCGATGGCTTCATTGTACTCGGGCGAACGGGATTATCCACTCGGCCGAGTGGGTATTCTGAAGCTCAGGCAGCCGAAAAACAGAAACTTGGAGATTTTTGAAGGGCTTCGTCTGGGTGCCACTCGGGCGGACGTGATGTCGTCACTCGGCCGATGTGGTCTCCTTCGCTCGGCCGAGTGCACAGGTAAATCGTGTCTGATCTGGTCGGCCGAGCGGTGTCTCGTTGGTCGGCCGAGTGGCTCCTCCACTCGGCCGAGTGAGACACAAAAAATGCCCAGATTGCTTATTTTGGCCTCCTCGTTGCTCCTGCGACGTCTGTTCTTCTTCCGCTCCTCTCCAACAGCAAAATACCCCTTGGGGAGGTCATCGGTGACCGTCTAGAGTAAGCGCATCTCGAGATCACTCCAAATCGCGCCAAATCACCTGAAATGTGACAAAAACAACAAATCGTGAAAAGCATCGCAATATCGTCGATATATCGTGAAAAACATGATTTGGGCGATCTAAATGGCATGCAAAAATGCGGGGAAAAAGGTGTAAAATAAGGAGTGATCAGCCCTGCCCCAGAGGTCTTGAGGGGGGGAGCGGGCGCGTAGCCCGGCCCGTGCCCTTCTCTGGTTTGGGTGGCTAGGGTTGGCCCTGCCCCAGAGGTCTTGAGGGGGGGAGCGGGCGCGTAGCCCGGCCCGTGCCCTTCTCTGGTTTGGGTGGCTAGGGTTGGCCCTGCCCCAGAGGTCTTGAGGGGGGGAGCGGGCGCGTAGCCCGGCTCGTGCCCTTCTCTGGTTTGGGTGGCGAGGGTTGGCCCTGCCCCAGAGGTCTTGAGGGGGGAGCGGGCGCGTAGCCCGGCCCGTGCCCTTCTCTGGTTTGGGTGGCTAGGGTTGGCCCTGCCCCAGAGGTCTTGAGGGGGGGAGCGGGCGCGTAGCCCGGCCCGTGCCCTTCTCTGGTTTGGATGGCTAGGGTTGGCCCTGCCCCAGAGGTTCGGAGTTTTATCGAACTGCAAAACTTGTGTAGGAACAACCATGTTGGGAAGAACGGGTAGATATGTATATTGCGTGTAAGAAAAGAAAAACTCACAACTATTGGTAGAATTTTAGCAGATGTTTTGCGTTCCAAGGGTGGGCCAGTTCGCTCCCTTCGGGGGTGGCCAGGATGTACGTGGCCGGCCCGACAATATCGATGATCGTGTAGGGCCCTTCCCATTTAGCGGCCAGCTTTCCCCGCTTTGCAGTCTTGGGGCGGACGGTGGCATCTCGGAGGACCAAATCGCCGATCCTGAATGTCCGCGGTTTCTCCCGGGAGTCGTAATACCGTGCCATCCTCTGGCTGTGTTTGACGAGGCTGGTCAGGGCCCGGTCTCGTACCTCGTCTATTAACTCAAGACTGAGGCCGAGTCCTTCTCCGTTGATTTCTTCGTCGAAGAGCTTTAGCCGGAGTGTTTCCTCACCGATTTCCACAGGAACGACCGCCTCCGACCCGTATGCTAGCACGAAGGGGCTTTCCCGGTCGAGGCCTTGTGGGTGGTACGATAAGACCATAGGATTCCAGGCAGCTCGTCGACCCAAGCCCCCAGAGCGGCGTCCACCTTCTTCTTCATTGGGTTCAAGATACATTTATTCGCGGCCTCCGCCATTCCGTTGCACTGTGGGTGGGCGACTGACGCGAACTGGAGTTTGATCCCCCAGCCTGAGCATTAGTCGCGGAAGCCTTCACAATCGAACTGCTTTCCATTATCCGTGACAATGGAGCGGGGAATCCCGAAGTGGCATATGATGGATTGCCAGATGAAGCCCTTCATGTCTGTCCACGTGATTCGCGCCAGCGGCTCTGCCTCGACCCATTTTGTGAAGTAGTCCACGGCGACGACTAGATATTTCCTTCCCCCGGAGGCCTTTGGGAACGGCCCCAGGATGTCGAGCCCCCACTTGGCGAAGGTGATCGGGCTCAAGATGGGCATCAGGTTGGCCGGGGGTGCAGTCGTCCGCCGGCAGAACTTCTGGCATGCCTCGCACTTCTTGACGTACTGTACCGCATCCCGGATCATCGTCGGCCAGTAGTATCCTTGGCGCATTACTTTGTGGATGATGGTGCGCCCGCCATGGTGGTTTCCGCAGAAGCCTTCGTGTACCTCGCGGATGACTTGCTCAGCCTGCTCCAGGCACAAGCATTTCAGGTAGGGCAGGACGTCGAAATTGGCATGGCGGCGGCGGTACAACACTCCGTCGAGAAGTACGAATGATAGGGCCCGCCTTTCCACCTTTTTTGCCAGCATCCGTTCCTCGGGTAGCTCGCCCGTCTCTAGGTACTTCATAATGGGGGTCATCCATGACGTCGTCGCGTCCGCGCACATCAGCTCTCCTTCGTCGATGGTTGGCGTCAACAGGCTTTCCACGTAGATTGCCTTCCCGATCTCGGCCGCCGAAGAGGAAGCCAGCTTAGACAGGGCATCCGCCCGGAGGTTGCTGGAGCGGGGTAGGTGTTGGACGTCCGCTTTCTTGAACTTACGGAGTTCGATCTGGATGCGATTCAGGTATCGCTTCATTGTTTCCTCTCGGGCTTCAAAGCCCCCCAGGATCTGTTAGATGACGAGGCGGGAGTCACTCAAGAGCAACACGTTCGTCGCCCCCACCGCCCTAGAGAGTTTCAACCCGTTAACTGCGGCTTCATATTCCGCGACATTGTTGGTGGCCGGGAAGCTAAAGCACAGGGCGTACTCCAACGAACATCCATCAGGAGTCTGAATGACTATACCTGCTCCTGTCCCGGAGCCTGTTGCGGAGCCGTCGACGTGGATGGTCCATAATTCGCCCGCTGTCGTCGGGGAGGGCGCTGAGGGTTCGCCCACCTCGATCCTCCGTGGGGACGTGGTCACCGATGGGAGCTCCGTCCGGTCCCCCGGCGGGACTTCCGTGGTGCATTCCACCATGAAGTCGGCCAGCGCTTGGCCCTTGATCGCCGTCCGGGCTTTGTACGTTATGTCGAACTCGCTGAGCTCGACGCTCCAGTTGAGCATCCTCCCCGACCGCTCCAGTCTTTTCAGGTTCTTTTCGAGGGGCATGCCGGTGTGGACGGTTATGGGGTGGGCCTGAAAATAGGGTCGGAGCTTCCGATCTGTGGTGATTAGGCAGTAAGCGGCTTTCTCGATAGGGCTGTAGCGAGTCTCCGCCTCCTGGAGGATCCGGCTGGCATAGTAAACAGGGCGTTGCACCCCTCCTTCCTCCTTGATCAGGACGGAGCTAACGGCCTCCTCGTTGGTCGCCAGGTACAACCCTAGGGGTTCGCCTTCCTCCGGCCGAGCGAGGAGTGGTGGGCTCTGTAGGTATGCTCTCAGCTCCGCGAACGCCCGCGCGCAGTCGTCGTCCCATGGGATCACCTTCCTCTGGTCTTTAGCTTCGCCAAAGGCTGTGCGCAAGACCCTGAAGAAGGGGAGCGATTTCTCCGCCGACTTCGACAGGAATCGTCCCAGAGCAGCGATCCGGCTGTTCAGTCGCTGCAAGTCCCGGATCGTCCGGGGCTCCGTCATACCGATGAGGGACGTCACCTTGTCGGGGTTCACCTCGATTCCCCGCTTCGTTATCATGAAGCCTAGGAATTTTCCCGATTGCACGCCAAAGATACACTTCGTGGGGTTTAGCCTCAGGTTGTACCGGCGGACCCTCTGGAAGGTTTCCTGCAAGTCGACGAGGTGGTCGGGGGCCCTTCCGCTCTTCACCAGCATGTCGTCGATGTAGACCTCCAAGTTTCGTCCCACCTGAGGGCCGAATATTCGGTCCACCATCCGTTGATAGGTCGCCCCGGCGTTCTTCAGCCCAAAGGGCATCTTGGTGTAACAGAAGGTGCCTTTATCGGTGACAAAAGACGTCTTCTCCTCATCCCCCTCCACCATCGGTATCTGGTTGTATCCCGAGAAGGCGTCCATAAAGCTTAAAAACTCATAGCCGGACGCCTGGTCCACCAAGTGGTCGATCCTAGGCAGAGGGAAGCTGTCCTTCGGGCATACCTTGTTGAGGTCGGTGAAGTCGACGCACATGCGCCACTTTCCACTGGGCTTCTTCACCAGAACGACGTTGGCGAGCCAGTCAGGGTAGTCCACCGGCCGAACAAATTTGGCTTCGAGGAGTCGCTCTACTTCTTCCTCGGCCGCCCTCTTCTTTTCGCCCCCCGCACTTCTCTTCTTCTGTCGAACAGGTCGGGCTTCCGGGTCCGCATTCAACCTGTGGGAGATTACCGCCGGGTCCACCCTGGGCATGTCGGCGGGTGACCATGCGAATATGTCCGCGTTTTCCTGGAGCAAGGAGACGAGGGCCGTCCTCAACGCGGACGGGAGTTTTGTCCCGATGGAGACTGTTCTTCCCTCGTCCGAGGCTACTGGGACCTCTTCCACTTCCTCTGCCGGGGTCAGCCGTTGGTCGCAGACGTCCTCCCTCTCGTCAGGGATGAGGGCAGTCTGGGACCGCCTCGGGCTCCTAGGCAGGGACGGCACCTGGTTGTGGTCTCCGGGCACCTCCCGTCCTCCCCGCACCTGTCCCACCCCCCGCGGGGTCCGGAACTTCATCGTCTGATGTTGCATGCTGGGGAGCGCCTCGATGGCTGTCATATATGGACGCCCTATGATTCAGTTATACGCCGACGCGACGTCGACGATGACAAAAAGCGCTTCCTTGGTGACGACTCTCGGTTCTTCCCCCAGGGTCATGGGCAGGGTGATCGTTCCCTCAGTGTGGATCGCATGGCCAGTGAAGCCAGCAACAGGGCCCACACAGGGCTTTAGGTCTGCACGCCCCCATCCCATCCTCTCGACCGTTGACAGGAACAGGATGTCGCAGGAGCTACCAGTGTCAATCAGGAGCCGGTCGACGTCTATCGCCCCGATCCGAGCCTTAATGACGAGAGTGTCATTGTCCTGGCTCCATGCCCCTTGCCAGTCCTCCTCGGTAAAGGTGATAGGGGGTCGGTGTGTCCTTCTTCGCTTCGGTCGGCGGCCGGCGGCCGCCACCATCACCTGTCGGGCTCCGGCCCCCGGGATTACGGGCGCCCGCCCTACCGAGGAAGACCCTCCAGTTATCATCTCAATTCGCATGACCGCCCTTGGGGGGCGTGGCTCCTCCTTATCGCGGTTCGCTGGCGGTTCCCGTCCCCCCTCCTCAGGGGGGGCTCTCTCTCCTGCGGCCGCCCGCCTTCCCGCGACGAAGTTCCCCAGGTGACCCGCCTGGATCAGTCGCTCGATCTCTCTTTTAAGGGAGTAACAACGGTCGGTGTCGTGACCGTGGTCCCGGTGATAACGGCAGTATCTCCGGGGGTCCCGCCTCGCCGGGTCCGTCCTCATCTCCCGGGGAGGCTCCGGCAGTAACCCGGCCCTTGTCGCCGCGGCCAGCACCTCCATCATGGGGGCATTGAGTCGCGTGTAATGCGCCTGTAGGGGGCCTTCTTGTCTTGGGATGACTCCGGGGGGCCCCGCGCCGGGGCGAGCTCGCGCACCGGGCCAAGGCGATCTTATGGACGAGGCTCGGGTGGCTCCCGCCGCGGTCGGGCTATCTGATCGCGGCCTCGGCCCCTCTCTTCCTGCCCCGGCCGAGGGTGTGGCCGGGGTCTGTCTTGGGACGGTTTCACCGGGGGAATACAGCCTTTGCACCTAGAGTCTCTTCGGCCAACGCGTGCCTTTCTGCCATTGCAACCAACGCTTCATAGTCGGTCGGCGGATCCCGGAGCAGGGATTTGTGGAGGCTCCGAGTCCGCAACCCCGTCTTGAAGGCCAGCATAAGCACCTCATCGCCGCATGTCACCACCGCCCGTCTTTCCTCCTGAAAGCGGCGGAGGTATTTTCCCGTTCTCTCCCCCTCCCTTTGGACTATCGTGCTGAGATAGTCTAAGGGCTTCTTTTTCGTTCGCCCGGCCCGGAACTCTTGGCAGAACTTGTGGGATAATTCGCCAAAGCTCCCGACGGACCTCGCGGGCAAGCCGAAGTACCAGTCCAACGCGGTTTCCCTCAGGCTTTGGGAGAAATGTCGGCATAGGAACGCCTCGTCCACATCCTGCGCCTCCATCTCCCCCCGGTATTGTTGCACGTGCGTGAGGGGGTCGCCTCTCCCATTGTACGTGGCCAAGTGAGGGGGTTTGAACCTTATGGGCCTTGGGGCGGACGTGATTCACCGTGCAAGCGGCGTGGCCTCCTCCGGATAGGTAGGGCGATCCGGCATATCCCCTCTCCGCCATTCAGGGGTCTGGCTTCGGTCGTGCCTCGGTCGTTGACGGTCCTCCGTCCCCGGGGAGTAGCTCCTTCCCTGGGCCGAGGATTCGACGGGTTGCAGGCTACGGTTCTCCCAGCGCCAGCGCCTCCCGGCCAGCTCTCCTCGGGCCTCCATCCATTCTTGATTCTCTCGGAGGAGCCTTTCACGCTCGGTGGCGAGGAAGCGCAGTTGTCGACAAACGGCTTCCTCGTGCAGGGTGTCGGAGGGGTGGTGCTGGCGATGTGGGCTGCCTCCTCCGGGTGGGGACCTGTTCCGTAACGGGTCCCGCCTGTCCCCGAGCCGCCGGCCCGTCGCCGTCTCGTCAAGGATTTCTCGGTTGCTCCCGTTCTCTCTTCTTAGCCTCTCGCGCTTTGCGACGATGAGGCGGAGTTGGCGGCGAGCGGCCTCTTCTTCCTGGTAGGCCCTTCGGGCGGTCTCGGCCGCTTCGTCCAAACGCCTTTGTGCGGCGGACGCCTCCCCCAGGCGCCTCCACCGCCGCGCAACTTCCATCTCCTCTTCCAGGAGCCTTTGCTGGGCCGCAATCTCCTCAGCGAGCCCCCTGTTTTCTCCCTCCTCCTCGAACTGAAGGCGGAGGTTCCGCCTCACGTTCTGGGGCTCCGAGGGGCCGGGCGGAGGCTCCGTTCCAGCCGTCTGATAGCCTCCCCTGGCCTGAGTAACGGCCTCGAAGCTCTTCAGGATGGCATGGGCTGAAGTATGTTCAGCTTCGGTGCCCACCCCCAGAAGGGGGTCGGACGCCGGGGTGATTTGTAGAGAGAGCGGTTCCTGACCCACGGGATCTTTGCCGTGGTCAGGGTTCCGCGAAATCGGCATGGAGTCTAACATGGGTGTGACCCTTCGTTCCCACAGACGGCACCAATTGTTACGAGGTGGAACTCGCGTACAATGAATTTGTATTATGGGAAACCAAGGGCACGGTGGTTATGTGGAGAAGAAGGTTTAGGTAGGCTGTTTTACAAGTGATTAGTGGGGTGGAGAAGTAGGACCCGTTGCCGGTGGTGCTCACGGGGTCGAATCTCGCCGGATGCAGCTGAGGAAGGTTGGACGGTAGGGGGCTGAAGTTGACTCTGGTCAAGGGGAGAGCTCTCCTGCATCACGAACAACTCGTCAGAAGGGCGGGGTTGGGGTTCAACCCTTAGCCCCTCCGATGCCTAAGTCAGTAATAGGGCTTAAAATGGGGGGCTGGACACGCCGGTCGGACTAACGGTGTGTCCGCCGCGCGTGACGAGCTATATGTGGGAGAACAAAGATATGGAAGACCTTTGCTCTCGTGTGTGAATAATAGAATGAGATAGAATTCTTCAACCCCCTCTCCGTAAGAGGGGAGGGGGTATTTATACCTGACGGGTGATGACTAGGCGGAGCTGACCTGTCATGCTGACTGGATGTGCTGAGCTGGCTCGGTTGCCAGCGAAAACTCCAGATTAGGATGTCGGGAACCGGGTTGCCTGACCTGCTTTCGTCAGGCGGCGCGACGGCCAGGGGGTGCTTTTGTCGGGTGTCAGAGCCGAAAGCATTGACTGTCAGATGGCTCAGCTGCCAGGGGGCGCTTTGTCAGTTGGTCGGGTGACGTATGTGTCAGTCGTGTCCTTATCCAAGGCTGTTTGTCGTTAGCGACGAACTAAAGGTCGGGCTGTGTCACTCTAGGCGCCGCGGTCCGCGGGAATCGGGCAGGTCGTTCCGATCAGGGGTTGTCCGGCCCGGCCGCGCCCCCCGATCGGTCATGGGCTATGGCCCGTCGGTACGGAAGGATACGTCCGCGCCCGTCAATAGGCCTGGCCTAGCTACCCAAGCGTCCCCAAGCGCGCTACCCTGGTGGGTCGGGCGGCTGCGGTTGTTCGCCTCGGCCGGCTGCGGTTGTTCGCCTCGGCCGGTTCGGGGAACGCTGCAAGGCGCGCCTGTCTCCATGATGCCCCGGATTTTCGGGGCGGCGGCCCTTTTGTGAAATCGTGAGTTAATGGGGTATGTTAGCGGATCCGGGCGGGAGTCGGACTCCTACGATCTTTAGGTCGTAACAACATTGGTCACTGCCATTATTAAATTCATTAAAGAAGAGGTACAACTTTATGTCTACATGGCTAGAAGTTTTAATCAAATTAGTAAATCAAAAGTAGTAAATTTTTAAATTTTTTAATCCTAATGCAAAAAAATAAAGAATTAATAAATTAAAGCTGATGAATATAAACCGTACCTTTGTGCAGATATTTTTACGTGAAATCCATCCTCCAAAACATCGATGAAGATCTTCAATCTCCTCACCAACTAGAGCGATAATAGTTTCAAATTGATGTTGAAACTCCTCACGATCTACGATCTCTCTAAGAACTCAAACTTGGTCTTAATGCTAGCGTTTAAGAGAGAAAGAATGAAAAAATATTTTCATTTAGAGAGAAAAATTCTACCTCAAAGCTTGAGGTTATTTTTCTCTCTTTGATCTTGGATTGGATGCCTTTAATTGGAGAAGATGAACCCCTTTACATAGTGTTAGGAGAACAGGATTTCTCTAATCTTATTAGATGCGGGACTAAAAGAAGATTCCAAGAAAACCCCTTATCTTTAGGAGTTCTATTTTGAGTCAAACTTTATCTTTTGGCTTATTTCATGATCTAACAATTGGATCAAATCTAAACCAAGTTAGACCTAAACACTCCCAAATTGAACACACTCTAGGTGGCAAGCAGTCACTGTCTACCGCCAGACAACTAGTTGACTCAGTTTGCTTGTGGCTTGTCGACGGCCTTCCATCGGCTGGTCGGTTGACATATGTTGATGCCGGTTCATCGTCGGTGATGGTATATGCGTGGTTTTATTCATGGGTTTCATCTTTCTTTTAGATTCAAGTGTTCGTAACACTTTACACTTGATTTATAACTCTATGTGAGGAGCACCTCTCTTTCAATCAAGATGATCATAACTCCATGTGATTCCTTGACTAGTGTATATCTCATATGCGTCATATTTTTTCCATCGATTACCATAATGAGTCCATTATCTTTGTAAACCTCAAAAATCTTGATTCCTACTTTAGGAGCAACTTGATTGTACTATATGCTCATGTCATAGGTATGACCATGACTCTATTTGCATATGAACACAATCTGTTTTTTAATCATAATTATTTGGCTGATGTGAGGCCAGACTCTCCTCTAACATAAATATAGGCATATCAGCAACAACTACTATGCGTTTTGGTCTCTTTGTCATAACTATGTCACTAAGATGTTTAGAGTATGGTAATCTGTCAAAATCTAATAACATCATAATATCAGCAGTCATGTATGCGATACTATAGTCAAAGGCAGATTCGACTTATTACTCAAATAAGTGTGCTTATTTTACCTTGGCAAAGGATTTACTATGGATTTGTACCAACTCCCTGTGACACTAACCTCCCATGTAGGAGGAGACAAATCCCATCTTGACTGACATTTCCCTTTGCATGATTTGAACTTTACACTAGAGTATCTATAAACAACTGTATTGTTGTTGAACAGTAAAATCTAAAGTGTAGCCCTACAACATGCAAAGTTCTTTAGCATGAATTTGGTCTAAAGACTACATGTATCAGCCACCACTAGAGAGATTTTATTGAAAACGAGAGTATGTTTACCATGTAGAAGCTTCTTGAGGAGACATCATTGGTGCCTGTGGATGGAGTTGTTGGGATATTGAGACCCACCCTAGTGAAACTTTGATGATGTTCACAAATGATATGGTAATAATGATCTTATTTCAAGTGTGTAGGATATGAACAATGATGATGATCAAAGTGTTAGAACAAGAGAAACAAAGCCCTGAAGAATAACGATGTGTAGCTCAAGGCTTGAACTTGCAGCCATTTAAGAGTCAAGAATTGAAGATTATAAGCTCATGAAGAAGACTCAATTGAAGTGCAAATGCTCAAGACAAAGTGAACAAGACTCAAGATGCGAGACTATGTCAAGTTATGTAAATTGAGTCCTAGTTTATAATATCTTAGGATTTGGAGCGCGCACACACAAAAATGTCACAAAATGATTTTAAATAGTATTAAAATGTATGAAAATGTTTTATGAAAGTTAATATTAAGTTTCAAATGATTTTCATAGAGAATACCCATGTTTCATGAAATAGCCGACAATCGCATCATGATAAACGAATATCTTGAACTGGGAATTGAACAAGAACTCTCGGGACTGTGAATAGTTGACTATTGGGTCCCAAATAGATGACTATCCTAAGAATAGTCAACTATCACTTCAAACGGTCAGAAAAACCAGCCTGACGCCTTTCACAGAAATGTGCGTTATTAGCCGTTAGATGGTATTTTTGGGAGCAGTTTTCAACTGTTTTCACACACTATTTAAGCTAGGCTTACTGAGAGTTTTCAGATAATTATTGAGAAATTTAAAATATTTTAAAAGGATTTTAAGCTCTTTCTTGCTCTCAAGATCTAATTTTGGCCATTGTTCTTCATAGTTTTTAAATCTTCTTTTAAATCTTTTTGAGCAATCTTTTGACCATTCAATCTCTCTATTTTAATCTTCCCTTTAATAAAAGATTGTTTCAAGTTTTCTTTTTGACCTTTTTTTTTCACTTAAATCTATTTGAGATCAAAATAAGGATTTTTCTTGTAGCCACACAAAAACACAAAAAGCTCCAACCTTTGGCTATAGGCTCAGGGTGTATCAAGTCATCATCTTCAAAGGTTTGTAAGAATCAAGGGAGGTTTGGTAAATGATTTGGTAAGATTTGTGATTGATTTGTAAACACACACAAGGGTGTGGTGTTGATTGATATTGTGTTGTAAAACCTTAAGAGTTGAGGTTGTTGAGTTGTTGGTTGTGTTGTAAAAAGCCTCAAGAGATGTCCTCTTGTTGAAGAGGTTGTGTTGTATTGATTTCCTAGTGAGACGAATGTTGATTGGAAATCCTAGTTAGTGAAGCCCAGAGCCCACCAATGCACTAGAGGGCATGCAGGAGGTCACCACCATGTTGACCAAGCCTGTGGAGAGGATATAGCAGGTTGACAAGAACTACAATTTATTGCTTGCTCGTATGCGTCTAGTGATGCAGGAGAAATACCAACTGCTCGGTATTGATCTGGTAATAATTTCTATTAATTATTGATTGATGTGACTTTAATGGTATTTAATTAAGATTAATGCTAGTGTAAGGGTGAAGAACGGATATATATGATATGTGAAACTTAAAATATGTTATAGGATACTTATATATCATATAAATATCATATACGATATATACATATGATACATAGATATCATATATAATATACTTGATTTATGATACACATATAAGGTTTTTCCAATATAAGTTTGTTAAATCTTACGTATTTCGGTATTTGTCCCTTTGGACTTAATACTTTCCTAAAATTGAATTTAATCTTTACGTTCAACCCAAATGGTCCCTCAAATATATCATATATCATATATGATATATACGTATCCTATGTATCTTATGTAACATATGTATCATATATGGAGAAGTTGGCTCAATTCGCCGCAAGAGAAGCAGCTGTATGGCAGACGAGTTATCTTGTACAGAGGTAACTCGACTGCGCCTGGATTCGACCTATCTGACTCTGGACAAGTCAGATACGAGGATGCTGGGCATGTGGCTTCGTCAGTGCAGTTGGGTCGTTCGGTCGTCGGTTCGAGTCTGAGGGTCAAACGCTCGACATTGGGTCAATAGGTCGTAAAGCGGTTAGAATCTGTGTTCGATCGATAAGTCGCTTGGAGGCTTGAAGGATGAAGGCTCGTACGCGAGGTTCAGCACTTGGGTCGTTCGACATAGAAGGAAGGTCGATCAGTCGAAGGGATCAAATTGGGATGCGGCCCATTAGGAAGCGGTGATTGGCCCACTAGGTTGCGTAGCATTAAATAAGTAGAGTGGCGATTGGATCGGATGCCGTAATTGTCGGGATCCATATTCGGTAGGAGACCTTAGCCAATGATGACACTTATTATAACCTAGGTTTATAAAAAGGAGTTTTAGGTTAGGGTTTCGTGTATAACACATGTGTATCCTTTGAGAGAGCCGACATTTGTGAGAGCTAACTTTGAGAGATTGTATTGTGAGCTTTTGGAGAGATCTTGTGTGCTTTTTCTTCGTTGGACGAAGAGAAGATTTGTATTGTTCTCTTCCTTTGTAATAAAGCTCATCGGTGTTCCCCCTTGGCCATCCACAACCTAAAAGCAATCTCGTTTATGCTTTATTTGTTTGCGGCTGATCTTTCGTCCTCGATCTCCACGATCTTGTGTATTTCGATGTGTTTGTGTTGGTAGAGCTGGGCTCCACCGCACAACATCATATGTATCATATACGCTATATACATATGATACATATATAACATAGATGATATAAATGATATATGATATGTATATATGGTGTTTCCAATATAGATATATCATATACGATATATACATAAATATATGGGTGTTGTTCCTTCATCCTGCATATAGTTGATTAATTTAAGTAGATAATTCTTAAACAAGTATTAGTATAACTTTTAAACATTAATCTATTGATATGCTTCTTGGCGGGAAGAGTCCAATGTAATAAATTTGAAATTAGACCTTAATTTATTGATATGTAATTACAATAAAGATGTTTAGAAGTTTGACCATACTTCTAGTGAACTTTTTATTTGCATTAGACCATACTTTGGACCATACTTGATCTTTTAAATAAGGGTAAATTTGAAATTAATTCTGAACATGCACGGTATAAATTATAGGGGTTGGGTTTAGTGGGCATTTGGCTTCTATATATGTTTAATGGATGCCAATGCACATGCATGCATGTAGAAGATCCTATATAAAATTTTATAACGAAGGAGCCAGTTGTATCATATATGCATCATATATGGTTTCGGACATTTCTTTCAAATTCACTATTCTATGACCACTAAGTTCTTTCATTGTATATATGTATCATATGGATCATATGTATCGTATATGTATCTTATGTATCAGAAATGTCATTTCATCACGTTTTAAGCAGGACTGTATCCATTTCGAATCATACAATTGTTAGGTCATGTGTACATAACTGTGTTGTCAAAAGTGGCACCAAATAATCTTGGCTGCTCTTAATTATCTTGGAGAAGAGAGTCTTCAGCTCTAGGCCGTGTTGAAAGTAATGTCAAACATTTTGTTACAACATAACATTCAACATGCTGTGTCGGGATGCCGTCATATTTATGTCAAGAATGGGATTGCCGTAAATAAAAGCTTGTGGACTTTGTTTAGGATCTGCAACACCCTGTGGTTTATTCTGATGGTTGAATATTGTTGAAGATATATTTGGAAGTTGCAATCTTTCGATTTTATTGTTGAGATGGTTAGAGAAATTCTTGCTCGCGCTATTGTATTCATTGGATCCTTGGGGATTCGCAGAACCACCTGCCCAAAGTAGTTCTGGATATTGTTGTAAGGATCGCCTTACCCTTGCAATACTAACAACACACACTAGAGGGGGGGTGAATAGTGTAATGGCAATAAAATTGTTCAATTAAAATTAAACTTGCAAATACGAAATTATAAATGCAAGAGGAATTAAATGACACAATTAATCCAAACGCAAACACACGATTTTACCCTGGTTCCCCAAACTTGGGTATGTCCAGCCACACCAATATTCACTATATTCCCACACAGAGAAGTGAATACAAATCTCACAAGGAGATACCCCACAAAGTGGATTTATTCCCTACACAAGGACCCAACCAACCCTACACGAGGATCAAGACTCCCACACAGAGAATCCTTAACTCATACTGAGAGAATTAGAGTTAGCCCTACACTAGGACACTAAACTCCCACAAAGAGAGTTACTCCCACAAAGAGAGTTATTCCCACTAAGAGAATATCCTAATCCCACAAAGAGATAATCTCCCACAAAGAGAGAAAGACTAATTCCCACAAAGAGAATTAGTGTTACAAATACACCAAGTAAAGTAAATACTCTTACCTATGCCTTGAGATGCTTACTCATGAATGGATGCAAGGCATGGAAGAGGATCTCCAAGTGTTGAGATATGCTTGAGAGCACTTGGATGATTTCCCTTGAGCTGGACTTCAATGCATGAAGAGGAATGAGAGCTCAAAAGAGGGAAATGAGGGAACTTGAGAGTTGCGTATAGATCTCTTGAGATTTTCAATATCATCAAGAAAGTATAAGAGATGGCAGCACACTCATATATATAGGAACCCTATATAAAACCCCAAAACCTAAGAAAACATCCAAAGAATCAATTCTGCAACGGCTAGAAACTGGGCGAAAACGACAGGAACAGTCGACTGATGATCAAAAGACAATCGACTGATCAACGGCTAGAAAAAATCTAACGGCTATAATCTGAGCCAGGACAGTCTACTGATGAAGTCGATACAGTCGGCTGTAAACAGGACAGCCGCCTGTTAATCCTTCAGCAGGCGACTGCTGCAGGGGATGGAATGAAACAGAGAGCTGCACTCTTTCTCCAGATAAGCACACAGGCGACTGATGTCAATAATACAGTCGACTGGCTATTAGTCAGGCGATTGTAAAACCTTAATCATTCGTCTGCAGTATAAGATGGAGACAAGATAGAGAGATGCAGAGATTGCACTTACGCTAGTCAGGCGACTGATGAACAATCTACAGGTGATTGTAACTATACAGGCGACTGTAAACTGACCAGTAGTCGACTGTGCGTAAAGCTCAAGTTTGAGTCAATTGAAATGTTGACTTGAGGTGTGCATATCAGGCGAATGTAGAAGGATCTACAGGCGACTGAAAATCACCTAGTCGACTGTGTTTCCCTCAGCAGGCGACTGATGGAAAGACAGAGACTCCAAATGAGTCTTTGGACAGAGTGAACCTATTAGGTTGGATTCTATGATAATCCTAAGGCTCACTAAGATGGTTAGATGCATTTGTATGAATGTGTAAACCATCTAACAAGTCATTACATTAACCTAGACTCAAAAGAGAGAGAAAGCAATAAAGTAAATATTACATGGATTACAATGCTTTCCTTATAGTCTAAGTCTTCAATCTTGATGCCTTGGTTGCTCTCTATCATCTCCAAGCTTTGGCACTCCTTGAGTCCAAGCTTTGGCCCTTCTCCACTTAATGTCCATCCTTACACCAAGTGATTAGTCTCCAATAAAGATATTCTAGGAATGAAACTGTGAGACTAAAACATGAGAGTCATTAGCAACAACATAATGTTGTGATCATCATCAAAATAAGATTGGTATGAAATACCAATACTCAACAATCTCCCCCTTTTTGATGATGACACACATTATGTAAAATACAAAGTATTAAAGCATAATGCTAATGAGCTCCCCCTACTTATACGCACCAAATAAACAATGAGCTACACAATAGTAAATACTCATAATACCAACACAAAAATCATGGTGACATATAATAGGCATGGATTGTATAAACCAATTGTAATAGACAATATCATGCTAACATGAATGGTTTATACAATCACATAAATCTCTCCCCATATGCACATGTATATAAGTCTCCCCTATAAGGTTACATAATGCATATAACTCTCCCCTTTGACATCGTCAAAAAGGTGGACATCAAAATATATCCCCTTTGTTACCTTAACTAAGTTGTGACAATATGCAAGAAATAAGGAGATGCATGATACCAAATTGAAAATTTTAGTGGGTATTAATTCACTATCACATGCTCCCCCTAGATCATAGAAATGGTCAACGTTTGACTTCTAGGATCTAATACCAATTATAAAGAAGGAAATTAACAATCTCTAACAATTGAGGTAAATACCAATTGTAGAAAAAGAATATTGGAAATTAATCCTCTTTACTAATTGATATACAAATAATGGAGCCATGGGCCTAAAGTGTATCAAAGCATTAGATATGTAAAAATCAAGCTCCAAAGATACTCAAAGATATTGCCAAAACAAATAAAACATAAAACATGTTGGCAATATACAAGAGGTTTGGTTTGAGACCAAAGATAACCAATTGTGAATAATGATCTCAAACAACCCCGAAATGAGAGTTAAAATATGTATTAAAATATTTTAAACATATAACATATTAACTCTCTCATTGACATACACATGGATCAAAAATGCATACATGTCAATAAACCCCAAGGTCCCCATTTTCATGAAAAATAAGTTTGAAAATATTTTCAAAATCATGAAACACACACAACCAATGTGTATGCTAAAAATACAACATTTAAGCACAATACCCATGCAGTATACATATGTGTGAGGAACCTAAACATTAGGTAACCAAACCCAAGAGGAGTTTGATTTCCTAACATAATCACACGAGGTGATCACATCCCTAACTAGAGAGTTGATGTAACTATCTCTCTCTTGCACACTAACCTTAGTGAGAATCCATAATCTCAAGGATTTCCTAGGCAAGGGTTTTGCCTTTGCAAGAGGGATGGATGTGGCATGCTTAGGTGTAGAAATGAATTTCTTGGCATGCAAAGAATGATGATTTTGCTTCTTAGCAAAAAATGAAGATTCTTCATTCTTCCTCATTACCTCGTGATCTACATGCTTCTTGTTGGTGTTATTATTGTACAAGAAAGCATGTTGATTCTTCTTGGGTGCTTTAGAAATATTTCTTGTATTTGCACCATAAGAAGAATTAGAGGTGGGTTTGGGCACCACATTTTGAATATAACCTAAACCTCCTCTATGATTTGCCAGATGTTGTTTTCCCAACAAATCGTGGAGTGAATCCCTAGAATACAAAAAGCTTATGAGCTTACGAGATTCCTCTTCACACTTCAACGTAAGTTGTTGAATGTGAGCATCTAAGATAAGGTTTTGAGCAACAAGCTTTTCATTTGTAAGGCTCAATTCCTTAACTTGAGGAGAAGTGTGTCTATCTCACTAGTTTTACAGACATGCATTTCATCATGAATATTTGCACTAGACGATTCTAACTCATCACCCTACTCATAGCATTATCAAGTTTAGATTTCATTTTGTCATATGAGTCGATGCACTTACTTGCCAAGTTGAAGGCCACATTTAAGCGATATTCGAGTTTCTCGTAGGATAACTTTTCCTCCTCAACTTCCTCATCACTTTCCTCCTCGCTTGAGCTAGACGAAGACTCTTCCCCATTAGCCATGAAGCAACATTCTTCTTTGGAGTTGAGCAATGCCTCTATCTCTTCATCGCTTGAGTTAGAGGAAGTTGATGACGACGCATCAAAGGCAACGAAACACCTCTGATCGTGCTCCTTGTCATCCTCTTCTTCTTCATTAGATGTGTCCCCATCGGAATCATCAAATGTGCCAATAAGTCCTTTCTTTTAGTTCTTGACCTCGGACTTGGCTTTCCAATGTTTCTTCCCTTTACCCTTATAAGTGTCTATGGTGGGTTTGGAAGGGCATTCGGTAGACACAAGACCTTTTCCACTGCAGTTAAAACAAACCAACTTGTTAGACTGAGAGGCAAAATTTGACGAAGATATATCTTGTTTGTCCTTGAGGAATGCCTTGAATTTCTTGAATTTCTTGGCAAGCTCGATGTAGTCATTGTCGCAAAAATATTTTTCCTCATCTTCACTCGGAGCTTCTTGTTGGAACTTCTTTTTCTACTTGAAAGACTCGTTCTCAACATGAAGAGCAACCCCCTTTTTCTTCTCAGGCTTGGTTGACTGAATCTCTTCCTTATGTTGAAGTAACACTTCATGTGAAATCTCCCATGTATGCCAAATACTGTTGGCCGATTTGCACATGGAGATGCGATCAAACTCATCCGGAGTGAGGGCACAATGGAGTACACACATAGCCCTAGCATTGATTCTGATCAAATCCTTCTCCGCTTCAGTTCTTGAGGCCGCGGGTGAATTAGGCTCCTCAAATGGCGACTCTATAATGTCCCAAAGGTCATGACCCTTCAAGTAGACCATCATCCTGATCTTCCAACTAGGGTAGTTGGTTCTGTTGAAGAGCGGGGGTCGAATGATTGAGTGACCTTCTTCATGACACACGGATGTAGCGTTGAATACCATCGTTGCTGTATGCTATAACCTCGCTCTGATACCAATTGTAAGGATCACCTTACCCTTGCAATACTAACAACACACACTAGAGGGGGGGAACAGTGAAATGGCAATAAAATTGTTCAATTAAAATTAAACTTGCAAATACTGAATTATAAATGCAAGAGGATTTAAATGACACAATTAATCCAAACGCAAACACATGATTTTACCCTGGTTCCCCAAACTTGGGTACATCAAGGCACACCAATATTCAATATATTCTCACACAGAGAAGTGAATACAAATCTCACAAGGAGATACCCCACAAAGAGGATTTATGCCCTACACAAGGACCCAACCAACCCTACACGAGGATCAAGACTCCCACACAGAGAATCTCTAACTCCCACTCAGAGAATTAGGGTTAGGCCTACACTAGGACACTAAAATCCCACAAAGAGAGTTACTCCCACTAAGAGAATATCATAATCCCATAAATAGATAATCTCCCACAAAGAGAGAAAGACTAATTCCCACAAAGAGAATTAGTGTTACAAATACACCAAGTAAAGTAAATACTCTTACCTATGCCTTGAGATGCTTACTCATGAATGGATACAAGGCATGGAAGAGGATCTCCAAGTGTTGAGATATGCTTGAGAGCACTTGGATGATTTCCCTTGAGCTGGACTTCAATGCATGAAGAGGAATGAGAGCTCAAAAGAGGGAACTGAGGGAGCTTGAGAGTTGCTTATAGATCTGTTGAGATTTTCAATAGAATCAAGAAAGTATAAGAGATGGCATCACACTCATATATATATTAACCCTATATCAAACCCCAAAACCCAAGAAAACAGCCAAAGAATCAATTCTGCAACGGCTAGAAATTGGGCGAAAACGACAAGAACATTCAACTGATGATCAAAAGACAGTCGACTGATCAACGGCTAGAAAATATCCAACGGCTATAATCTGAGCCAGGACAATCGACTGATGAAGTCGATACAGTCGGCTGTAAAAAGAACAGCCGCCTGTTAATCCTTCAGCAGGCGATTGCTGCAGGGGATGGAATGAAACAGAGAGCTGCACTCTTTCTCCAGATAAGCACACAGGCGACTGATGTCAATAATACAGTCGACTGGCTATTATTCAGGCAACTGTAAAACCTTAATCATTCGT
Source organism: Scilla litardierei (assembly GCA_030789695.1). Classification (NCBI taxonomy): domain Eukaryota; kingdom Viridiplantae; phylum Streptophyta; class Magnoliopsida; order Asparagales; family Asparagaceae; genus Scilla; species Scilla litardierei. Next base: position 691,774,917 of record CM061142.1, on the reverse strand, counting down.
CTACAGTATAAGATGGAGACAAGACATAGAGATGCAGAGATTGCACTTACGCTAGTCAGGCGACTGATGAGCAATCTACAGGCGACTGTAACTATACTAGCGACTATAAACTGACCAGTATTCGACTGTGCGTAAAGCTTAAGTTGGAGTCAATTGAAATGTTGACTTGAGCTGTGCATATCAGGAGACTGTAGAAGAATCTACAGGCGACTGGAAATCACCCAGTCGACTGTGTTTCCCTCAGCAGGCGACTGATAGAAAGCCAGAGACTCCAGATGAGTCTTTGGATAGAGTGAATCTATTAGGTTGGATTCTATGATAATCCTAAGGCTCTCTAAGATGGTTAGATGCATATGCATGAATGAGTAAACCATCTAACAAGGCATTGCATTAACCTAGACTCACAAGAGAGAGAAAGCAATAAAGTAAATATTACATGGATTATAATGTTTTCCTTAGAGTTTAAGTCTTCAATCTTGATGCCTTGGTTGCTCTCCATCATCTCCAAGCTTTGGCACTCCTTGAGTCCAAGCTTTGGCCCTTCTCCACTTGATGTCCATCCTTACACCAAGTGATCAGTCTCCAAGAAAGATATTCTAGGAATGAAACTGTGAGACTAAAACATGAGAGTCATTAGCAACAACATACTATTGTGATCATCATCAAAATAAGATTGGTATGAAACACCAATACTCAACGGTTGTGGGCTGCTGATCCGCATTTGATTTGATTGATCATCATTTCCTATTGGCCCGTGGTTTGAGGGGGAGCGGGATATATAAGAGTTGTGGCTTCGACGGCTAGGGTTACGAATTTTGAGAAAGTTTGGAAGAACTCCGGGAGGGAGGCTGACAGCTATGCACATAGAGATCAAGGGAGTTGATCTAGTCGGTTGTGCAAGGGGAGCTTGTGTGCAAGGGGATCTTGCTTAGAATATTCCATGGGTTGGTAGAGACCACCCATTATGGTTTGTAGTGAGGAGAATGTTGAATATTGGACTCCCCGGATTTGGTTTTGATGATGAGCAAACATAAATAATTCATGAACTAACAATTTGTGAGCGCAGTATTGGAGATCGTCGCCAAATTCATGAGAACAATCAAAACGACATCTCAAGACTTCTCAAAGCTCGTATTCATTGCCTAAAGCTTCGTTGAAGCTTTTGGACCGTTTTGGAAGTCATGAAGAATTGATCGAAGCTCTCGAAGACCGTTCCTTAAGGTTTTATTCATAGTCTTTTAGCTTCGATCTATAGAATGTTAAGCCTTGAGTATATCTTACAATTCTATCTTCCTATCGCTCATATCGTAGCTCTAGGATCTTAGAAGAAGTCCATTCTAACTTCCTCGAAGCATCGCGCTTCGATTCAAACTTATTCGTGCATGTTAGTTGGTTCAAGAAGAAGAACTGACCGACTAGATGGTGATCTAGTCGGTCAGCAAAGCTTCTTGGACCGACTAGTTTCAGTTAATCTTTTCTTACTCAGTACTGTTTACAGTTAGTCGGTCTACGTTGACTCACCGACCGACTAGTTTGTGATCTAGTCGGTCAGTGATGCTTCTTTGACCGACTAGTTGAGCTTTACTGTTCATGCTATTTTTCTCCTGAGTTTCTGTTTATCGTTAGTCGGTCTAAGAACGTTTGGTGACCGACTAGTTGATAATCTAGTCGGTCAACATTTGTTCTTGGACCGACTAAATCAATTTGTATTCAGACTATTTGTTTTTTACTCTTAGTCGGTCGAAGTTCACTGACCGACTGACTAGTTGTGAAACTAGTCGGTCAGAAAGTCTTCTTAGACCGACTAGATTTCTAGGTCTGAAATTCTATCTCTTCTCAGTTCTTCACTTAGTCGGTCCATGTTGTTTGACTGACCGACTAGTTGATGAACTAGTCGGTCAGTGGTTGTTCTTTGACCGACTAGTTGCTTCAGATTTCTAACCGTTGGGATTTGACCTAGCTTGTTTTTATGGGACCCTATAAATACGAACCTTGGTCATTTCTCTCTAGGTTAGAGCTGCCATTAAGAGATTCATTGAGATTGAAAGAGATAGCCATTCTCACTCATTTCCAAAGCTCTCTTCCTCACAAGAAATCCATTCTCTCACTTTCTAGATCTAGAATCCATCTTGAGAGAAGTTTGTTCTTGGTGAGCCCTTCAAGCTCTAGCTTGATTCAAGTCTCCAAATCACTCCTAGGCACCCATTGCTGGTCATTTCTTTGGTGCTAGGTCTTGTTGACTTCATCTTCCTCAAATCCCTCCTTGCACCTATTTGGTAAGAAAACTCAAGGTATAGGATTTTGTGGTAAGATTGTTTATTTCATTATAAACTTGTTTATATTGCTTATTGATTCTCTCGGTTGTGAGAGAAGGTTGTGATCCCAGGTTGTGGGATTCACTATTGCCATTGCATGTATGATTTGATCTTGTGAAGGTTTTTCACAAGATATCATAGTGGAAATCTTGGGTTAGGGTTTCTAACCTAAGTATCCGGAGGGGATCCGGGTGGTTGGGACGTAGGATCACCGGGAACAAGTCGGGGAGACTTGGGTGGATCCGAACCCAGTAACATCTTTTGTTAGCATTGTTCATTTTGTTGTTGTCATCAATTTAAGCTTCCGCAAATTGATTTGGTAGTTGTTTGCACTATAATTAGGAATTATACTCCTCGTTATTTTTAAAGTACTATTCACCCCCCCTCTAGTACTTGTGCAGTAGCTTGTAGGGCATTACAGAGAAGGTTGTTCCTTCTAATAGAAACGTGATATTAGTGATTGTATTCATTGATATTTTTTGTGGAGTATTCTGATTTTCTGGGCATGGCCCCGCAGATGTTGGTGTGTGTACCGAACTGCGTTACCAAGTCTTATGTGCCATTACTTGCCTTGTGTTTATCATTCGGGTTTATTGATTATTAACTACGTGCTGAAATTCAATTGGTATCAGGGCACAGGTCATTCAAGATACTTTGTGTTGTCAAAGTGGGTGTGATCCTGTGTTCGTAGTACGCAAATCATGAATACGAAAGAAGGCACTTCGGTTACACGTCCTCTGCTACTTACGGGAACAAGCTATACATACAGAAAGTCCCGAATGAGTGCCTTTATCAAGTCGCTGGATGAGAAGGCATGGGTCGCCACCATTGAATGATGGAGTCCACCGATCGAAATAGACAAAGAAGGCAAAGAGATTGGGGTCCAGAAGAAGATCGAGCGGCTTTAGAAAAATCTAAGGCCATGAATGCTATTTTCACTACAGTTGACGAAGAGCAGTTTAAGCTGATATCCACATGTGAGTATCCCAAAGAAGCTTGGGATATTCTTCAGAGTGTTCATGAAGGAACGAGTACAGTTAAGGCTTCCTGACCGGCGCCCCGTTTACGGTTTGGGCGCGGTGTCGTTTTACCGCAAGTGCACGGTTAGTGTACGATGCGGGTTTATCGAACTCAGGGAGGTGGATGGCTTGAATGGCTACTAGCTTCGCCTAGGTTGTGTGCTAGCTACGCAGATAATATGGGTGGAAGTGTAGAAATAAAAGATAGAAATGAAAAGACACAAAATGAATCCCGCTAACACGGGCTAGAGCACTCATGACACTTGGCATTTGACTTGACCCATGGTGAGACATTGCCCCTAAAGGTGGTACCTAGCGTCCATGGGCCCGATATTCCGGTCGATGCCCAGTACGCTAGGTCTACCCGATTTCGGACGGTGGGCATTCCCATGTCCATTAACACCCTCCGCAACCGGGAGCATTAAGGCCACAATGATAACTCCCAACATTTTGTCCAAGCTGTTCCCACGTGCAAGGACTCGATATAATCGCTAGGGGTGTGAGCTGTGGCTAGGGAGTCAACCGCCAAGTTTATTCCCCCTTTGCCCGACGGTCAGAGGCGGTCTTTCTCCCGCCAATGACAATGAAACGCCCCCGCGTAACCCTAATGGCCAAATAGGTCGAATGTAATTTCTAGCAATACATCGAAGCGGATCTTGACTGGACAAGACACCGGACCCCAATCTCCAACACAACTAGTGTGTTGCCGAACGAATTGGACTCAGATTGTTAGAAATTCCCATTGACACATTCTATCGAACACATACCATGCAATCAAGTCAAATGTAAATTTCCAAGCATCAATCCTACCCTAACCCGTATTAGGATTCATCAGACACTACTCAATTGTGAGAAACATAAAAACAAGCAACAGAAAAGATATACAAACGTTCACCATCAATAAAAATGAATACAACACAAAACAATGGAAAACAAGAGAAAGAAATACTTATCTCGCATTCAAATCCATCAATCCGGTACAAGATTTATTGGAAGATAAAAGCCTAATCTAAAACTAACCTAAGCTCCCAGCAAAGGGGCTGAAAAAGCCCTAAAAATGGAAGAGGATCCCCCTTCAGTGGGCCAACACCGTGTATTTATAGTCCCCTTCGAAACCCTAATGGTTCGGGTCCAAAACCGTAGAAAAATTGCCACCCGATCGGTTGATGAGTCAACCGATCGGGTGAGAGCTTTGAAGATCTTCAACCGGGCTTTGAGACGAGCGGGTGGCGTGACCGGGTCGTCGTTTGAGGAATTGCGGCTACAGATGAACCGATCGGGTGAGATGTCACCCGATCGGTTGGAATTCAGTTTCAAATGACAGAGAATACTGTCGGTTCACCCGGTCGGTGAAACGGTCGGTTGAGTTCATCGGGTCGTCACTTGAAGATTTGCAGCTACAGGTGAACCGATCGGGAGATATTTCACCCGATCGGTTGGGATTCAGCGCAATTAGACAGAGAGCTCTGTTGGTTCACCCGATCGCTGAATCGATCAGGTGAGCTGCTACTCTTCTTCAGTTGCCGTCCGGGTTAGATACGCATGCGTCAATTGACTGGGTGGCTTGTCCACACGATCGGTTGAGGGCTGAGAAATAGAGATCTTTGTCATTTGACCCTCTGGATCGTGCGCGGCTCCTCCCGTTGCTCCGGGGACTCATGATATATTTTTTAAACGTCCCCAAAGCTGGCAATCTCCTGCATTCACACAAAAAGACGAATAAGTGAAAGAAAACTAGAAATCATAAGAAAACGGGTACGTGACGACGGAAAACAACGGAAAAACACAAAGAAGACGTGCGTGAATATATAAAATATAAACGCACTTCAAAATCACCCAAGCTGAACCCTTCCTCGTCCTCGAGGAAGAAAAGTGAGAGTAGGAGCTCAGAGGGAAAAATAGAGAGAGAGAGAGAGAGAGAGAGAAAACAAAATCCCAGATCGCCCGTTAGGGCCAACAAAATCAAGCGCGTCACACTAAGTGAGCAAGCGACAAAACACAACACTAAACCAAGGAATATGAGTCCAAACAAGTGTCATGGGCCCACGCGGTGAAGCGTGAGTGAGTGTGGTCGTGTGCTAGCAAACTGTGTTAATATCTACAAATGTGCAGTAGAGATCCATATACACATACCCAAGGAATGACCCAAATATTGATTCGATTTGAAATAAGCAGGAAATATATAGCTTAAATATGCATGAGAAGAAAGTAAGAATCGAAGCGTATCATGTGTCAGGGACTCCACAGGTAGGGACTAGGAAATCACCACACTATCGCCTAGATAATAGCTAGAAAGTTTCTACGCCAATTGTTTTCGAAAACGATGGAGGTTGAATAGATGTGGAGGAGAACACTCGATGCAAATTCTCGCCTTCCCTTTATTCTCGGTAGGTAGGGAAATATTCACACTGAAATTCTTTTTTTTTTGGGTTTTGGATATATGTATTTTTTTTTGGGTTTTTGGCTATACAAATATATATTTTTTCTTTCTTTTCTCTTTTCTTCCCTTTCTTTCTTTTGGTTTTTCTTTTCTCTCCCCTTTTTTTGGATTTTTGGATTTTGGGGTATATACATGTGTGTACTATCCCAAGTGGGAGAATGGTACACGACGAGGGGATTTGCACCAAGATAAAAACGAAAAAAAGAAATCGGATTCTAAACACTTGGGCAAAGGAGATTTTTTCGCTAATCAGATCATAGGCTAAATGGGTTATCCTAGTCCTAATTGTGGAATCTCGACACATGCGAATTGAAGTGTACGATATATATATATTCATGCACATAGAATCAGACTGGAGAAGCAAATACCGCATATTCAAATCGAAGCATGATAATCTAGGGGTCATCCTAGGACAGGTATATAAATCAAAATCACAAAGTAGAAGCGCACTATAAGCTAGTCATATCACACGACACACATAAAAGCAAAGTGAACCCACAATGCATGAAATGCAATAGGACTCGGCTTCCTAGGGTTAGTGAATGTGATTATCGAAGCCATGCTAGGTGTGTGTATGATTCTATGGCAATTCATCATATGGGGTCATCTCTAGGAGAGAGAGGACAAAAGATGAGAGAGAAAAAAAGAAAAACACGGAGAAAAACGACTCAAAAACGAAGAAAAAGACATAACTAACGCACAAAGTGCGAATCCCCCAAGCTGAAACTTGCATTGCCCTCAATGCAATAGTAGTAAATACGGGAGGGCAACGAAAATGGGGGGAAAGTACGCACCGATACAAAAAATGAAAAACGTGAAAAAACACACAAATGAAACTGAGAAATAAATAAAAAGAAACACACAAATAAGAATAACATAAAAACAAACACACGACAAAGACGTCACACGATAACATGCACAAAAGTCAATTTCCTCCAAGCTGAACATGGCAATGCTAGCGAAATGATATGATCATGGTGATGCAGAAATATGCTAGGGGGAAGATCGAAAAAGAAAAAGAAAGAAATCAAAATGCAGGAGAGGACGAGTCCTCGGCCTCCTCGGTAGAGGGTGGGGGTGAAATGATAGAAGGGCATGACATGATGGGTTATTATGATGTAAAAACAAACCCTAGATACGCTCCCTTCGCTAAAGAGAGGAGACGAGAGTATTCTAATCTAAGCTAAAAAAGCTGTAAATTTCTACACTACTAGATTAGGATACACCTGAGCATAGCTAGATCCAGAATCTGGAGTGGGGCAGGTAGCTGTTCTAACTGCTCCTTTTGTGGCTCCGCTAGAAGCGCTGTGACATGTGTGCCAATGGACCCAAGCAATGCACCTCCAAGCATCCCTTGTAGGTGTCCACTGTAACCTGCGAGGAATGAGGTGCATTAGCCCATGGCAAGAAATCCTTTCCCAAAACAAATGTATCCCAGAGATAATCGTCAACATAAGATGGGAAAATAATAAAAGGGTGACAAATACTCCCTGAGAATGGGTCGCTATCCTCTGTATTAGCGACGACCAAATCCTTGCTCTCCATGAGAAGTGGCTCTCCATGTAGTGACGCATCGCTGCATACCTCAAGGGAAGTAGATCATGTGTCCTGTGGGAGATATGGTGTGTCAAAAATATATGAGTCTAAAGAAATAGGACGTGAAAAGCGAGACTCAAAAGTGGAGTGAGAGTGAGTATGAAAATCTCCCTGAATAGGAGCAATATGCTCAAGTAGATGCTCAGACGCAGAAGAAATGGGAAGCGATGGTAGAGGAAGATGTGACTCGGGCTCCATGAAGTGGACCATCGTATCCAAGCCCTCATGCAAATTCTCCTCGATGATATACTCATACTCCACCATCTGCCCGATGTCCTGAATGACATCCTCATGGTTGACCACAGAACAAGGAGGAAGCTGTGACAGAGAGGGATGTGGAGGTGGATGTGGAGCAAACCCCTCGTATGTGATCCTGGTGTCCTCGTCCTCACGCACATCCTCCTCGCCGGTATGCATAAGCTCTGTAGCCTCCTCGGTGCTATCGTAGGACTCATGTGGGGTATCCAAACCAAGATGAGAAGTCTCTTCCATAGATCCTAGAGAAGTCACCCCATCCTCACTATCATCATCAAAAAATGCTTCATCATCCAAGTGGTAGTGTTGGAAAAATGGGGTATCGGCATAAGATGTGTCTATGGTGGCCGATGGCATGGTGGTCTCAACCATGGAAGTGGGTATATCCTCTCCTTCATCCCCTCTCCTTGGTGTAGGTTCGGTGATTGGTACCATCAAGTTTTGTAATAGTTGGCCTTGGTTAAACATGGCACTTTCAAGGAGAGACACGAGGCTTGATTCTTCTTGTGTTGGTGGAGGGATATAAGGTTGAGGAAATGGATGGGAGGTGTTTGGGCTAAGGTTATGGCAAAATGTTTGGCCTTGGTGTAGGGGGGATGCTCTCAAGCGTAAATGGGCAGTCGTATTACATGTGCCCTACCATCCCACAAGTCTCACAAACCACAACTGAATAAGGATCGTATCCTCCCATCTGAGCATCGAAATTTGATCTCCATATGGTTACACCAAAGATACATGGACAACAAAAATAAGAAAACTAGAGAGGAGCGTCAATAGTACAAGAAAATAACAAAAAGATAATATAATGGTGGGGGAAAAATTTCTTGGTTATTGTATTTTTTTGCGTAGTCTAACGAACCCAATCTAAGCTAATATCAAACCGAACGCCTCCCGGGCAACGGCGCCAAAAACTTGACCGACGGCCCGTTTACGGTTTGGGCGCGGTGTCGTTTTACCGCAAGTGCACGGTTAGTGTAGGGTGCGGGTTTATCAAACTCAGGGAGGTGGATGGCTTGAATGGCTACTAGCTTCGCCTAAGTTGTGTGCTAGCTACGCGGATAATATGGGTGGAAGTGTAGAAATTAAAAAAAGAAATGAAAAGGACACGAAATGAATCCCCGCTAACACGGGCTAGAGCACTCATGACACTTGGCATTTGACTTGACCCAGGGTGAGACATTGCCCCTAAAGGTGGTACGTAGCGTCCATGGGCCCGATATTCCGGTCGATGCCCAGTACGCTAGGTCTACCCGGTTTCGGACGGTGGGCATTCCCATGTCCATTAACACCCTCCGCAACTGGGAGCATTAAGGCCACAATGATAACTCCCAACATTTTGTCCAAGCCATTCCCACGTGCAAGGACTCGATGTCAACGCTAGGGGCATGAGCTGTGGCTAGGGAGTCAACCGCCAAGTTTATTCCCCCTTTGCCCAACGGTCAGAGGCGGTCTTTCTCCCACCAATGACAATTAAACGCCCCCGCGTAACCCTAATGGCTAAATAGGTCGAATGTAATTTCTAGCAATACATCGAAGCGAATCTTGACTGGACAAGACACCGGACCCCAATCCCCAACACAACTAGTGTGTTGCCAAACGAATTGGACTCAGATTGTTAGAAATTCCCATTGACACATTCTGTCGAACACATACCATGCAATCAAGTCAAATGTAAATTTCCAAGCATCAATCCTACCCTAACCTGTATTAGGGTTCATCAGACACTACTCAATTGTGAGAAACATAAAAACAAGCAACAGAAAAGACATACAAACGTTCACCATCAAGAAAAATGAATACAACACAAAATAATGGAAAACAAGAGAAAGAAATACTTATCTCGCGTTCGAATCCATCAATCCGGTACAAGATTTATTGGAAGATAAAAGCCTAATCTAAAACTAACCTAAGCTCCCAGCAAAGGGGCTGAAAAAGCCCTAAAATAGAAGAGGATCCCTCTTCAGTCGGCCAACACCGTGTATTTATAGTCCCCTTCGAAATCCTAATGGTTCGGGTCCAAAACCGCAGAAAAATCGCCACCCGCTCGGTTGACTCATCAACCGATCGGGTGAGAGCTTTGAAGATCTTCAACCGGGCGCTGAGACGAGCGGGTGGCGTGACCGGGTCGTCGTTTGAGGAACTGCAGCTACAGATGAATCGATCAGGTGAGATGTCACCCGATCGATTGGAATTCATCTTCAAAAGACAAGGAATAATGTCGGTTCACCAGCTCGGCGAAACGATCGGTTGAGTTCATCGGGTCATCACTTGAAGATTTGCAGCTACATGTGAACCGATCGGGTGATATTTCACCTGAAAGGTTGGGATTCTGTGCAATTAGACAGAGAGCTCTGTCGGTTCACCCGATTGCTGAACCGATCGGGTGAGCTGCTACTCTTCTTCAGTTGTCGTCCGGGTCGGATATGCGTGCGTCAACCGACTGGGTGGCCGGTCCACACGATCGGTTGAGGGCTGAGAAATAGCAATCTTCGTCATTTGACCCTCTGGATCACATGCGGCTCCTCCCGTTGCTCCGGGGACTCATGATATCTTCTTTAAACGTCCCCAACACTGTCAATCTCCTACATTCACACAAAAAGACGAAGACGTGAAAGAAAACTAGAAATCATAAGAAAACGTGTACATGACGACGGAAAACAACGGAAAAACACAAAGAAGACATGCATGAATATATAAAATATAAACGCACGTCACTTCCAAACTCCAAATGCTTGCATCCCAGTTCGAAAATCTAAGAATGAATGATGATGAGACTATTGCTGAATTCAATGGGAGGTTGAGGGACATAACAAACCTAGCTTTTGAACTAGGCAAGAAATATTCTCAAAAGAAGCTGTTAGAGAAGACATTGAGATCCCTTCCTGATTAGTTTTCTGCAAAAATAGCAGCCATTGAAGAATTGAGAAACAAATCCACTATGGGATTGGATGAATTCATGTGTTCTCTTCAAACCTATGAGATGAATCTCAAACAGAACAGAAGGGAAAGGGGGTGGCATTAAAGGCAAAAGTCAGTGAAACACCTAAATCTAAGAATGAGTTGGATCTAGATGAAGACATTGCTGTGCTAACTATGAACTTCAGCAGGATAATGAGGAAGATCAGCAATAGGAGTCAGAATCTCAGACCTGTCAACAAGATGGCGCGTCTAAATCCTTCCACTACTAAAAAAACTACCGGTCGTCCCACTCAGAGGTATGTGTCAAAAAAAGGCAAAGGAATACAATTCAGGGTGTGTGAAGGCTTTGGTCACATACAAGCTGAGTGAGCTAACACTCTCAAGAAGTAGAAAGGGAAATCTCTAGCCAGTACCTGGAGTGATGAAGATTCTGAACGAAGTGCTGAAGATGAGGACATCACCAGTAACAACGTCGCTTTTACTGCTACCCTGAAAGACCAGTCTGAGTGTGACACATCTAGTTATGTTGAATTTAATGTTGCAACATTAGGTACAACATTGGGGAGCATACTAAGCAATGTCAAACAGGATGTTGAAACATCAAGTAGAATATTCAACATTGAATTCGACTCTGAAGGTGATAGTGAGGAAGATGTTGGTGAAGAAGACATTTGGTCGGCATACCAGACCATGTTCAACAAATGGATGCAGATTTGCAAAGCTAACAAAACTTTGAAAGATGAATGTTCCAAACTGAAAAGTGAGAAGGATGATACTAAGGCTAAACTTCTGAAGACCGAGTTCAGTCTCAAGAATATTGAGAACAACCTCAGGAGAACTCTCCTCAGAGCTAAGAAGGCAGAGAAGTCAAAGCTTGATGATATTCTCAACATGGGAAAAGTCTCAGGAGATCACATTTGGGTTGGATACAAAAGAGGAGGCTATTTGCATGCTCCCAAGGCAAGACGTGTTCTCACTACTAAAGAATTTGAAAAACTGGGTCATGACAAAGGGCATGAGCCGAAGTTGAAGCATAGAAAAAGTTCAACATCCAGGTGTCCCGTGTGTGATTACTGCAGGCAAGTAAGGCACATTAACTGGAGTTGCTTCAGCCACATGAAGCACTGGCGTGAAGGAAGAAATGTTAGACATCCCAGCAAAAGGACAACGAAGAAATAGGTTAGGAAATCTGAGTTATATGGCATGGTGGCTTACACTTCGTTCTTTGCTTTTTTCGAAAATCTTTGGTACTTCGACAGTGGATGCTCCCGACACATGGCAGGTAATAAGGGTTTTCTTACAGAGTATTTGGCTGGTAACAAGGTCATGTAACCTTTGGTGATGGTCAGAGGAGTAAGATGGTTGGGAAAGGAAACCTTAATATGATAGGGTCCCTGAAGCTGAAGGATGTATGCATGTAGAAGACTTGAAGGCAAATCTTATTAGCATAAGCCAATTGTGTGATCAGGGCTTTTTCGTCCGGTTCACTAAAGATGAATGTCTAGTCTTCAATAGAGATGATGTATGCATTCTTACTGGGAAAAAGTCTACTAACAACTGTTATCTTCTCCAAGAACCTAACAAGTGCCTCAACGTCACTACTGATGTTTCAAAGCAGTGGCATCAAAAACTAGGTCACATAAATTTCAAGACCTTGATGAAGATATCTCACGTAGGAGCTGTTCGTGGTATACCGACTCTAACCAAGAAGAAAGAGGGTGTGTGTGGACCTAGCCAACTTGGAAAGCAAAAGAAGACGAGTCACAAGGAAATCCAAATGAGTACTATATCTAAAAACTTGGAGCTGCTACATATGGATCTGATCGGACCCACGTCAGAAACTAGCATGGGAGGTAAGAAATATATCTATGTCTGTGTTGATGATTTTTCTCGGTTTACCTGGGTAGATTTTCTTAAGGAAAAATCAGACACGTTTGAAGCCTTCAAGAAACTATGTACTCGTCTTCAGTTGAGAAAGGAGATAGCATTGGCAAGATTGTCAGGATTCGGAGTGATCATGGGAAGGAGTTTGAGAACCATCTTTTCTCTGAATTCTGTGAAGCTCAAGGTATTGCGCATGAATTCTCGGTTCCAAAGACTCCTCAACAAAATGGAGTTGTTGAAAGGAAAAACTGCACCATTCAAGAAATGACGCGCATGATGCTGAATGCCAGGGAGGTCAATGTTAAGTGGTAGGCTGAAGCTGTCAACACTGCATGCTACACTATAAATAGAGTCTATCTTCGTCTAAGAAAAGAAAAAACTCCCTATGAAATCTAGAAAGGTAGGAAACCTGATGTATCTCACTTTCACATTTTTGGAAGCAAATGTTATATACTGCAAGACCGTACTCCAAGGCAGAAGTTTGATGCTAAGAGTGACAAATGGATATTTCTTGAATATTCCACAAAAATCCGTGCTTTCAGAGTGTTAAATCAATGCACAAACTTCATGATGGAGTCAATCAATGTAGTGGTAGATGACTTTGATCAAGGAGAGGCAGCCTTAAGTGAACGGAGGGTTGCTCAGGAAGACTGCACAGATGAGGAAGATTGTGTTGAACCCAATGTTGCAACAAGTGATACAACACAAGGAAATGTTGAACAAAATATTGAAACATCGGATGCAACATATGTTGAGATATCACAGAATGTGACAGAAGAAGTTCAAGTCTCTGATGGAATCACTAAGGTTATACGAAATCATCGTCCAGGGTTGATCATTGGTGATGTTCATGACAGCCGCCGGACAAGAGGTACAAGCTATGTCAACTATCGTGATCTTACCGGATATGCCAGTTTTCTCTCTGTTGTTGAACCTAAAAATGTGAATGAAGCTATTATTGATGAATTCTGGGTGTTAGCTATGCAAGAGGAGCTGAACCAATTTCAGCGTAATGATGTCTGGTTGAGAGACCCAAAGAGATAAATGTCATCGGAACAAAATGGATATTTAAGAATAAAACAGATGAGAAAGGCAATGTCACCCGCAACAAGGCTCGTCTGGTGGCTCAAGGATACACTCAGGTTGAGGGCATTGATTTTGATGAGACGTTTGCACCTGTAGCTTGGCTGGAATCAATCAGACTTCTGCTGGCAGTTGCGTGTAGTCTCAACTTCAAGCTTCATTAGATGGATGTGAAGAGTGCGTTCTTGAATGGGATATTGAATGAAGAAGTGTATGTTGAACAACCAAAAGTTTTTGAAGATCCATTTCTTCCAAATCATGTCTACCGGCTGAAGAAGGCTCTCTATGGACTGAAACAAGCGCCAAAAGCGTGGTACGAGAGGTTGACTAAGTATCTTCTCCAACATGGGTATGAACGAGGGGGAGACGACAAGACATTATTTGTTTAAAGGACCAGATCAGCTGTTATTATGGCTCAGATCTATGTGGATGATATAGTTTTCGGCTCCACTTCACAACTGTTGGTATGCGAATTCATTGCCCTCATACTGAAGGAGTTTGAGATGAGCATGGTTGGTAAATTGAACATGTTTCTTAGACTTCAGGTATAACAACGTAGTTTTGGTCTGTTTATCTCTCAAAGTAAATATGCTAGAAATCATGTTAAGAGATTTGGTCTGGAAAATGCTCGACAAGTTCGTACATATATGTCCACCAGTGAAAATCTCTCCAAGGATGATGGTGGGAAATCGGTGGAAGTCACACTTTACAGAAGTATGATAGGGAGCTGATCGGCCCCCGGATACACACCCGAGAGACAGTCGTAGTTTTATCGCAAGCGCACGGTGTGGTGATGAGCGGGTATCGAACACAAGGAGGTGGTGTTGGCTCCAATCTATCCTAGATTGGTTCGATTACGAATGCTTTATTGGTGGAGATGGTTATGATATGATGTAATAGAAATGGTGACGGATGTCGGTGTCGGTGATACAAAAGTCGGTCAAATAGCGATTCGAATTCAATATAATAAAAGAGTTTAGAGCTAGGGAATCCCTACTACGGATCGTCATTCATCCTTGTAAATAGTGAATCTCAATGTTGCAAGAATTGAATTGAGGTGAACTAATCGTAACTGAATAGAGAACCAAGCTCACGCACTCATGCTATTGACGGTCTATAGCAACCTAGATTAGGGCCACTTTCGTGCAAACCCTAACCTAAGCCACTAGCATGAAGATCGACATCATCGTTCAATCGCACCTCGAGCCCACTCTCGTGCAAACTCGAATTACGACCTAGATTGTGATTGCTCGTATTCGTCCAATCTCTTGCAAACGAATATGTGTATAGATTTATAATAAAAATGATGGCTTTGGTCCAATCTCTTGCAAACAAAGTTTAGCGGATTTCGATTATAAACCTAAATCGAATATCTAAGCCTTCCCATCGATTAGAATCTAATCTCTTGCAAACCCCAAATCGAAGGAAATTCCTAGCTATCTGTAATAAATTAATTACAACCTAACTTTCTATCCATTCTAGCAACATGGAGATTCATTCACCACAAATCTGAAATTAGATCCATATGGTTCATCGCATTGCCCTAGAACAGCGAATCTACTCAAGCATAGCAATAACGATAGAGAAATCGATAAAAAACATTGCTTGCATATAATCAAAGATTCAAATAATAAGAACAAAGATACTTAGATTTGATGAAGAACTTCAATCCCAATACAATCTTTTAGATCCAACATGGTGCCTAGGACATGGCCTAACCTCTAAAATAGTCTCCAAGAAAACAAAATGGAACTCCCTCTAATGACGGCTAAAAACCTCTTATATAGCCCCCCAAAACCTTAGCAAATAACCCTAGAAACCCTCTGAAATTCGTGCCCAAATTTAGGCCTGGCCGCAACTTAAGTTCTGGGCCCGCGTTCACTCGGGCTGAGTGGAAATATGACTTGGTCGAGTGGAAATTCCAGCAGTGTAGCATCAACTTGCAAAAAATTCTCTAGATTTTATCTGACCTATGATTGGCGCGTTTTTGGCGGCGTTGGAACCGTCATGAAGTCTACTATCCATAAAAAATATGAGAAAAATACTTTGCCCACTGGAATGATAGCATATTTCAAAAAAGTGGGATGATGTCTGAAAATCTGGGCGCTCGTGTCATCGGCGTCACTCGGCCGAGTGGGATTTTTCACTCGGGCAAGTGGACTTCTCTACTCGGCCGAGTAGGGTCTTCTAATGTTCTCCTAAAATTCCAGAGAGTCTTCTTCGAAGTCGGTGTTTCGCACTCTGGCGCTCTGCGTCACTCGGCCAAGTGGGATTCATCACTCAGCCGAGTGGGTCTTCTGCTGTGCTCCCCAGAATTCCAGTGAGTCTGGTTCGATTTCCTTCATAAGTTGACCTCACTCAGGCGAGTGGAGTTCTCTACTCGGTCAAGTGCATTGTGGCACTCAAGTCAGGCAGATGTTCTTCGTATCAGTCGTACTCGATCGAGTACACTGATTCACTCGGGCGAGTAACTAGCGTGACTCGGCCGAGTGGCTTGTTTCTAGAATCCTTCCTTCTTCTCCTCATCTCCTCGACGATTCTATCGATCTTCTTCTTCTCCCTCTCATCGTCCAGCACCGTTAGCTCCCCAATAAGGCCATGAGCGATGCTCCAATACGCGTACAAGTCCCTTAAGCTCATTTTTGCTCCTGATCGCTCCATATTTCCTGAAATCCGACGAAAACGAGAAATAGTGAAAAGTAACGAAATATCGTTGAACAATCATGAAAATCGCAATATGAACAATCGAAATGGTATGCAAACATGCAGAAAAAAGGTGTAAAATATGGATCGATCAAAATCCCCCAAGCTTACCTCTTACTCGTCCTCGAGGAAGATAAGTAGAGAGGTGAACTTGGGAGATGAAAACAAAGGAAATGAAATGAAAGAAAAAGAATACGAAGTGAAAGTGGTCACTAGATTATTCTCCCAGATATCAAGCCATAAGCTACACATCATGATAGCTCGGAAAATACGAATCGCATACTATAAAGATTTCATATCTTACTTAAACATGATACTCGCAAGCTTTTAAGAACAACAAAAGGGACTCTCTAAGTTCATACAATCGATTCACATCCACATCATGCATTTCATAGAATTTAATATACAAGTCATTGGCGACACACTTTTCAATCAGAATTATAACATAAGCATATTAGAATCACACCAAGCATACAATGGAGAATGGAATAAATTATGGCATTCACATATTTATATCGATTCATAAGAAATCTCCATAACTAAAGTATTTTGCTAAGTTTCACCATTATCAAACTTTCCCATTCGTGCACATCTCTACTCTAATGTCGCACTCACTCATATGGTCAAGTGAATTCACCCCCCAGGCTTGGCTTTAGGCTTCACATCTAAAGGAATATGATAGTAGAAAATGGGAACTTTGCCTTGGTTTTTCCAAGTATTTTGTGGCTCCAATAATGAGATAGAGAAATATTTTTCTTTTTTTCTTTTTGAACTTTATGTTTCTCATTTTTCCTTTTGGATTTTTGTAGGAGCTACATGATCTGTATTTTTGGTTCTTGGCTCCTTTTTGGCTTTTTGTACTTTTTGGAGCTAAAATTTTCTTTTGTATGGATTTTTTGGGAAATAAATGCAAAATAAGTAGTTTTAGGAGGTGAACTCAAGTGACATGTAGAGAATAAAAAGATATATGTGGAGAAGGAAATGGTGTAACACTCGGTTCACTCTAAGATGTGCATAAATGGTTCAATAAGATAATACATCAACTAAACTCAAATGTAAGCATGGATATTCTCAATCATTTCAATAAATAGTGAAGTCAAGCAGTAAAGGATACAATCATATTGGGCATGCAACAATAGGTGAATAAGACAATAAGGCAGATGATTCCGTTATACAATTGATGCGTGAATCTTGGTGCACTTCCAACAAAAGCATACTAAATACTAATCCATACATTCAGCTTCAATAAATACCATGCAATTACTTAGAGGAGTCATCAAGAGAAATAGATTTGCAAGCACATAGATAACAGGACTATGGAATACACTAAGTAGCATGGCAAGGAATAATAAGCATCGTGATGGTTGCTAAAGCAATAATAGATATCATCATACGAAATTCATCTAGCGGAAGAAGAGTAAGGAAAATAAAGAAATAAAAGTAAAAGAGATGAAAGAAAAGAAAACCAAGCACACAATATGATGCATAAACACACATAAAAGAAAAATAAAATGGTAAATTCAAAAAGATGATGCAAAAAATTTGAAAAATTCTTAAAATCCTAAAACAAAGTAAAATTGCAACTAATGCTTCTAAATGACATGGAAATGCACTCCCCAAGCTTAAACTTTACATTTTCCTCAATGTGATCATAACGGAAGAATGTGAGGAATAACGATAATAATAAGAGGGTCAATGAAAATGTTGAAATGAATGACATGAAATCCTAATGCAACTATATGCACATACAATGATGCATGAGAGCGCCTTCCTCCAAGCTTATACCAAACAAGCCTATTCAAATGACTCGATTAAAAATGTCACGTCTTTGCTAAGCGAGATCAAGTCAAACGAATAAGAAAGTCAGGTTTCACTTGAAAGAAATGCACGATGGTGGTGAGCAAAAGGATGTGGCGTATCAAATTATGAAGATGACAATATATATATTGGAAAGTTAGTATATCTTTATTGATGGACAGAAACTTTACATCACTATAGTATCTAGGCATGGGGAATCAATAAAAAGAGGAGAGGGCACAAGCGCCGTCACTCTTAATTAGAGACTGTCCACCCTAGGCAAACTATACAAAGATTAAATAATCATAAATCCTGGCTTAGCCCAAATCTCTGAACTCCCAATTTGCAAATACCGATGCCTCCGCATAGGAGGAGGGATCCTGGCCTAACATAGCAACTCTGATATCCGCTGCAATCGCCTCAAAAATCTCCGTTTTACCTCTGCTCTTTCCTTCTAAAACTCAACTATTCCTCTCATGCCAAATGTGCCAAACCATGGAAGAGAGGGCAGTTTTAGCTAATCTGCTCAGAGCTCCTTTACCCCCAAAATTCACCAAGTAAAATTCACCAATATCAGCCAGGGAAGTTCCAATCTGGCCTTTGACATTTAACTTTAGCAGAGATCTTTTAAGGAGGTAACTAGTGTAGGAACAAGAGAAGAATAAGTGGTTTATATCCTCCATGATATCCTTGCCTCAAAGAACACAGTGAACTGGTGTGTTTAATCCACATCTACTTATACTATCTCTAGTTAGCAGCTTACCCCTGAAAGCTCGAAGGAGAGTGAGGGACCACTTCGGAATATGTCCCGGAAACCATACCAACTTCTGGAAACGGAACGGCTCACCCCACAACCGAACCCCTTCCCAGGCTTCTTTAAACTTGAAGAGATCACCAGCATAAGCGCAGTCTGGAGAAGGCAAGCGGCTTGTAGAGCCTGGCATTCCAGGAGAAAGCAAGCAGCTTGTAGAAGTCGGCACGGCAGGAGATTGCAAGCAGGCTGTAGAAGAAGGCACCCAAGATTGCAAGCGGCTCTTAGAAGAGGGCGCCCAGGCCCAAGAATCCGTGCCCTGTGCGATGGCCACATAGGCAAGGTGATGCCGGAAATTTGAAATAGCCGGGTCATTCACCCAAGCCCCTTGGACCCAATAATCACTCACACGCTTCATTGTGGAGTCCGGGGGTACCGCAGCCAGATTTCTAAGAGGTCCACAATCGAGCCAATAGTCATGCCAGAATAGGGTAGAGCGTCCGTCTTTCACCACTCGCCTGATGAGTTTACTGGAAGCCGTTCTACAGTTCAGCATATGTTTCCAAGTGCCAGAATGTATTAATAATCCCTTTGCAGCATAGAACCCATCAGCCCCATCGTATCTAACTCTCATTTGCTTTGCCCATAAGCTCTTAGAGGTAAGAAATCTCCACGTCAGCCTAACCCCAGATGCCACATTGAGATCCTCCAATAAATGAATGCCCGCTCCACCTTCAGACTTTGGGGAACAGATATCCTTCCATGACCAAGCACGAGAAGGACCCATAATGAAACGCCTGCAAAGAGATGAAATATCTCGCACTACAGTGTAAGGCATATGATAGGCTTGTGTCACGACCCGCTTCCCTAAAATGGAGGCGAGACGTGAAAAGGTCCGCACGAGAGTGGAGCTGTGAAGCCACAAACCCGATAAGCGTAAATAAAACATAAGCAGGTCCCTATAACCACAACGGAACAACAATAATAATACAAGGAGAGACTGAAATAAAAACCTCCTGTCTCAAATATTGTCCAACATGAAAATAAGTTCAACATCCAGAAAAGCCACCAGGCTAAACGAAAAGAGTCTAAAGGCCCAGAACAAGGCCAACAAAAGCAGCGACATAACAAAGTATAGGTGCTACGCACCGATAACAAAACAACTGTCTAAACAAAAGTAAAACACAACGAAGACACTAGGACTAGTCCCCAGTGTCCACGTACTCCCCGTCAAACACAAGCTCGGGCTCGGCGTCAGCAAACACCTCGTCCTCAACAAGGTACTCAGGCTCAGGATCTAACATGTGTCACCCAAAAGAGTAAAGGGGTACATGTCAGCAAGTCTAAAAGACTTGGGCAAGGAAACTGAAAGTAAGGCAACTCGCAACCTAGCAGTTTAGTATGCATGACATGGCAGTTATAACATGAGTGCACAATTAAAACATGGCAAGACAATTTGTACAAGAGAACAATTATCGGGACAAGACAAGAGTAGCCAAGCTACTATCAATCTCAATCAATTCACATTGTTGTAGGTGTTTACGCCCTTCAGCTGAATGGTTCATCATTCACACCGATCGGCACTAAACCCAATTCACGTTTCACGGTTGTTTGTAGATGTTTACGCCCTTCAGCTGAATGGTTCATCATTCACACCGATCGGCACTAAACACTACCCCACCCTAGAGTTTACGTCTTACAACTGCAGTTGCGGATCAGGCAGACTCCCAGTTGAATGACCGCTTAACCCTTACCCCATCCCATGCTTAAACAAGCCAGGGTCCCTGCACATGAGCCCAGCAAGTGAGCCAGGGTTGCCCCGCACTGGAGCTTGTTTCTTAGTTCACAATTCAATATCGAGCGTTGGGGTTAGCAACTACATGGCTCGCTTCTGGAACACGAGCCAGGAACACAAGTATTGTAGCGATGCTACGCAATCACGGGATCACCAAAAGAATGCAATGACATGACATTTAATTTGCGTGCCGTTAATGGAAAGTAAATATGACATGGTAATTGTGCAACATGCTAAATGTCGGAATTAGCTTCGTCGTCAAGCTAATTCCCCAATTTGTGCCTAGGCGAGTATCATTTCGTCGCCTAGCCTATTTTACGCCTACAACAAGCAAATGGCCTAAAACATGGCCTAAACCCTAAGTAGCAAGTTTCACTTGCCTAGCACCGGGGATGACGACCACTTCGTCACACGGATGCCAATCTACGGGGAAATCGCTGTTATGGGGGAACAATCATCAAACAACATGAATTTTTATTAGGGTTGCATAAAAATATAAATAGGTTATGAAAACAACGGTAGATCGATTTCTTACCGAGAGGAGGCGGAATAAACACTCCGGGGAACCCTACGATCAGATCTGGAAAAGATTGGAGAAGTTTGGGGAAACTAGGGTTTCGGGGGATTTGGGGATTTTGATGGTTTTGGTGAGATTTTAGGGAAGATGAGAGGTAGATAGAGTGGATGGATGGTTTGGATGATGGATTTAGGGCTTGGAATGAAGGGATGAAGCTTGGAGGAAGATGGGGGCTCAAAGGGGAAGATTTTAGGGTTTTGGGTCGTGTTTAGGAAGAAGAAAACGTTTGGGTTGGGTTTAAATAGGATGGGCTGGCGGCTGCCCAGAAATTAGGGTTTTAACACAGATTAGTCGGTCAAAGAACAACCACTGACCGACTAGTTTGGCAACTAGTCGGTCGGTCGACCAACGCAGACCGACTAAGTGTAAACAGTAACTCCTGAACGAAAATAGGATTTAGAGTTAGTCGGTCCATGAACAAGTACTGACCGACTAGTTTAGCATCTAGTCGGTCGATGAACGTTCTTAGACCGACTAAGAGTAAACAGTATTGATACTAAAATTACGATGATGTGTTAGTCGGTTAAAGAAGCATTGCTGACCGACTAGTTTGCAACCTAGTCGGTCAACCAACGTTCATAGACCGACTAACGATAAACAGTAACTCCTGAATAATTTAGAAAGCCAACTAGTCGGTCCAAGAAGGATTGCCGACCGACTGGATCGTCATCTAGTCGGTCGGTGCCCCTTCTTATACCGGCTAATGAGCACAAAAAGTTCCGATACGGAGCGCGGGCCCCGGGATCGATTCCTAAGACTCCTAGGCTTGATCTAATAGTTAGATACGACCGTTATGAAGTCCGTCACGAATGACATACTTCGAAATCGACGAACCTAAGGAAGAAACGAGAAAATACGACGAATCGATCGAAAATGAAAGCTACGGAGACGAAAACCACACAAGAGGAGAAAATCTGTAACGGTATGTTTTCGTTGTACTTTGTTCGTGCACGTGCTTTTGGCCGTGCACGTGTTTATTTTAGACTTTACTTGATCGTGAACACTTTTGTGTGATATGTCGTTGTGAACGTCTCTGAGAGTATTAAATAGTGGCACTATCTTGGAACGACACTTCTCGAGTCGTTTTTCCACAATTTAAACTTACTCGATGAGACGTGACGATTCTCACTCTTGACGGGAGACTTTTCTATTTTTAGTCTCGTCGTCCGACGTCGAAATAGAGATCCGTCTTCTTAGTTAGCTCACATTCGTCGCCACGATCACCACGATATTTATTTTATAATTTTTGGAGTTTATTTGACCACTTTTAAATTTTTAACAAGTTTTATATTATTTTTAATAATTAATTTATAAATTATTTTCGGCCAAATAAAATTTATTTGAGTTTTAAACGTTTTAAAGAATTTTTGGGCCAATTTCCAGCTCATTTGGACCAAGTCAAACCCTTGGGTGAGTTGGAGAAGTTGAATTTCAAATTTTAAATTATTTTAAACTTCTAATCCTATTAGATTTAGCCCTAGACCAAGTCAACCCATCTACACTATATAAACAACCCCTAGGAAGACCTATTTTCACAAGAAATTAGCCCTAGCCTCTTCCAAAACTCAATTTGGACGTTGCGACGATTCGTCGCAACGTTGCGACGTTCAGCCCCCGCTCCGACCGAAGAAAACGGCCACGTTCCCCCGCTCCGACCGAAGCCCAACCCCGCAGCCGCTCCGCTCCGCATCGCTGCAGCATCCGTCGCCCCGTTCCCTCGGTCAGACCGAGGCCTTGGCCCGCATCCGCTTGTCGCCCCGCTCCGCACAGCGCTCCGCACCGTCGCCCGCTTGTCGCCCCGCTCCGCACCCCCCGCACGACCGACCCGCTGCTCCGCACCGACCGGTGTTGCAAGTGTTGCAACGTTGCAACGCTGCCCCGCACCGCATCCAAGCACCTGACCGAGGCTCCCTACCGATCTGACCGAAGGAGACAGCCCCGCCCGCTGCTGCGACCGACCCAAAACGTTGCACAGCCCCGTTTCCCCGCAGCGACCGAGAGATCTCCCCGCATTGGCTGTGTACGACCGAGAGCCACTCGTCGCAACCACGCATCCGTCGCACCGCTTGCCTCCGTGGGCCCCCCAAGTTCTCCAGAGTTATTGTGGGTTCCCCAAAGGTCCCTAGGACTACGGTGGGCCCCACCTAGGTGCGTTCTCTTCGACGACTTGCCGCGTACGACGTCGTCGCACGTCGTAGCCCGTCGTCGCACGTGCGAGCTTTGGAATCTGGAATCGTCGCCCCGGTCGATTGCTCTGAAATTTCCAGCGAGGAATCTAATTGGAATCTGGACTTGGAGCGCAATCTTTTATTCCAACCCCCGGCGTCGCTACCCGACGCCGGTGTAGCTTTCGCGTCGTGTTGAGGTAACGTTTTGCACCCCTAGGACCCCCAACCAAATTGCATGCTAACCAAGACTAAAAATCATTATTTTAAAGTATTTTAAATGTTTTAGCAATCACTAATCAAGATTAATAAAACGGATGTAGGCCGGTGGACTTGTGCATGTAGGAATCGTGACTTTTGACTCGTTGGACGGTGTTTTCTTGACGTGATAGTCGCAGGCAAGTGAAACTTGCCAAATCATGCTTAGGGCCATGTTTTTAGGCCACTTACTTGTTTTTAGCGTAAAAGAGACTAGTCAGTGAAATGATAGCTGGCTAGACGCCTACTTGATCTAGTTTGACAACGAAACTAGATCCGTCACCTAAATGATCTAGCTTGACAACGAAGCTAGATCCAACCCCTTTAACTTGTTAATCATGCATGCTTAACTGTCACGTTTACTTTCCTTACCTGTACGCTTTACTACTTGCCATGTCATGTCATCCATGCATTGAATGTCGCATTCGTAGCACACGCTACATACTTGTACTTGCTTGTCCCGGGCTAGGTGCACCCCTACGCCATACTTGTTAAAACACTTCCTGGCTCGTGATCCAGAAGCGAGCATTCCCGTTCGGGGGTAAGGCCCTGGCTCGATACACGTGGAGGGGTAGGGTTGAGCGACCACTCAGCGTAGAAGTGTGCCCGTACAGCCTCTTCAGCTGTAAGGCGTGAACTCTGTGCACGAGGTGCTTACTTTTCTTGTCTTGTACTTGACTTGTGAATGTCATGCCATGAACGTACCTTACTTTACTTTACCTTACTTGTTGCACTCATACTTAAACTGCCATGTCATTGCATCATGCTAGAACTGCTAGGTTGTTTTTTTACTTGTACTTTCAGTTTCACTTGCACAAGTCTTTTAGACTTGCTGACATGTGCCCCTTGCTCTTTTGGATATCACATGTTAGACCCTGAGCCAGAGACAGTCGTTGAGGACGAGGTGTTTGCTGACGCTGAGCCTGAGCCTACGTTCGTCGAGGAGTACGAGGACACCGGAGACCAGTCTTAGTGGCTGTGGAGTTACTTTTGATTTAGCTTGCTGTTAGTTGTCGGTGCTTGCACCATTTCTTTGTTTTTGTACTTTGTACTTTTGTTGGCCATGCTGGGCCTCTTTTAGACTCTTTTATTTTAGCCTGGTGGCTTTTCTGCGATGTTGAGATTTATTACTATGGATATTCTGAGATGTTTCTTTTGTCTCTTTCGTTATTATTATCTTTGTTTCGTTTCGCGTTGCAAGGACCTGCAGTTAAATTTGATTGACGCTTATCGGACTTGTAGCTTTGTAGCTTCAAGTTTGAGCGGACCTTCTCACGCTTCGCCTCCACGTTTTGGGAAGCGGGGCGTGACAGGTTTTGTTGGTGGCCCATGCAGGTCCTTCTTGCAATTACGAATTAATGGAACAACGATAATAACGGAATATCCATTAAATAAATTGCAACATCCAAGTCATTAAGCTATTTGAGTCTAATTTGTTTGTTCGTTTTCTATGTCATTAGATGGCTGGACGACGACAGACCCGATCTGGTAGTGGGCCCAATCGTGCTGAGGAGCCGGATAGAGAGCCCACCAATGCTGAGATCATGAGGATGATGCATCAGATGATGCAGGTGCAGTAGGGCATGCTCCAGACCACCCAAAGTGCCCCTCGCTTCGAGCCTGGAGCGAAGCAGTTTCGGGAGCTGGGCCCGACCTACTTTGATGGATCTGAAGGACCGTTGGCTGCTGAGGAGTGGATCAGGAACACCGAGGATAATCTGAAGATGTCGAAGGTCAACCCGGCTGGATGGGTTGATCTGGCGAAGAAGCAGCTTAAGGATAATGCCCAAAATTGGTGGGATGCAGAGGAGGAGCTGTTGGTGAGCCCTATACCTTGGGCGACTTTCAAGTCTAGATTCGATGAGGAGTACTTTCCGAAAGCTGCCAGGAGGGAGATGTTGCAGCGATTCATTGAGCTGAAGCAGGGGAATCTGTCGGTGGACCAGTACCACCAGGAGTTCACTAGGCTGAGTCGCTTCGCGCCGAAGATGGTGGAGGATGCTGAGGAGAAGGCTCCGAGGTTTCTGCAGGGCCTTTCCTTAGACTTGCAGAGCCTGATGTCTACGACGGACATGGAGTCATATCAGAAGTTGCTGGTAGCTGCTCGGAGACAGGAGAAGATTGCAAAACTGAAGAGAGGTCAGATTTCTGGTGCTGGGAAGAGGCCTATGGAGCAGTCTAGGCCTGGGGTCAAGCCTACCCAGCCAGTGCAGTTCAAGAGGCCAGGTGGGCCTATTGTGAAGACTTGCCATTTCTGCGGCAAGACTGGTCACATCAAGGAGCAGTGCAGGAAATTTTTGGGGCAGTGCCTGATCTGTGGAGATGCTACTCATGTAGCGAGGGATTGTCGGCACGCGAACCAGCTGAGGAGAGGACCTGATGGAGCACAGCTACAGAGGGGACCAGTTGCAGCCCAGCCCTTACAGCAGAGAGCACCTGTACCTGCTGGACGTGGAGCGCCTCTTCTTCCGCAGAAGCAGGCGTATCAGCAGGCTGTTCAGCCAAGGAGGCAGGCGTACTTGATGACTGCAGTGGAGACCGAGGCTGTGGACGAGGTTATCGCAGGTAACCCTCTGTAGAGTTGTTCTTCCCTTAGTTAGTTTTGATTGTTAGATTATGGTTGTTGCTTGCATATGATTGTTTGTTAGAATAGGTTTGATTGTTAGTCTGTTTGTTAGGTGTGATTTTGGTTTGCACGTTTCCTGCACGAGTCCTCTTTGACTCTGGTGCATCGATGTGCATTATTTCCCGGAGCTTCGTGGAGGAGCATTCCTTGACGACTTCCCCTCTTCCCAAGAGCTGGAACATCGTTACAGGAAATGGTGTAATCTCAGTGCATCGTGGGTGCAATTCTTGCCCTTTGGTGGTTTGTGGACATGAGCTTTACGTTGATTTTATTGTCCACGACATCATCAATTACGATGTAGTGCTTGGAATGGATTGGCTAGCGAGTTTCTATGCTACGATCGATTGTCGGAGGAAGAAGGTGGTGTTCGAGATCCCAGGACATCCGGTGTTTGAGTTCAGTCGAGGTAGCAGTTCGCTTGGCCCTGTCAGGTTTCGGGCCAGACCGATGGAGCTTGTTGCTATGCAGATGGAGCAGGATAGACCAGCTGTGGTATGTGAGTTCGACGACGTCTTCCCCGAGGAGATGTCTGGACTGCCACCCGATCGAGCTCTCGAGTTTTCGATCGACCTTGTTCCGGGAGCGCAGCCTATTTCGAAGGCGCCATATCGTATGGCACCAGCAGAGTTGGAAGAGTTGCGTAGACAGCTGGATGATCTTTTACAGAAGGGATACATCAATCCCAGTGTGTCTCCGTGGGGAGCACCGGTGTTGCTGGTCAAGAAGAAGGATGGTTCGCGTCGCATGTGTGTGGATTACCGGGAGCTGAATGCCGTGACTATCAAGAATAAATATCCCTTGCCTCGTATTGATGACATCTTTGATCAGCTCGGAGGATCGAGGGTGTTCTCTAAGTTGGATTTGAGAAGTGGTTACCATCAGCTCAAGGTGAAGAAGGACGACATCCCGAAGACAGCGTTCAGGACAAAGTATGGTCACTACGAGTTCGTGGTTATGCCCTTCGGCGTAACCAACGCGCCCGCAGTTTTTATGAACCTGATGAATCTGGTCTTCTACGACTTTCTAGACAAGTTCGTCGTCATCTTCATTGACGATATTCTGATCTATTCGAAGTCGGAGGAAGAGCATGCATCGCACTTGAGGACAGTGTTGGAAATCTTGAGGAAGCATCGTTTGTATGCTAAGTATTCCAAGTGCGAGTTTTGGCTGGATAGAGTTGCTTTTCTCGGGCATGTGATGTCTGGTGATGGAATTTCTGTGGATCTCGAGAAGATTGTGGCTATCAGGGAGTGGCCGGTTCCGCAGTCGGCGTCAGAGATTCGGAGTTTCCTTGGGCTTGCAGGATATTACCGACGTTTCATTAAGGACTTTTCTCGGATTGCTGAGCCGATGACCAGACTGACGCGGAAGAATGTGCCATATGCTTGGTCTGATGATTGCGAGAAGGCTTTTGGTGTCCTGAAGGAGAGGTTGACGACTGCCCCTGTACTTGTTGTGCCTGATCGGAGTGGAGGATTCGAGATCTTATGCGATGCTTCTGGCAAGGGTCTTGGATGTGTGTTGCATCAGCATGGGCATGTGGTTGCGTATGCTTCTCGTCAGCTTAAGGCTCATGAGAAGAATTACCCGACACATGATTTGGAGTTGGCTGCTGTCGTGTTTGCGCTGAAGATTTGGAGGCACTTCCTGCTGAGTGAGAAGGTGAAGATCTTCACCGATCACAAAAGCTTGAAGTATATCTTTACTCAGAAGGAGCTCAACATGCGACAGCGCCGATGGTTGGAGCTCATGGCAGACTATGAGATTGATTTGCAGTATCACCCTGGCAAGGTGAATGTGGTTCCGGATGCACTGAGCAGACTTCCAGCGGTGATGATGTTGACCTCGCAGTGGAGATTGCAGCAGGATTTTTGCGAGTCTGGTATCGAGATTATTCTTCCTGGAGAGACTTCCTCGTTGATGAGCATGCAGATACAGTCGACGATTGTGGATAGGATCAAGGCTGGGCAGTCTGGAGATGCTAAGCTGGTGAATATTCGGGAGCAGGTGGAAGCCGGTTTGCGGACTGACTTCTTGATCCACGAGGATGGTTCGTTGAGATTTGGAGCCAGGTTGTGTGTGCCAGCTGGAGATATCAGAGAGGAATTATTAGTGGAGGCACACAGTTCGCCGTATTCTGTGCATCCTGGTGGGACCAAGATGTACAAGGATCTTCGTCTGAACTTTTCGTGGCATGGTATGAAAAGGAGTGTGGCTCGGAGCGTAGCCAAGTGTTTGGTTTGCCAACAAGTAAAGGCGGAGCATCAGCGTACGGCAGGGTTGCTGCAACCGCTTCCGATTCCGGAGTGGAAGTGGCAGCACATCACTATGGATTTCGTGACTGGACTACCTCGGAGTCCAAAGCAGAACGACGCGATTTGGGTGATCGTAGACCGGTTGACCAAATCTGCGCACTTTATTCCCTTCCGAGTAGGACAGTCTACTGAAACGCTAGCGAAGAGATATATGGAGGTAAATTCATTTACTCTCCGTTTTTATTTCCTTTTACTAGTTTAGATAGTGATGTAACGTGAATCGTGTAGGAGATCGTACGACTTCACGGAGTCCCCGTGAGTATCGTGTCGGACAGAGACACGAGATTCACTTCTCAATTTTGGCAGAGTCTGCAGAAGAGCTTGGGTACGAGTTTGAGTTTCAGCACGGCGTACCACCCGCAGACGGATGGCCAGTCCGAGAGGACGATTCAGATCTTGGAGGCTATGTTGCGAGCTTGCATGTTGGACTTTAAGGGATCTTGGGAGGTTCATCTCCATCACGTTGAGTTTGCCTATAATAACAGCTACCAGGCGAGTATTGGAATGGCGCCTTTCGCCGCGCTATATGGAAAGAAATGTCGATCGCCACTGAGCTGGGACGACGTTGGAGATCGGGAGCTGTTAGGACCGGAGATGATCATGGAGGCCGTGGACGTTGTGAGGAATGTTCGAGAGAAGCTGAGGATTGCGCAGGACCGTTTCAAGCATTGGGCAGATGCTAAACGGATGCCTTTGGAGTTTCAGCCTGGCGATCATGTCTTCCTGAAGATTTCTCCGAACCGCGGAGTTAATCGATTCGGGAAGAGAGGCAAGCTGAGTCCGAGGTTCATTGGACCGTTCGATGTTCTGGAGAGAGTTGGAGCTGTGGCTTATCGCTTGGCGTTGCCACCGTCGCTGGTGGGAGTTCACGACGTATTTCACGTATCTCAGTTACGTCGATACGTTAGTGATCCATCTCATGTTGTGGATTTCTCGGAGATTACGGTTCGTTCGGATCTGTCTTATGATCAGCAGCCCGTTGAGATTCTGGATCGTCGACAGAAGCAGCTGAGGAATAAGACCGTCGACTTGGTTCGAGTGCAGTGGCGTCACGGTTCCCCTGGTGAGTCTACCTGGGAGCGTGAAGATGAGATGAGAGAGCGTTTCCCGCACCTTTTCCCGAGCAGTGCTTGATGTTGATTCCGAGGGCGGAATCATTTCTAAGGTGGGGAGGATGTAACGGTACGTTTTCGTTGTACTTTGTTCGTGCACGTGCTTTTGGCCGTGCACGTGTTTATTTTAGACTTTACTTGATCGTGAACACTTTTGTGTGATATGTCGTTGTGAACGTCTCTGAGAGTATTAAATAGTGGCACTATCTTGGAACGACACTTCTCGAGTCGTTTTTCCACAATTTAAACTTACTCGATGAGACGTGACGATTCTCACTCTTGACGGGAGACGTTTCTATTTTTAGTCTCGTCGTCCGACGTCGAAATTGAGATCCGTCTTCTTAGTTAGCTCACATTCGTCGCCACGATCACCACGATATTTATTTTATAATTTTTGGAGTTTATTTGACCACTTTTAAATTTTTAACAAGTTTTATATTATTTTTAATAATTAATTTATAAATTATTTTCGGCCAAATAAAATTTATTTGAGTTTTAAACGTTTTAAAGAATTTTTGGGCCAATTTCCAGCTCATTTGGACCAAGTCAAACCCTTGGGTGAGTTGGAGAAGTTGAATTTCAAATTTTAAATTATTTTAAACTTCTAATCCTATTAGATTTAGCCCTAGACCAAGTCAACCCATCTACACTATATAAACAACCCCTAGGAAGACCTATTTTCGCAAGAAATTAGCCCTAGCCTCTTCCAAAACTCAATTTGGACGTTGCGACGATTCGTCGCAACGTTGCGACGTTCAGCCCCCGCTCCGACCGAAGAAAACGGCCACGTTCCCCCGCTCCGACCGAAGCCCAACCCCGCAGCCGCTCCGCTCCGCATCGCTGCAGCAGCCGTCGCCCCGTTCCCTCGGTCAGACCGAGGCCTTGGCCCGCATCCGCTTGTCGCCCCGCTCCGCACAGCGCTCCGCACCGTCGCCCGCTTGTCGCCCCGCTCCGCACCCCGCACGACCGACCCGCTGCTCCGCACCGAACGGTGTTGCAAGTGTTGCAATGTTGCAACACTGCCCCGCCCCGCATCCAAGCGCCTGACCGAGGCTCCCTACCGATCTGACCGAAGGAGACAGCCCCGCCCGCTGCTGCGACCAACCCAAAACGTTGCACAGCCCCGTTTCCCCGCAGCGACCGAGAGATCTCCCCGCATTGGCTGTGTACGACCGAGAGCCACTCGTCGCAACCCCGCATTCGTCGCACCGCTTGCTTCCGTGGGCCCCCCAAGTTCTCCAGAGTTATTGTGGGTTCCCCAAAGGTCCCTAGGACTACTATGGGCCACACCTAGGTGCGTTCTCTTCGACGACTTGCCGCGTACGACGTCGTCGCACGTCGTAGCCTGTCGTCGCACGTGCGAGCTTTGGAATCTGGAATCGTCGCCCCGGTCAATTGCTCTAAAATTTCCAGCAAGGAATCTAATTGGAATCTGGACTTGGAGCGCAATCTTTTATTCCAACCCCCGGCGTCGCTACCCGACGCCGGTGTAGCTTTCGCGTCGTGTTGAGGTAACGTTTTGCACCCCTAGGACCCCCAACCAAATTGCATGCTAACCAAGACTAAAAATCAGTATTTTAAAGTATTTTAAATGTTTTAGCAATCACTAATCAAGATTAATAAAACGGATGTAGGCCGGTGGACTTGTGCACGTAGGAATCGTGACTTTTGACTCGTTGGACGGTGTTTTCTTAACGTGATAGTCGCAGGCAAGTGAAACTTGCCAAATCTTGCTTAGGGCCATGTTTTTAGGCCACTTACTTGTTTTTAGCATAAAAGAGACTAGTCAGTGAAATGATAGTTGGCTAGACGCCTACTTGATCTAGTTTGACAACGAAACTAGATCCGTCACCTAAATGATCTAGCTTGACAACGAAGCTAGATCCAACCCCTTTAACTTGTTAATCATGCATGCTTAACTGTCACGTTTACTTTCCTTACCTGTACGCTTTACTACTTGCCATGTCATGTCATCCATGCATTGAATGTCGCATTCGTAGCACACGCTACATACTTGTACTTGCTTGTCCCGGGCTAGGTGCACCCCTACGCCATACTTGTTAAAACACTTCCTGGCTCGTGATCCAGAAGCGAGCATTCCCGTTCGGGGGTAAGGCCCTGGCTCGATACATGTGGAGGGGTAGGGTTGAGCGACCACTCAGCGTAGAAGTGTGCCCGTACAGCCTCTTCAGCTGTAAGGCGTGAACTCTGTGCACGAGGTGCTTAATTTTCTTGTCTTGTACTTGCCTTGTGAATGTCATGCCATGCACGTACCTTACTTTACTTTACCTTACTTGTTGCACTCATACTTAAACTGCCATGTCATTGCATCATGCTAGAACTGCTAGGTTTTTTTTTTACTTGTACTTTCAGTTTCACTTGCACAAGTCTTTTAGACTTGCTGACATGTGCCCCTTGCTCTTTTGGGTGTCACATGTTAGACCCTGAGCCAGAGACATTCGTTGAGGACGAGGTGTTTGCTGACGCTGAGCCTGAGCCTACGTTCGTCGAGGAGTACGAGGACACCGGAGACCAGTCTTAGTGGCTGTGGAGTTACTTTTGATTTAGCTTGCTGTTAGTTGTCGGTGCTTGCACCATTTCTTTGTTTTCGTACTTTGTACTTTTGTTGGCCATGCTGGGCCTCTTTTAGACTCTTTTATTTTAGCCTGGTGGCTTTTCTGCGATGTTGAGATTTATTACTATGGATATTCTGAGATGTTTCTTTTGTCTCTTTCGTTATTATTATCTTTGTTTCGTTTCGCGTTGCAAGGACCTGTAGTTAAATTTGATTGACGCTTATCGGACTTGCAGCTTTGTAGCTTCAAGTCTGAGCGGACCTTCTCACTCTTCGCCTCCACGTTTTGGGAAGCGGGGCGTGATAAAATCCACCAAAACATATATTATATTATAATAAATCCAGATACATGAAAAGCAGTCGTTACAGCTTGCATCCAGAATACCACCATTCCGTATATGACCGACTTAACCAGCTCAATCCGCCCAGCAATAGATAACATAGTTGACGAACATCTCATAAGCCTCTTCTTGTATTTATCTACCAATCTACTGTACATTGGTGCTTTGGGATATTTGGACGACAAAGGGAGACCCAGGTAAGTAGTAATAGTGGAGGAAATCTTTATACCTAAGCAATCCACAAGAATGGACCTGTCCTTGGTGCCCTTACTAAATATTACCGAACTCTTGTCCCAATTTACTTGCACCCCTGTAAAATTCCTGAAATCAAGAAGCAATGACTTGATGCACCTGAAAGATTTTAGATTAGCTCTGCAAAACACTAGAAGGTCATCTGCAAACAGAAGATGGGAAATGGTGCCCGAACGTCTCATGGGCTGAAGAGCGCCACTACCAAGTGCCTTAGCCATTAGAATTGAGAAAGCTTCCATAGCAATAATGAACAGGTAAGGAGATAGAGGATCCCCTTGCCTAATTCCCATGTTGCCATCAAAATACCCCACTGGAGAGCCCTTAACCATCACAGAGAAAGTAGGCGAAGTAATACATTCACTGATCCACCTTATAAAAAAATTAGGGAATCCCATCTGATCCATAAAGTGTAGAATAAACTCCCGGTTAACTGAATCAAAAGCTTTCCGCAAATCTAGCTTTAGGCAGGCCTTCCCCCCATAGGGTTACTGAAGTCCCTAATCTGCTCGTGAGCAATAAGGGTGCTATCCGATAACAGCATCCCTTTAAGGAAGGACGCCTGATTAGGAGAGATAAGTTCATGAATCACCACCCTGAGCCTATTGCAGATAATCTTGCTAACTATTTTATATAAAACATTGCAGCAGGCGATTGGTCTATAGTCTCCAAGAGTGGTAGCATTAGAATTCTTAGGAACAAGAGTAAGATGGGTGTGATTTACTTGCCTTAGAAGGGAGCCCGATGCAAAGAAGGACTTGACCGCCAAAGATACATCATCTCCAATCCTGTACCAATAGCATTGATAGAAATGCACATTATATCCATCAGGCCCAGGCGCCTTATCGGGATTCATCTGAAATACTACATTCTTGATTTCCTCATCAGAAATTCTCCTGATCAGTCAGGCGGAAGCTTCCTCAGTAAGATACGTTTAGGGGTAATAGAATGGAACGTACTATCATAGTGATTTTGGTTATATAAACCCACAATATATATTTTTTTTGAAAGGTTAGATATTCCATATATATATATAATGTACAAAATACAATTAGGAACCCAATTACGGAAGAGAGGGGAGAGGACACAAGCGTCGTCACCCTCTACTTACATAGTTAGGCCCTACCAAGAGAATACAGTACAAGTCACACACCAACAACTCTACGGCTAACAATAACATAACATTCGGCCCAAGCCTCATCCAGCATCACGGATCTCCCAGTTTTCAAAAGCACATGCAGCTTCTTCCTCAGGGTCATTGCAATTGCAGAGGGCTATTCTAACGTCAGCTGCAATATCATCAAATAACACGGTTTTGATTCTTTTAGAGCTGTTGAAGATGCGCTTATTACGCTCGCGCCAAATGTGCCATACGCCTGCCGCTAAAGCTGTCTTGGCTAGCTGTCCCAGGCTCCCTTTCTTTCCAAAATGCTCAAGGAAATACTTACCCACCTCTTCAATGGAGTCACCTGTAGGGCCGGCCTTTCCCAATTTTAGCATCATCCTGTTCAAGACATAGTTGGTGTATGGGCATGCAAAAAATAGGTGGTTGATTGTCTCCTCCCTGTCCCCACATAAAACACAGTTTGTCGTTGTATTGACCCCCCATTTACTGAGCATGTCTCTAGTTAGTAGCTTACCCTTAAAGGCACGGAGCAGGGTGAGGGTCCACTTCGTGATGCAGTTGGAATACCAAATTAGTTTTAAAAAGGGAAATAAACTACCTTTAGCTCTTACACTTTCCCAAGCATCTCTAAAGCGGAAACTAGGCCCAGGTTTCCACACCCATTGATCAGGTCCCGTGGCAAGATTGATGTGTTGAAGCAATGGTCTTATGTCTTGAATTGACTGGTCATCAATCGAGGTAGACCCATCCCAGTAATCTCGCACCTTCTTACTATTAGCTCCTCCAGGAACCTGATACAGATATTTAAGGGGCCTGCAAGGGAGCCAACTATCATACCAAAAAAGGGTGTCAGTTCCATCCCTCACTTTCCTCATTATCAACTTCTGCGAAAATTTCCTGCAATTTAGAAGAAACTTCCACGTACCAGATTGAGTTGGCGAACTTTTAGTTTCAGAGAATGACCCAACATCTGTATACTTCCTTCTCATATACTCAGGCCAAAGCCCCTTTGCCTGTAACAATCTCCAAGTTAATTTAATACCGGAAGCCACATTTATTTCTGAGAGCAGTCTGAGCCCAACACCCCCTTCTGATTTTGGTTTGCAAGAGTCAATCCATGCCCAAACAGTAGATGATCCCCAGATGAATCTTCTGCACAACGATGTAAGAGACCGAGTAATAGATGCCGGAATTTTGTAAACTTGAGACCAGAAGGATATCATGCCATAGATTACAGTTCGCACCAGCTCAATCTGACCCGCTATGGATAGCATAGAAGAAGTCCAACCACCAAGCCTTCTTTTGCACTTGTCTAGTAGCCTGTTGTACATAATAGATTTTGGATATTTTGTAGATAGCGGCAGACCTAAATAGGTTGTGAAACTTGTTGCCTGCTTAACTCCAATATGGTTTGCAAGAACCCTTGCATTTTTAACCCCTTTACTAAAAACAGCAACACTTTTCTCCCAGCTGATGGTGAGGCCGGTAAAGTTAGCAAATTCCTTCAGAACAGATTTCAGCCCATCCATAGATTTATAGGTGGCTCGGCAGAACAGCAGTAAGTCATCAGCAAATAATAAGTGGGTAATAGTACCAATACGACGCATAGGCTGAATAAACCCTCTAGTAATGGATTTATCAAGTAGCAGGGAAAAAGCTTCCATAATGATAACGAATAAGTAAGGAGAGAGAGGATCACCTTGCCTGAGACCTCTATTTCCCTTGAAGTAGCCAGCAGGAGAGCCGTTTACCATGACAAAGTAAGTAGGGGAAGAAATACATTCCTGGATCCATGCGATGAAGGTGCTACCAAACCCCATCTGGTGCAAAATATAGTATACGAATTCCCTGTTCACACTATCGAAGGCCTTCCTAAGATCCAGCTTCAGACAAGCTCTAGATCCCATTGGGTTACTGAAATCTCTAATCTGCTCATGGGCCAACAGGGCGCTATCAGAGAGTAACCTTCCCTTGAGAAAAGCTGATTGGTTTGGGGAAACCAACTCATGCAGAACCATCCTCAACCTGTTACATATGACCTTGCTAATGATCTTATAAAAGACATTGCAGCATGCAATTGGCCTGTAGTCCCCAAGGTTGGAGGCATTTGCAGTTTTAGGCACTAATGTTAGGAAAGTGTGGTTCACCTGACTTAATGAGGCTCCAGAATGAAAGAATGATTTAACAGCTGATGTTACCTCTCTTCCAATAAGATTCCAGTGATGCTGATAGAAGAGCCCATTGAAACCATCCGGGCCAGGCGATTTAGTAGGGCCAATCTGAAATATTGCCTCTTTGATTTCATCATTTGCAATCCTTCTCTGAAGCCAGGAAGCAGCCTCATTAGTAATTTTCCTCCTAGGGACAAGGTTAGGGAAAACTCTCCAATAGGTACTTTGTGTATATAGGTTTAATGGGTTTATGGTGTAAAAGATTTTTGTTGCAGTCATATGAGGTGATATTTATTCACGCAAATCTATACGGTACTCTCGCTGTCGAGAGGATTCGTGTTTATTGAAAGCATAAAATTTCTACACTACTGGATTGATATCACCTATAGCAAAAGGCAAATCTTGTATCTTTGCCGGTGCAGGCAACTGCTCCCGCTGCTCCTTCCGTGGCTCTGTGACGCACCCGAAACCTACACCTAGATTCCACCTGTCGGTGTCACGATCGCCAGGCATGGTATGGCCAATAGGCTTCAATTCCGGGCTCAATCCACAAGTAAACGGTGTTGAGTTATAGAATAAATGATATCGAGTCCCACAGGGACGGTGATAGTGTATATGAATTCTCAGTTTATTTCTAAATCTCGAAGCGAAATAGCTATCGGGTTGGAAGAGTCGTTTGGGGTGTTATTGTTATTTCACTAATAAAATGGAACTAGGACATTAGGGATTGCCACTAAGATCGTCGGGGGTCTGTAGGAAAATATGCCCTCGGATCATTTGTATTTGATGCAAATGATAATTTAAGCCTAGAAAGGGACTAATTTGCATATGATGCAAAAGAGATTAAATATGTCTTAAATTATTTAAGACTATATTTAATTAAATAAACATGTTGAAAAGGTTACCTTGATGACGGGATCGTCCCGCTCTAAACGCAGGTTCAAACCGCATCAAAAACGGAGTCCAAATGCACAAGTTATAGCCAAAACAAGTCAGCCCAAATTGTTGGGCTGAACACAGCGAAAATGGAGGCCCACCAAGCCCGGATTTTCTGGTTAGGGTTTTTTGAAACCTGGGATTTTCTTGACGGGTACGTTTCTAAGAGAAGCATGACTTTTGGCTAACTTTGGATAATTGTTTGAAGGGTCAAACGGACTCGGATTGACGAGCTGTTTTTTACTACGCGTTCACCGTTGAACCCTCTTCGATTTGGTAGGTTGTACCAACATTGAAGCTCAACGGTGAGGGAGTTAAAATTCGAGGAAGTTTGCCCTTTGTGAAAGGCAAACTAACTTGATTTAATTAATCCCAAATTAATAGTCCCACTTCGGTTGTGGAGAAAAGGGGAGAGTCAACCGCCTCTATAAATAGAGGCTCTCCCCCTTCCTCATAACTCGTCCCAAGCTCTAGATCTGAGCGGCTCTCATAAATGTTGGAGCACGCTCGGATCTAAGCTAAATTAATATTTCTCCTCTCCCTATAAATTTCTGCATTGCTCCTGAGGGCTCTCGCAAAGCCGCAAAGGAGTTCGGATTCAGATCCGAAATCTAGGCGGAGGTTTCACTCGCGTGAAACTTTCTTCAGCGCGTGGTTGGCTCGGCGACACGGTATTGATCGCATCGGGATGCGGAGTGGTTCGAGGAGCGGTTCGGGGAGTGGTTCGAGGAGCGGCTTGACGTGGGACGGGGAGCAGCTCGGAAGACGGTGCGGAACATCTCGCCTGCCCCAGGGCTGAGATTCCGGGTATGTGTTTAAATAAGCATTAGTTTAATTTAATCGCTGTAGGCTAGATCCTTCTTGGGATGGTCAGATCCATCCCAAGTCGGCATATATCTTGGATTAGGGTCTTGGACCTTAGGGTTAAATGTTAATTAGATTAACATGTTTATTTTTCCGCTGCTTTTCTGTCTATGTTCCGTCCGACTTAGGACGGGCATAGAGTTTTTGTGCCCTAAGGGTCCCGGAAATCCCTTCAGTGGCATCAGAGCTTGTTGAGCTTGAGTACGGGTTCTCGGGTTATGAGCCGACCCGAAGTAATCGCTCTTACCGTACCAAGTCCCGATAAGATGGTGATCTTATAATGGGTTGGGCGTTGTCGAGAGGCATGCCGTAAAAAAAGTTCTGAGGTATCTTTTGACGGGTCTAGGGTGCCATGGATGATGGGCCTTAACAGCATCGCAATGATATCAGAGTGATACCCCTTCAGTGGTATCAGAGCAAGGTTTGTGTTACGATCTAGCCTGAGATTTTATTAAACATATGAAATGCTTTTAAATACTTTTAAAAATGTTTTTAAAGTTATGAGATAAATTCTAAAAATGTTTTTGATGTTTAAAAATCTATGTGATAAATTTTTGAATATGGAAAATTTTAAATGACGTTTTAAAATTTATGTGATAATTTTTAAAACTAATTTTAAATCTTTTAAAATTTATGCGATAAGTTTAAAGTGCCTAAAAATTTTATATGATAAATTTTTAAGCATGAAAGTTTTTAAAATGATGTTTTAATTTTATGAGATATTTTAAAACTGATTTTAAAGGTTAAAATTTTTATGCGATAAATTTTTTAAAGTAGCATGCAAATTTGTGATTTTAAAAACAAGTTTTTATGAGATAAAAATAAAATATTTTTAAAATCATATTTTAAATTTAAATGTTAAATTTATGTTTGCATGCTAAAATTGTTTATGTGATAGACATTGTTCTATTTAAATTGTTAAATAGTTGTACACCTTTTATGCGATAAATTAGTGTAGCTTTATGGCTAGTTCATCTTGTCCCTTATTTGATAACACAAGACAGCCTTTTAGGTTAGCCATTAAGAAATGATTAAAATTTATTACTTGAATTTTAATGACATGCTATGTTTTAATAAAACATTAACAATGCTTCAAGAACTAATTCCTGATTAGGGTAGTCCTTTTAATGAAAATTTTAATTCTAATTGTTATTATTAATTCTCATTAAAGGACTTCGCTTTTGGCGTTGGTTAATAAATTTATTAAAATCCTAATAACGATTAGGATAGCACGTGAACCTTATAGTTGATAAGGATTTAATAAAATTTATTAAACAAATCCTAAAATTTTGAATTTAATGTTGCAACTAGTTGATAGGATTAATTAGTTGTTAATAAAAGCTATTTAGTCTATGGCACACATACAAAAATGAAAAGCTTCATTCAATGGACCATGATCCAGTCAATGTGCTTGGCTAAGTTTGCTGGGTCAACCCTTGCTAGTCCAAGGGGCAGTGATCCTGGCTTAGTCAATTCCCTGGCTGTGTTCTGCTGGACCGCAATGTCGCGAATCATGATTGTATGACACCCTGGACTATATCTAGTCAATGCGTTATAAATCTTATTAACGATTAATCCGTATCCCTCCTTGATTTTGGAGCTTGGTAACTCAAAGAAGACAATTATAGTTGTTGAGTCTCCTCAAGCTATGACATGTTTATCTTTAAGGAACAAACTCCAACATACATGTGATGTAGTCTAGACTTGACCCAAATCAATACGTCGGGTCTCCTCGAGCATCGATCTAAGTCAAATCTGGACACGAAATCAAGGGTCTGACTAGACCAGTCATTATGATTTGTTGAGTCTCCTCAAGATCATAAGTGACTGTGGGTAAAAAACGATAGGGAGTCACATGTGATGTGATTGACTAAGAGTTAGTCTACCAATCATGGAACCAATCAACTTGTTGAGTCTCCTCAAGGTTGTGAGGTTCATGATGATTGGATCCCTCTTTCACTAATTTTAAATATTTTAATTCGATTAAATCGTTCGTTATTAAGCTTTGAAACGATCATAAAAATAGTGGGAGGATATAGATAGATAAAAGCCATTCTACCTATATTTAATTTTGAACATATGCTAAACTAGGGCAAGACTATGTTTACGGAAGGAATCAACTTATAATATTTTAATGGAATAAGTTAATTGGTCATATATGTTGATTAATTGAATATCAAGTTAGATTCTAATTGATGGAATTAAAACTATATTCTCGTTGACATTAAAATGACCTTCTAAAGAACAGACTTAAGAAATATGATTTCATTAAGTTTTGGGTCCAACAAATAAATTCACGCTACATGTCACTCGTCTCTATATGAGGCAGCTTGAACATATAGGAAATTTGAAGTATGTTTCTCCCTACAACTTGTCGAACTACCCTCAAGGTTGTATGGACAAACAATTTTGATCCACAAAGTTCAAGAATTCGATCAAATTGTTTGAGTCGAATACGAGTGTATGAGCGGTGCAAGGCTATGTATCCCAACCGGATCTTGAGACAAGCAACTTCTTGAGCTACACTCGAGATTGCAACTCTCAGGCGTTTGGATACATGAGATGCCTGCATAGCTATTTATTTATGTTGGGATATTTAATATCTAAATGTGATTTAGAAAAGGAAGAAGGCACTCCGAAAAGTCAATCGAGTTTAATAGTTTAATTTAGCATTAGTAAAGGCATAAGTAGGAGGAAATGAAAATGTTGATGGGATTTATCTTATCCAAGGGCTCTCTTTCGACTAGTGCATTGTCCGTCCTTCGCCCTACTTGAGAGCGAAGGCCGGACAACCTTGCACATAATAACGCAGCGGAAGCGAAAAGATAAAGAGAAAAAAATTTATATAAACATTTTATATAAACTAGCCCTATCGGCATAAAACCTAAGCCAAGAAAATGCTACTATCCCGGGGTTGGTTCCAGACCAACCCCTAAGGATACTACTATCTAATTAACTCCTTTAGCTACTGCAATTAAAATAATGCACATTAATTAAAACTAGGGTTGAGAAAACTCAACATACCCGTAACTCTTGCCTTGCAGCAAAAGTGTTACCGAATGCAATCAATTGCCCTTCCCGCATAAGCCGCTCCGATCCCAGCAACTGCTTGCGCCGATCCCAGCAACTTCTGGTCACCGAGCCAACCACTTGCTCCAGAAAGTTTCACTTGAATGGATCCAACGCCTAGACTTCAGATCCGATCTGAGTTCCTTCAATG
Organism: Scilla litardierei; assembly: GCA_030789695.1. Lineage (NCBI taxonomy): Eukaryota > Viridiplantae > Streptophyta > Magnoliopsida > Asparagales > Asparagaceae > Scilla > Scilla litardierei. The sequence continues at coordinate 691,733,825 of CM061142.1, read as the reverse complement.
CCTTGCTAGGGCTCGACCGAAACAAAGAATGAGAACGAGAACTTTTAATTTAGCTTCCAGATCAATGTTTGTTCTTAATTTGAACTGCCTTGATCATCGGCTGGTGCCCGTTTCAATGAGGAGACCACCCTACTATTTATAGGGGGAGTGAGAAGCTCCTCAATTGAAATAGTCGATGTGGGACTAAATAATGGGAATGGAATCTTATAGTTCAAAACTATAAAGAGCCATAGATAATTCGTTTCTCAAGCAAAACGTACACATCATATATGTAAATCGGAGTGCTCAACGAGACGAACGCATAGGAAGAAACGACAACTCATTTGGACTTTGTTTGACCCTTCAAACTAGAGTTTTAAAATCTGATATCCGAAATAATAGAAGAACGCGATCTGAATCGCGATCTCGGGATAAACAACCCCCCACAGGCGCCACGTGGCACGCCCGGAGCATGCCACGTGGCGCGCACCTATTCACCGAGCCGCCCGCACGAATGCAGGCGGCATTCAGCTGCCGCTGCGCCCGCAGAAGCGGGCGCAGCATTGACGCGGGCCCCGCTGTGGGGCCCGCATGCAGCGTCAGTGCGCTGACGTCAGCGCGCTGACGTGCGCTGACTTCAGCGGGCCCCGCATCAGCGCGTCAGCAGATGGGTGGGGTGGGGTTTTTTTTCTCTCTGTCCTTTTACAAAAAGATCCATGTAATTCCACTAATTACAAAAAGACTCTTTTGAGCATAACTTGCTCATTTGATCTCCGATTCAGGTGCGGTTTCTTCCTATGCTCTTCTTAGAATGTCTACAACATTCCTAAGAATATAGTGTCCCGCTTATTTATTGTATCGTATACAAATGATCTGAGGGCACCATCCCTCAACATCTCCCACTTGCACTCAGGATCATTTATCCCGAGTACAAACTATCTGCAACTTACTTGCAGTATCAGTTCTCATGCATCATCATGCATTATTCTCTTTTCTTTTACTAGACGTAAGACCACACTCTATGTGAGACCCTACAGCCTGACCCTGCTACAGGTTTGGGTTCGTGACCCTAGACGGCAGAGACCACGAGCAGTAGTTGCCGTCCCTGTTTCGGCATCATAATTATGTGGTTTAACCCATTGAAAAAATCATCGGGACTACCAAGACTATATCCGTGATGAATACTGCAATTTTAATCCTTTCGTCAAGACTATATTGTTTATTCAAGTTTAGGGTATGGTAACATGTCAACCCCACCAACTTGAAACCGGTCAGTTACATCGGTCTTTAGTTAAATACATGTTGAACTTCTTTCAACATACTTTGATCAAAGATTTTCACTAAAGCACCGAACCAACACATACAACACTAACTCTCCTTAATGAGAGAGACGAATCCTTTCTTAGACACAACTCCCCTCACACGCTTCAAATGCGACCCAACCAAAATCCTTTCGACAAGTAAAGTCTTGAAGCTAGGAAAATGATCTAAGTGACACCATTCACATGCAGGTTTATTCAATGCCTTCAAGTCATAGGACCAGCTTGCCTATCATCACAAAAATTTATCATTGACATTTTAAATTAAGTTTAACCAAATGATAATCTTTTATGAGTCGTTCAGTGAACTCATTCTCTAATGAGCACCTGCGTCTTGTTTCTGACTTCACCAAGTCAAACGATTACGAGTCCATCGTTACTAATCCATAGTGAATACAAAGACACAATGATCTTATCGATGTGTCGATATCCTCTTCTCGACATATTAATGACCGCGAACCTGTTTAAGACGTTAAGCTCCAATCGGTAAAAACACTTTCTCATAATCGTGATCATCATCACGATAAGTGTATACCTTGCTAAAAGTCTAAGGAAATTATCTAAGTATATAAGATGTCACAAATGCACAAAGATAATTTGATACCAATAAATTTATTTTATTCATGAATAAGATGTTTTTCAGGACAATGTGCCTCATAGGCATACAACACTCAAAACATCTACCACTCACTACAAGACCCACTCTTTATGGTATTTCATACCGCATTTACACATTAGTTTCTCCAAACGATCACGTGCAAGGGCCTTTGTAAATGGATCAGCTAAATTCTCTTCAGACGAGACTCTGAGGATTTCTATGTCCTTCCTCTTCTCAATATCACGTATCAAGTGATATTTTCAAAGAATGTGTCTGGATCTCTTGTGAAATCTGGGTTCTTTGACCAAGCTCAATGTGGCATTGTTATCACAATACAACTGTATTGGATCTATAACAGTAGGCACCACTCCTAGCTGGCTCACAAATTTCCTAATCCAAACAGCTTCCTTTGCTGCATCATTGGCCTCTATATATTCGGCCTCCATAGTTGAATCAGCAACGGTATCTTGCTTTGAACTTCTCCAGCTTACTGCACATCCGTTGAGAGTGAAAATGTATCCTGAAATTGACTTGATGTCATCAACGTCACTCTGAAAGCTGGAATCCGTGAAGCCGTCAATCTTGAGTTCTTCACTTCCATAAATCAAAGCTAGATCTCTTGTTCTTCGTAAGTACTTGAGAATCGTCTTGACTGCTTTCCAGTGTTCTTCTCCATAGTTAGACTGATATCGACTTACTGCACCTAGTGCAAAAGAGACATCAGGTCTGGTACATATCATGGAATACATGATCGATCCAACTGCCGAAGCATATGGAATGTTGCTCATGCGTTCTCTTTCCAAGTCAGTCTTTGGAGACATCTTCTTGGAAAGACTTATTCCGTGATTTGCGGGTATAAACCCACCTTTACTGTTTTCCATGTTAAACCGTTTTAACACAGTATCAATGTACCTAGATTGGGAGAGTCCGAGCATCCTTTTAGATCTATCTCTATAGATCTTCACACCTAGTATGTAGGATGCTTCTCCCAAATCTTTCATGGAGAAGTTAGTTGATAACCAATCCTTAACAGACTTCAACATTGGTATGTTGTTACCTATTAAGAGAATGTCATCAACATAAAGTACGAGGATGACTAAATTGTTTCCACTGGTTTTCTTATAAATGCATGGCTCATCTTCATTTTTAATAAAATCAAACTCTTTGACCGTATTATCAAATTAGATGTTCCAGCTCCTGGATGCCTGCTTCAATCCATAAATGGATCTATGCAGTCTACATGCTTTCCCTTTGCTCCCACGGACTTCGAAACCTTCCGGCTGAGACATGTAAATATGCTCTTCTAAATCACCATTTAGAAATGCAGTTTTTACATCCATCTTCCAGATTTCGTAGTTGTGATAGGCAGCAATAGCGAGTACAATCTGGATGGATTTGTGCATGGCTATGGGTGAGAAAGTTTCGTCATAATCTACACCTAGAATCTGACGATAACCTTTCACAACAAGTCTAGCCTTGTACGTTTCTATTTTTCCATCTGCACCGATCTTCATTTTGAAGATCCATTTGCAGCCAATAGGAACACTTCCCTTGGGCACATTCTCTAAAGTCCAAACTTTATTAATGTGCATGGAATCCATCTCAGATTTCATTGCATCCAGCCATTTCTTAGAGTCTCTACTCTGAATTGCTTCTTGGAAGCTAATAGGATCATCTTCAACTAAGATGTTATCCTCAACTCCTCCATCTACGAGAAATCCGTAGTATCTTTCTGGAGCTCGAGGAATCCTATTTGACTTCCTAATAATTTCTTCAGGAGCCTTATGCTCTGCCTCTCCCACTGATTCCGCGATCTGTTCATGTGTTGATTCCGTCTCTAGACTTTCGTCTAGTTCTATTACCTCGCCATTAGACTCCTTCACAAGGAATTCCTTTTCAAGAAAGGTGGCGTGTTTGGACACAACAATCTTTTGTTGTTCCTGGTGATAGAAAATGTGTCCCGTAGAGTGACTAGGATACCCTATGAATCTACACATAACAGACCTATCCTCCAGTTTATCTGGATTAAGCTTCTTGACATACGCAGGACAACCCCATACCTTAATATGCTTAAGGTTTGGTTTCTTCCCGTTCCATATCTCATATGGTGTCATTGGCACGGATCTAGATGGAACTCTATTAAGGATATGGGTAGCAGTTTCTAGGGCATAGCCCCAAATGGAGATAGGTAACTCAGAGTCACTCATCATTGATCGAACCATGTCTAACAAGGTACGATTGCTTCTCTCTGACACACCGTTATGTTGAGGTGTGTAAGGAGGAGTGATCTGAGAGAGAATCCCATTCTCTTTTAAATGCGCAAGGAATTCATGGCTCAAGTATTCTCCTCCTCGATCAGATCGAAGAATTTTAATACTTTTTCCCGTCTGTTTTTCAACTTCGTTACGATACTCTTTGAATAGCTCAAATGTATCAGACTTGTGCTTCATCAAGAACACATGTCCAAACCTAGAGTGATCATCAGTAAATGTAACAAAGTATGAATATCCTCCTTTCGCTAAAGTAGACATTGGTCCACATACATTAGAATGTACTAGACCCAAGAGTTCACTAACTCTTTCCCCTTTACCCGTAAAGGGAGTTTTAGCCATTTTACCTTTGAGACAAGAATAGCAAGTGTCATACGACTCATAATTCGAGAGGTTAAGAGACCCCTCTTTATGCAACTTGCTAAGTCTTTTCTCTCCGATATGGCCTAGTCTACAGTGCCAAAGGAAAGTTTCATTAAAACTAGATTCCTTACGTTTTCGTGTGTTAACACTTAACACAACGTCATTAGACAGAGTGTATACACCATTATTCATTGTTCCAAATCCCAGCAATTTATCATTAAAGAAAATGTTCATAACAGATTCATTAATGGTAAATTTATATCCGTCTTTGGCCAAAGCCGAAATGGAAATAACGTTGCATAGAAAATTTGGTATATAATAACATTGTTTCAAAAACAATGTGGCACCGTTTGCCAAGGTGTGCTTTAGGTCTCCTACGGCTTTAGCAGCTACATTAGCTCCATTACCGACTTGAAGAACTATTTCATCCTTTCTTAAGTTTCTAAATGTGCTCATACCTTGTAAAGAATTACACATATGAGTACCCGCACCAGTATCCAATACCCATGCGTTAGAAGTTACAGAAAGGACTATACTCTGTACAACTAATACCTTAGAAGTCGAGGCATCAATATGTCCTTTCTTCTCTCCGTTAAGCCCAAAGTTTTCTAAGCAATCAATATTTAAACCAGTCAATTTATTATTCAGGATAAGATTCATATTCGTTTTCATGCTGCAAAAGACATGGAATGAATTTAGTGTAATTCATGATAAAATAATATAGTTAATATGGTTTTTAATTAACTATGGTCTCCCACTATTTTACGATCATTCTAGGAAATGAACAAATTTTAATATCTTAAAATATAGTGAAAGAGGGATCCAATCATCATGAACCTCACAACCTTGAGGAGACTCAACAAGTTGATTGGTTCCATGATTGGTAGACTAACTCTTAGTCAATCACATCACATGTGACTCCCTATCGATCCTTACCCACAGTCACTTATGATCTTGAGGAGACTCAACTAATCATAATGACTGGTCTAGTCAGACCCTTGATTTCGTGTTCAGATTTGACTTAGATCGATGCTCGAGGAGACCTGACGTATCGATTTGGGTCAAGTCCAGACTACATCACATGTATGTTGGAGTTTGTTCCTTAAAAGAAAAACATGCCATAGCTTGAGGAGACTCAACAACTATAAATGTCTTCTTTGAGTTACAAAGATCCAAAATCAAGGAGGGATACGAATTAATATTTAATAAGATTTATAACGCATTGACTAGATATAACCAAAGCTAACACATTTTATTATCAGCAACTTTGCGGTACAAGCGGGCATGACCAGGGTTAGGGCTGGCAGGATCACTTGCGCCCAGCAAAGCTGAGTCGATCCACAACACCTTCCCTAACTACCTACCCATACCATTCTCCATTGAAAGTGCTACTGATAAAAAGTGTTATATTGATTTAATCTGGTTGTTATGATTTATTTAACTAGTTAATCCTATCAACTAGTCATAACCTATAATTCAAAATTATTAGGATGTGTTTCATAACTTTTATTAGAAACCTATCAACTATAGGATTTTAATAAATCACATCAAAGATTGTTTCAACAAACAAAGGGACAATCCTAATCATTCATTAGGATGTGTTATTTAAAATATTGTGAACAACATTTTAAAACATAGCCAAAGCTAGTCATTTAAATTTAATCAAATTAGAGATTTAAATGAATTTTAATGGCTAACCCTACAAGTCTTTCTTTTAGCAATTATCAAATAAAAGCAAAAGAAACATAAAGTCATTAATTATTACATAATTAAAAGGATCTAATCTTGGTTTTCAAAACAATTTTCGAAAAATTTGAAAACCAACATATAGTTAGTTCAAGACTAACTACAAGTTTTAATTACATGCATTTCATAAAAGCAGTATATAGATAGTCTATGTAGCCTTGCTCTGATACCAATGATGGGATTTATCTTATCCAAGGGCTCTCTTTCGACTAGTGCATTGTCCGTCCTTCGCCCTACTTGAGAGCGAAGGCCGGACAACCTTGCACAAAATAACGCAGCGGAAGCGAAAAGATAAAGAAAAAAGATTTATATAAACATTTTATATAAACTAGCCCTATCGGCATAAAACCCAAGCCAAGAAAATGCTACTATCCCGGGGTTGGGTCCAGACCAACCCCTAAGGATACTACTATCTAATTAACTCCTTTAGCTACTGCAATTAAAATAATGCACATTAATTAAAACTAAGGTTGAGAAAACTCAACATACCCGTAACTCTTGCCTTGCAGCAAAAGTGTTACCGAAGGCAATCAATTGCCCTTCCCGCATAAGCCGCTCCGATCCCAGCATCTGCTTGCGCCAATCCCAGCAACTTCTGGTCGCCGAGCCAACCACTTGCTCCAGAAAGTTTCACTTGAATGGATCCAACGCCTAGACTTCAGATCCGATCTGAGTTCCTTCGATGCCTTGCTAGGGCTCGACCGAAACAAAGAATGAGAACGAGAACTTTTAATTTAGCTTCCAGATCAATGTTTGTTCTTAATTTGAACTACCTTGATCATCGGCTGGTGCCCGTTTCAATGAGGAGACCACCCTACTATTTATAGGGGGAGTGAGGAGCTCCTCAATTGAAATAGTCGATGTGGGACTAAATAATGGGAATGGAATCTTATAGTTCAAAACTATAAAGAGCCATAGATAATTCGTTTCTCAAGCAAAACGTACACATCATATATGTAAATCGGAGTGCTCGATGAGACGAACGCATAGGAAGAAACGGCACCTCATTTGGACTTCGTTTGACCCTTCAAACTAGAGTTTTAAAATCTGCTATCCGAAATAATAGAAGAACGCGATCTGAATCGCGATCTCGGGATAAATAACCCCCCACAGGCGCCACGTGGCGCACCCAGAGCGCGCCACATGGCACGTTCCTATTCGCCGAGCCTCCCGCACGAATGCGGGCGGCATTCAGCTGCCGCTGCACCTGCAGAAGCGGGCGCAGCATTGACGCGGGCCCCGCTGTGGGGCCCGCATGCAGCGTTAGTGCGCTAACGCGTGCTGACGTCAGCACGCTGACACGTGCTGATGTCAGCGGGCCACGCGTCAGCAGATGGGTGGGGTGGGGTTTTTTTCTCTCTGTCCTTTTACAAAAAGATCCATGTAATTCCACTAATTACAAAAAGACTCTTTTGAGCATAACTCGCTCATTTGATCTCCGATTCAGGTGCGGTTTCTTCCTGTGCTCTTCTTAGAATGTCCACAACATTCCTAAGCATATAGTGTCCCGTTTATTTATTGTATCGTATACAAATGATCTGAGGGCACCATCCCTCAACAAATGTGACATATTTTGATGTCACGATTTTATAATTATTGTTATACAAAAGACGCCTAACACAATTTGACGAATGTCGTCACCTCGCTTCTGAAGCAATGTTTTGCGTTAGTAATTTATGTATAACGATAATATTTATATATTAAATGTTAATATATATAAATACACAAGATAGTAGCAAACTTGTATGGAAAATAGACTAGGCCTTACCGAGAGACTAAGCTTCACAAGTCACATAAAGAGGGGTCTGACCTCTCGTATTATGAAGTCTATGGACACTTGTGAGTCTTATCATCTTAGATATAATGGCCAAAACCCATCTGTGAGATAGTGGGAGAATGAGTTGTCGAACTCAGTCTAGTACATACTGATGTACCCGAGTCTAGATTGACCAAAATAAGTTATTCGTATATTTTAATAAGACACGTGTTCTTGATGAAACACAAGTCTGATAAAATAAAAAACGAAATGACTAAAGTATTTAAACTGATTCGATTAGATCGAATGGTCAAATACTCAGCTACATTAAATCTTGCGTAATTAAAAGAAAATGTAATTTTCTCTCAGGTCAAGTTTGTTAACACATCCGTGTGTTAAAAGTATGAATCACACTAAGTTAGACTTGGTGCGATCCATAGCAAGTGACTCTGAGTTAAGTCCTCCCTCTGGGTTAAGTCCCAGATAGTAATGCCTAGGTTTTGATAATATTCTATGAGGACATTATCAATAAGATATCCATAAAATCAATCATTAGGAAGTTGTATAATTACTCGAATCTCGTGAGACGAATTGTCGAGTTAGACATCATGACTGATGATGACTTAATCAACTTCTGGGATAAAATTCGGAGTAGTAACTCTGATTTAAAACTTGATGCAACCAGAATAGGTCCGTGTGCGTAAATAAATTTTGGAATTTAGTTTACGTGCCTAAGGAAAATGTTTTCTCACTTACTGCAAGTAAATCTTTAAGTTGAAAGATTTGTGCAGAAAAGAAAATAGTGAAGTGCAATCATGTTGGTCGAGAATGGTTTTCATCCTAATTCCTATAAACGGATTATGTTGAAACCGTCTCGCCAGCAGATGTGCACAGATCTACTCGGACCAAGCTCGATGTAAAATGCTCAAAGTTGACCATGAAAATTGAAACATTCACTTATAAGTTCGTTTTTCTAAATATGATTTAGACGGACCAACTTATATGAATTAACCAAGAAAGTTTTCAAGGTCATTAGGAGCGTATAAATTACATGCGAGACATCAAAGGGATGGAACATTTATTTTGACAAAGTTATCAAATGGTTTGACACTTTATCAGAAATAGAAATGAGCCATTTGAAATGACCATTAACAAATTTAAATGATTATCGTAAGGTACGATGAACTGGATAAGATCCAAGTAAATAAAAATATTATGGATTCCGAAAGACCAAGTGAATTATTTGAATGAGATTCAAATGGTTGGTCTAACATGAACATAGAAACCTCTTAAGTCTATAGTGTAGACGGTTTTAGCAGATCCACTCACGAAGGCACTACCACATGAAGTCGGGAAAACTTATGTGTAAAAACAGTATAAGATACCATGATAAATGGGCCTGATTGCAAGTGGGAGATGTTGAGAGAAGGTACCTTCGAGGCAATCCATCTCTGTGTGTGAATAACACAAACATCTTGTTCGAAATAACAGTAAGCTGTTTGGTAATAATTTATCTAAAGTTATGTTATAATGTAGTTAACATTAGATATTAACTTAGGTAAAGTCCTGAGACTTTATGCAAGGTCAAACATGTATCGAGATAAGTATCTCGATCATGGAGAAATGTTTGACCGTCTGTAGCATAAGTCTAAAAGGGTTCGTGGTCGTAGATGTTTCGAGACAAGGATATCGAAACATCGGATAGACCATTGTGTCTTAGTCTTCACTGTTTAGCGGTGGCGATGATCTCATGATCGCTTGACTTGGCGAAGTCGTAGACGAGACACAGGTGCTCATTAGAGAATGAGTTCATTGAACGATCCACAAGAGTTATCATATGGTTATATTGACCAATCTGTCAATGATGACTCTGAGTGATGATAGGCTAGTTGGTCTTTTGACTTGAGGTCATTTTGACGAACCTGTGCGTGAACAGTGCCACTTAGATCAAATGACCTAGCTTTGAGGCAAGGCCTGTCGAAAGGCCTTTGATTGGGTGACACTTGAAGCGTATGAGGAGAGTAATGACCAAGATAGGATTTGTCTCTCCCGGTCAATGGGAGTTAGTGTCGTAGGGTTGGTTCGGTCTTTAGTGAAAACTCTGGCCAGAGTATGTTGGAAGAAGTCCAACATTTTTGACTAAAAGATCGATAGAAACTAACAGGAGTCAAGTTATTGGGGTTGACAGTTTGATCGTACCCTAGACTTGATCTACACGACATAGTTTAGACGAAAAGACTATAACTGCGGAATTCATCACGGAAACAGTCGGGTGGTCCTGACAATACTCATGTCAATGAGTCAACCACATAATGATGATTCCTGAAGCAGGGACGGCAACCACTGCTCGTGGTCACTACCGTATAAGGCTTCAAGCCCAACCTGTTGTAAGGGTCAGGCTGTAGGGTCTCACACAGAGTGCGACCTTCGTCTAGTAATAGGTAGAAATTAATTAGGGAGAATAATTTGCATTTGATGCAAGGGATAAAATATTGCAAAAGATGTTTGCAATAATCTCCAGCATTCGGGATAAATGATCCTGAGTGCAAGTGGGAGATGTAGGGAAATATGCCCTCGGATCATTTATATTTGATGCAAATGATAATTTAAGCCTAGATAGGGACTAATTTGCATATGATGCAAAAGAGATTAAATGTGTCTTAAATTATTTAAGACTATATTTAATTAAATAAACGTGTTGAAAAGGTTATCTAGATGACGGGATCGTCCCGCTCTTAACGCAGGTTCAAACCGCGTCAAAAACGGAGTCCAAATGCAAAAGTTATAGCCAAAACAAGTCAGCCCAAATTGTTGGGCTGAACCCAGCAAAAATGAAGGCCCACCAAGCCCGAATTTTCTGGTTAGGGTTTTTTGAAACCTGGGATTTTCTTGACGGCTACGTTTCTAAGAGAAGCATGACTTTTGGCTAACTTTGGACAATTGTTTGAATGGTCAAACGGACTCGGATTGACGAGCCGTTTTTTACTACGCGTTCGCCGTTGAACCCTCTTCGATTTGGTAGGTTGTACCAACATTGAAGCTCAACGGTGAGGGAGTTAAAATTCAAGGAAGTTTGCCCTTTGTGAAAGGCAAACTAACTTGATTTAATTAATCCCAAATTAATAGTCCCACCTCGGTTGTGGAGAAAAGGGGAGAGTCAGCCGCCTCTATAAATAGAGGCCCTCCCCCTTCCTCATAACTCGTCCCAAGCTCTAGATCTGAGCGGCTCTCGTAAATATTGAAGCACGCTCGGATCTAAGCTAAATTAATATTTCTCCTCTCCCTATAAATTTCTGCATTGCTCCTGAGGGCTCTCGCAAAGCCGCAAAGGAGTTCGGATTCAGATCCGAAATCTAGGCGGAGGTTTCACTCGCGTGAAACTTTCTTCAGCGCGTGGTTGGCTCGGTGACACGGTATTGATCGCCTCGGGATGCGGAGCGGTTCGGGGAGCGGTTCGAGGAGCGGCTCGACGTGGGACTGGGAGCGGCTCGGAAGACGGTACAGAACATCTCGCCTGCCCCAGGGCTGAGATTCCGGGTATGTGTTTAAATAAGCATTAGTTTAATTTAATCGCTGTAGGCTAGATCCTTCTTGGGATGGTCAGATCCATCCCAAGTCGGCATAGATCTTGGATTAGGGTCTTGGACCTTAGGGTTAAATGTTAATTAGATTAACATGTTTATTTTTCCGCTGCTTTTCTGTCTATGTTCCGTCCGACTTAGGACAGGCATAGAGTTTTTGTGCCATAATGGTCCCGGAAATCCCTTCAGGGTCGACGTTAGAATAGAATCCTCCCCTTGCATTAGGGTTAGGGGATAAATCTCACAATTCATGCCACTCTCGTAGGTTAGAATTGTGAGGTATTTCGGTGGCTCTCGTTGACTCAATGGCGGTAGCTGTCAATGTAGCGGTATAGTTCGTCAATGGATCACCTCAAGGCACGAGCCAGGCATGGTCACGAGCCTTGGTTGGATCCACCAATTTCCATATTCGGATCCCGTAGATACCCCTTAAGCACATTAATCCCACAGACCGGGGGCATGATCTCAGTACGGATTATCTAGGGATTCGGTAGGATTGACCGAAATACTTCCCTAAATCCCTAATTCAATGTGGAGATTCAGATCTACATTTTCCCCCTAGGATCTTAGGGCTAACCCATCAACCCTAGAATAATCTACTCACACATGGCGATAGTAATAGATAAAATCATCATTTCTAAAGAAGAAGACATCATAGAAATCAAATTAATCAAAGTAGAAGACTTAAAGCGGGAGATAGGAATGATTTGCAATTTATAGATCTAGAAATAATTCCAGATTCCAAGCGCAAGAACAATTGAGAACCAAAATATTAATCTCTCAATTTCGATCCAAAAGTATCAGAAGTTTTAATCTGAAAATCTAATACAAGAATCGCCTAATCTCTCCTGTTAAAACATTCAAAAACTCCAAATGAAATCGCCTCCTCCAGTCGCCCAGCTCCCCGAGCCTTCAGTCCAAAACAATTGTGCGATCGACGGCTTCAGAAGATCTTTCCAAAAATGGCCCTGGAGTTGTCGACCGAGTAATCTACTCGGTCGAGCAGTGCATTGCCGGTTCGGTCGCTAGGCCTAAGCAGCTCAGCTGCTCAACCGAGCACGACGGGGAATCGAAAAATCTCCAAATCGTCGCTCTGCCTACCTGGACCGAGTCAGCTCAGCTTGGTCCGAGCAGAGGCTGATTCAGTCACTGAAGAACCGCTCGGGCCGTGTCGCTTCTTTGCTTGAGCTCGGAATTTTGACGATGCTCGATCAAGCAGATGAAATGCTCGATTCGAGCCAGCCCGTATCAGCTCCATTCCTTCAATTGAAGCTACTCAGTCTGAGCATCTGAACTGCTCGATCGAGCAGTCTGGGAAAAACTCCCCAGCAGCTGCTGAGGCTCTCTCCTCTCCTCCTGCTCTCTCTCTTCTCCTCCAATGGCTCCAAAGGTACGACAAAATCCTTCAGAGCCTCGCAAATAAGCTCACGAATGTGTCGTATGTGTCCATACCCATGTGGGGTCCCAAATCGCTCCAAAATCCCTGAAAACTCATAAAACACTACAAAACTCGAATATATCGTCAAAAATGCAATTTCGTAATAAAATGTGGGATTTGGATGCGGAAATGGCATGGGATGCAATGAAATGATGATATGTAAATAGTAAAAAAATATGAACACATCAAAATCCCCCAAGCTTACCTCTTACTCGTCCTCGAGGAAGACGAATAATCGGTATGTCGAGAGGAAAACAAAAAAGAAATAAGAAAATGAAAATAGAGAGAAAGGAAAAGTAAAAAAGATAAGAGAATAGAAGTGAGAGAAGAGTGCTAGGGATGATCAGTCAGATCTCAGGCCTATATAGTATATCACGATGCTTTGAATGATAAACATAGATGCTATTGGCAATTTCTAGCTTTACAAATCATATGACTAGCATGCAATGTAGTCAAAAGATAGGGATCTACTGAAATAACGCCATCAAATCATATCAATCTCATGCAATCCCTAGAGTCTAGTATAAAGAAGTTGGCAACGCCCTTTTCAATCACAGATACACAAGGAGCATAAAGAAATCATATAACATGCAATAGAGAATAGAAAAAGTCATGACATTCAGATATTCATTTCGATTCATGAAAAATCTCCAAAACTAAAGCAATTCATAAAGTTTAGGTATTATTAAATCTCCCTGTTATGCACAGTCTCCACTCTAATGTCATGCTCACTCATGTGATCAGTGGATTTTCCCCCTAAGCTTAGCTTGAGGCATCGCATCTAAGAATATGATATGTAATTTTTCTTTTTCTTCCCAGAATAAATGATAGCTTCTAATGAAATGATATAAAACAGTATTTATTCATTTTATCTCTTCTTTTTCTTTTCTTTTTCACATATGAATATATACACACATTTTTTCTTCTTTTTCCCTTTTTTTCTTTTTTTCATTTAGAAGCTATACTCTTTTCTTTTGGGTTTGGGAAGTGAGATGCGGTAAATATAGCTGTGGGGTGTAACCAACTGATATGTAGAGATATAAATAGATATGTGGAGAAAGAAAATAGTAAGACTCTCGGTTCACTCATAAGAGGGTGCACAACAGTTTGAAAAAATAAAACCCTAACTAAACTCATAGATAGCATGTATATTTATATTTCTCTAAATGAATACTGAAAAAGGCATGCAGTAAATAGTACCATAGCAGAAGGCATGCAATCAGAAGTGGATAAGATAAAAACAAATACTTCAAGTGTTCTAGTGATGCGTGAACCTAGGTGCATTCCCCAACATAGATCATACTAGATACTAATTCATGCATTCGATTTTCAATTCATTTTAAGCATTAAATCAGATAGATCAGTAAAAGAAATACACGTATACAGATAGTAAAACTGAAATTCACCCTAATAGCATGTCATCGAAAGTGAGCATCGTAAAAGCTAATAAGGACACGAGAGATATCATCATGCGGAACATCCTTAGCAAATAAAGAGAGAAAGACGGAGAAAAGAGGAAAATAAAGAAAGATAGATGCATGCATGGTGAAAATATAAAATATGATGCAAAATGAGAAAAATAAAACGACGTGAAAAAACGGTGGAAAAGTGAAATAAAGAAGGAAAATGTAAAAGAAAAAATAAAAAATAAAGCGGTTGCGCTCATCCCCCAAGCTAAACCTAACAGTGTCATCACTGCTAAGAAAACGCTCGTGAGCAGGAGATGATGCTAAAGGGGTAGGGTGGGTGGGGGAATAAAATAAAAACTGAGCAGAAAAGAAATGCAATGCAGAATGAAATATGATGCATGGGTGGCTCCTCCCCCAAGCTATGTAAGTGTAAGACTCCGAACAGACAGATGGGCACAAAATATATAGAGGAGGCAGAAGCAGGTAAGGAAGAAATCAAGCAGAGGCACCACCCTATGGGGGTGGTGATGGGTCCTTCTGCTGTGGACCCGGAGCGGTGGGTGGACGATCTGGTTGGAAATCATGGGGTGGGTCAATTCGCCAGTGACGAATAAGGCTCTGGATGAAAGGTTGGTCACGCTCGACCGACTGTTAAGTCATCGCACCACCATATCCTGCTAGTAGGAGCATGGCGGAGAACTGGTCGGCTTGGTCATCGTCACGGAATGTAACCTCGTATTCTGTGTCACCTATGTAAAGGGATACAGGGGGGAGTGGGGCAGTGGGTGGTGCAGGGGTATTGGTGGATGATTTGGCGATAGTGTTGGTTCGAGTAGGCGAGCCTGTGCGACGTGTACACCACATAGGCCTAGGGTTTGATGTGCCGGTGTTGGTGGGTCTAGCACGGCGTGGAGGCATTGTGCAAGCGGAGGAGAATAGTGCCGTATTATGTAAAGCAAATAGGGGAACGAATTTACCAACTTAGAATGAGATGGCATTGTGGTTGGTGTCATATTCTTCTGATCCGAAGTATTCCTCAAGCTTTTCAAAGAAGTGTCCTCTGATATTGGCAATTCGTACCTGAAATAGGGATAAGGAGAACATAAGTATATTTAAATGTAAAGAAGTGAATCGTAGGCATGGGGTGCTCGGTGGTGATTGTACGGTCGTTGAGAGGGAGATGGGGGGAAGGGCTCGGTTGGAAATTTTACGAGAAGTGATCGGCTGTGTGGAGGAGAAGAAGAAGTATGTGGAGAGGTGGCGACGGCCGTTGGGAAGAAGGGGTCGGACGAGCGAATGGATGGGGAGGGTGATTAGTTTAAGGCGCTAAAAGGTATATTCGGGTGCGGTTCAGATGCATAGTGGCTTGATAAGAAGCAATAGACGACTCAGACCGAGCAATTTGATTGCTTGATTGAGTAGCTCGGTCGAGCAGGATATTACTCGATCGGGCTGAAAACTGCTCGAACCGAGTCACAAATGCTTGGCCCAGGTTGACAAAGTGATGATTTTTCGACATTGCCAAAAGCCTGTAGCACTCGACAGAGTAATAGGCTGCTTGGTTGAGTCGCCTAATGCTCAGACCAAGTCGATTAAAATCGGGTCGTGTTGGCAGAGTGCTGTTTTCTCCTTAAATTAAAAGCTTGTAGTACTCGACTGAGTAATAAGTTGCTCAGACCGAGTCAATATCAACTCGGATCGAGCAAGAGGCTGCTCGGACCATGTAGAAAAAACAGTATCCTGGCTGTCGTATTGTTTCTGCACTGCTCGACCGAGCAGTGAAGCTGCTCGGTCGAGTCTTCTGTATCTTTCATGCCCCATTTTCATGGGCTTTCTCCCCCAATCTTGTTGCTGCCCTCTATCTTCCTTCCAATGATCTACTCCCATATCTAACCTGTACAAAGTAGAAATTCAACAATTTTTCTGCGGTTTTCAAAATTTTATCTCTAAAATATAAAATAAGAGTAAGAAACTGAAAGATAAGATCCGACATCCAAGAAATTAGGTTGCCTCCCAATAAGCACTCGTTTTTGGTCGTGAGCTCGACTCCCCTTAATTTATTAGTTGTTGTCGGGAAATCCCTCGAGGAAGTATGTCTCCTCCGGTCCTATGGTTCCCCATCTCTGTAAGGTTTAATTCTCTGACTGTTAACCTTGAAGTTTCTGTTCTTTCCTTCGAGCTCAATGGCACCTCCTGGGGATAAGCTTACTATCTTGTAGGGGCCGGACCACCTCGACTTTAACTTCCCGGGGAAGAGGCGTAGTCTTGAGTTATATAGAAGTACCTAGTCGCCGACATCATGGCGAACAACCATGAAATTTCTATCATGATAGGCTTTGGTCCTCTCTTTGTATATCTTCGCATTTTCATAAGTATGACGCCGAATTTCGTCCAACTCATTACTGTGAAGGGCTCGTCTGTTGGCGGCGCTTTGGTAGTCAAAATTCATTTTCTTTATTTCCCAATATGCTCTATGTTCCAATTCTACCGGAAGGTGGCAAGCTTTTCCATACACTAGTCTGTAGGGGGTTGTGCCGATGGGTGTTTTGAAGCCAGTGCGGTATGCCCAAAGGGCATCGCCCAACTTGTGCGACCAATCCTTCCTTGAGGCGCTAACTGTTTTTTCCAGGATGCTTTTTATTTCCCTATTAGATACCTCCACTTGGCCGCTAGTCTGAGGGTGATAGGCGAGGGCGACCTTGTGATGAACTCCATATTTTTTCAGCACCGTCTTGAACTTTCTCTCAATGAAATGAATCCCTCAGTCACTTATGACCGTCCAGGGGACTCGAAGCAAGGGAAGATAGTATTCTTGAAAAACTTGGCTACTATCCTCGCGTCGTTTGTCGGGGTGGCTATGGCTTCCACCCACTTCGAGACATAATCAACGGCAACCAAGATGTACTTGTTGTCGTTACTCGATGGAAAAGGTCCCATGAAATCGACACCCCAACAGTCGATAGTTCTATCTCTAAGATGCCATGGAGGGGCATTTCATTCTTCTTCGTGATATTCCCCGTCCTCTGGCATTTGTTGCACTTCCTTATGTCTTCATTTGCATCCCTGAATATAGTGGGCCAGTAGAAACCACTTTGGAGAATTTTTTCCGTGGTTTTGGTGCCAGCTGCATGTACACCGCATGGTTGATCGTGGCAATGCGATATGATGGAGGTTGCTTCTTCTTTTTGGATACATCATCTGATGATCCCATCGGTGCACGTCCTGAACAGATACGGGTCGTCCCAGAAGTAACTCTTGGCATATTGTAGGAACTTCCTCCTTGAATAGGTCGCCAACCCGTGCGGAACTATCCCACTCACCAAATTATTCACTATATCGGCGTACCAGGGGGCTTCAGAGGAATTCGCTGCAAATAATTGTTCACCGGTGAATGAATCATTAATCAGCAAGATGTTATCCATGTGCCTCTGAATTAACCACGACAAGTGGTTTGCTACCACGTTTTCTGCTCCCCTCTTGTCTTTGATCTAAATGTCAAATTCTTGGAGCAGGAGGATCCACCGTATTAGACGAGGTTTAGCATCCTTCTTGCTTAGTAGATATTTCTATGCCACGTGGTCCGTGTGGATGATTACCTTAGACCCAAAAGGTAGGATCTGAACTTCTCGATAGAATAGACTACGGCTAGCAGCTCTTTCTCCGTGGTGATGTAGTTCTTTTGAGCGTCATCGAATGTTTTGCTAGCGTAGTATATAGCATGAAGCTTTCCCTCCTTCCTTTGACCCAGAACATCTCCCACTGCCTGGTCACTAGCATCACACATATGCTCAAATGGCAGATTCCAATTTGGAGGCTGTATAATCGGGGCCGAGATGAGAGCTTCGTTTAACCTGTTAAAAGTTAGCAAACAGGCGTCAGTAGACACAAAAGGAGCGTCCTTGGCTAGGAGCTCCGTGAGCAGGCGAGCAATATTAGAAAAATACTTTTAAAGTGTCGGTAAAAACCGGCGTGCCCTAGAAAACCACGGATACCCTTGAGGTTAGTGGGTGGCGGTAAACTTTTAATAACCTCTACGTTGGCCTTATCGACATCAATTCCTTTAGAAGTGATGACATGCCCAAGAACAACTCCTTCTGTCACCATGAAATGACATTTTTTCCAATTCAAAGTAAGATTATTGTCTTGGCACCATTCTAAGACCTTGGATAAATTAGCTAAGCAATCATCAAACTCGGTGCCATAAATGGAAAAATCGTACATGAAGACCTCCATGATATTCTCGATGAAATCTGAGAAAATAGACGTCATGCACCTTTGAAATGTGGCTGGTGCATTACATAGCCCAAACGGCATTCTTCGATAAGCAAAGGTGCTGTAAGGACATGTGAACGTCGTTTTCTTTTGGTCTTTGCAATGCAACGAGATTTGGAAAAATCTGGAGTATCCGTCTAAGTAGCAGAAGTATTTGTGCTTAGCTCAGTGCTCGAGCATTTGGTCTATGAAGGGCAAAGGGTAATGGTCCTTCCTGGTGGCTTTATTCAATTTCCTATAATCGATACACATACGCCACCCAGTGACAGTCCTAGTGGAGATTAGTTCATCTTTTTCATTTTTTACGACTGTCATGCCCCCTTTTTGGGACAACTTGTACGGGACTAACCCATTTACTATCAGAAATGGGATAAATGATGTCGGCCTCTAAAAGCTTCGGGACCTCCTTTTTCACCACCTCCTTCATGTTGGGGTTCAATCACCTTTGAGGCTCAATAGAGGTGGCGTCCTTATCCTCTAGGTGAATCTTATGCGTACATATGGTCTCGCTGATACCCTTCAGGTCAGAGATGTTGTACCCTATCACTTTTTTGTGGGACCTAAGGATTTTTAGGAGACTCTCTAGCTGGGGCTCGGTGAGGGCCGCATTCACAATAACAGGGTAAGTGGAATCTTCCCCCATGAAGGCATATTTCAAATTGGCGGGGAGTGGTTTTAGTTCTACCTGAGGGGGCGTTATACCCCCGTCATCTCTCGCCCATGAGAAAGATGCATCCTCGATCTCAGGTTCAGAAGGTGAAAACTCCTCGTTTGCGGAATCATAGGATGAGTAGGGAGATGATGGTGCGTCAAGGCAGACGTATGCAGGTTCCGTTCCTGTAGTGCACCTGTCAATAGAGGCAAGGTTTTCAGGTAGGTGTTCGATATCAAACATAAACTCTGGAGTACTTCCCCGGTTGATGTGGTTTTGCGATGGTGATGAGTCTGTGTACTCCTCATAGGCATGTCCTTCGCATGCTGAAATTTGAAGAAGGCTGTCGTTATAGAAGAGTAGTGTATCTCTCTCGTGTCGCACATAGATTCCATCAGCTACGGAGACACCATCAAGGGCGTCCGCATTATAGAAAGCATTTGCAATGAAGATCGAGAGCTCTTGCGTAGCCGGGTCGTCTGTATGGAATGAAACTGGGCCATGTACCCATACGTCAGCTACCACGCTCTCTATTATCTCAAGCATGTGAGAATTGTTCAATGACTCCAATTGATGAGTCTCTCTACAGTATGCATCAACAGGTGGAGTCCCAACGGACTGAAGGAGCATTATGTTCTCTTCGAAGCTTATGAGAATATCATCTTCAATGGTACCTGCATCAGAAACCTGGTTCATTATATGATCCATAACTAATTGCTGATTTGAGTTAGCTGCAACATAGGTTCCTGAGCCGATAAATCGAACTGCATCAATCAGTTTTCTAGCCACGCATTCAACCATGAACTCGTCCATGCACGAGTCTTGGAAGCCGTGTAAATGATAAGGAGAGAAGCTGAACTCCTCTGAGTCGCTGTCAAACTCACAGGTCCACTGCACTTGCATTACCATCTCCATTATGTCTGATTGGTAAGGAAATAATCGATAGCTGGAGGAAGATGTTAGTAGCAAGGCATAAAAAATAGATAGAGAACAAAATAGTGGAAAGATGAGAAATGATTAGAATGCTAGCAAACATCACAAAATAAAAATAAACTGAGATAGATGCTATCGCCATCCCCGGCAACGGCACCAAAAACTTGACGCACCCGAAACCTACACCTAGGTTACACCTAGTGGTGTCACGGTCGCCAGGCGTGGTATGGCCCCTAGGCTTCAATTCCGGGCTCAATCCGCAAGAGGACTGTGTCGAGTTATAGTATAAATGATATTGAATCCCACAGGGATGGTGATAGTGTGTATGAATTCTCAGTTAATTTCTAAATTTCGAAGCGAGATAGCTATCGGGTTGGAAGAGTCGTTTGGGGTGTTATTGTTGTTTCACTAATAAAAAGGAACTAGGGCATTAGGGATTGCCACTAAGATAATCGGAGGTCGACGTTAGAATAGAATCCTCACGTTGCATTAGGGTTAGGGGATAAATCTCACAATTCATGCCACTCTCGTAGGTTAGAATTGTGAGGTATTTTGGTGGCTCTCGTTGACGCAATGGCGATAGCCGTCAACGTAGCGGTATAGTTTGTCAATGGATCCCCTCAAGGCACGAGCTGGGCATGGTCATGAGCCTTGGTTGAATCCACCGATTTCCCTATTTGGATCCCGTAGATACCCCTTAAGCACATCAATTCCACAGATCGTGGGCATGATCTTAGTACGGGTTATCTAGGGATTCGGTAGGATTAACTGAAATACTTCCCTAAATCCCTAATTCAATGCGGAGATTCAGATCTACATTTTCCACTAGGATCTTAGGGCTAACCCATTAACATATACAATCATCATTTCTAAAGAAGAAGACATCATAGAAATCAAATTAATCAAAGTAGAAGACTTACAGCAGGAGATAGAAAAGATTTGCAATTTATAGATCTAGAAATAATTCCAGATTCCAAGCGCAAGAACAATTGAGAACCAAAATATTAATCTCTCAATTTCGAACCAAAAGTATTAGAAGTTTTAATCTGAAAACCTAATACAAGAATCACATAATCTCTCCGCCAAAAACATTCAAAAACTCCAAATGAAATCGCCTCCTCCAATCGCCCAGCTCCCCGAGCCTTCAGTCCAAAACAATCGCGTGATCGACGGCTTCAGAAGATATTTCCAAATATGGCCCTGGAGTTGTCGACCGAGTAAGCTACTCGGTCGAGCAGTGCATTGCTCGTTCGGTCACTCGGCCCGAGCAGCTGTCCTGCTCGACCAAGCACGACAAGGAATCAAAAAATCTCCAAATCGTCGCTCTGCCTACACGGACCGTCAGCTCAGCTCGGTCCGAGCAGAGGCTGACTCGGTCACTGAAGAACTGCTCGGGCCGTGTCGCTTATTTGCTTGAGCTCAGAATTTTGACGAAGCTCAACCAAGCAGATGAACTGCTCGGTCCAAGCCAGCCCATATCAGCTCCATTCCTTCAAATGAAGCTGCTGGGTCCGAGCGTCTGAACTGCTCGACCGAGCAGTCTGGGAAAAACTCCCCAGCAGTTGCTGAGACTCTCTCCTCTCCTCCTCTCTCTATCTCTCTGCTCCTCCAATGGCTCCAAAGGTACGGCGAACTCCTCCATAGCCTCGCCAATGAGCTCACGAACACGTCGAATGTGTCCATACCCAAGTGAGGTCCCAAATCGCTCCAAAATCTCTGAAAACTCATAAAACACTATGAAACTCGAATATATCGTCAGAAATGCAATTTTGTAGCAAAATGTGGGATTTGCATGCGAAAATGCAATCGGATGCAATGAAAATGATGATATGAAAATAGTAAAAAATATGGACACATCACTCCGCCAGACGCGTGTGTCTACGGACTCCATCAGATTCCAACAATGCAGCTTCCAGCTTCTCTCCAAGGACTACACCTGTACCCTGCAAGAGATAAGCCGCATCAATCTGATGTGGATAATTCTTTCCCAAAACAAGTGTATTCCAAAGAGGGTCATCAACATAAGTATTTAAAATTAAAGATGGTTGACAATACTTCCCTGGAAATAAATCTCTACTCTCGTATACCACGTCGATCAACTCCTCATTGTTTTCCTCTGGTTCTTCAGGTAACTCTGGCATAATATTGTGTGTCTCGTCAGGATGCTCCTGATCATCGTCAGACTCATTCCAGCGCACCTATTGATCATATTCATATGCGTCCATGGGTGCTAACTCCTTGCTCTCTTCCTCGTATACGTCCCATTGTACCCTTTGTTCATATGTATGTGTATTCTGCAAAAGGCACGATGAGTCGTCAAAATCTGAATCATAAAAAACATCAAACACTGGAGGGAAATCAAATGTATGAGATGAGGGAGTAAAGAGATCCCACTGAATGGGAGCCATAAGCTCCATGGGATAGTCCTTGGCGTCAGTGGAAGGTTGGTCCTCTGAGGGATGCTCGGCCTCTGTAGAAAGTAGAAGTGGCTGCAGTAGCTCAAAGGGAGGAGGGTAATGCTCGAGATCCTCATGAATGGCTGTGTCCTCGTCCCAATGCATGGTCTCCTCGGTAACAAGCTCTGGCTCCATATGTAATGCCTCCTCAAAAGCATGCTCTGGCTCATGTGGGTGGCAAGGGGAAGCGACGATGACACAAGCTGAATCTTCAGTATCGGGTGTTGTGGTCTCGTCGGGGGTGGCAATATCAAAGCGCATAATACCTCCCCCAAGCTGAACGTGGACATCCTCCTCAGGCTCCTCAGGTATAGAAGGCAATGTAAATGTGATCTTCTCCTTTTCATGCCTCCTTCTTCGTTTTTGTCCTGGAGCTCGAGGCACTTGATTGAATTGCTTGGCCTTCTCAATAGTAGGTGCAGATGGCTCTTTGGGCTCATGTATCTCGACTGTGGTATAAAAGTGGGTCTTGTGCCCCTCAACTAAAGCATAGACTCCATCATCAATTATGCCTGTGGAAGAGATACAATGAGTAATAAAGTTTTGAAATTCGAGCTCAAAAGGATCACCTGTCGTTATTGTTAAAGGACCGGTTTCTCGAACTACGTCGACAATGTTTCTTAATAGTCCATATATGTGTCCTCCTTTGGCAGCTCAGATGTCTCTATTTGTGGAGTGTTGATGGTGTAAAGATAGATATGATCACCTTCAAGTGAAGCATACACTCCATCTATGATAGTACCTGCACCAGAGACATTAACCATAACAAAATCGATGAATACTTGTCGGATGGTTTACTTACAGTAACGGTTAGTGAGCCGGTAGATCAAGCATCATCTATCATTTGCTCCAAGGTTGCTGCCAACTACACATCATTAAACTTCCCCACTCGTATCCTCTTCAGAAACTTACGTGATGGTCCCTTTAGCCGTCTAGTGAAGATATCAAATAGCGTGGAGCCATTCCACTCATGGTCTGACTCCGTCAGGAACATTCCTAACATTCTTTGGAACCTGCATAAGGCTTCCCTCTGAAGGACTCTCCATCAGCCTGACAGAATGTAGCGAGACATATGTAGGATTGTATAGAACCCGGTCGCATATTCTTTGGAAGCACCACCGCTGCAACAACTGTACATGATCAAGCAAAGTAAACAACCTGGAAAAGACGTCAATGGTACAAAGAAAGATAAAGATGATAATAATAATAGTAGTTTGGGGAAAATCTCTCTCCCAGTTTTTTGTTGATGTTTTTTTTTGTTTTAACGTAATATAATCAACCTAATTGTGTCAAATTGGCACCCAATGGGAAACACCTCCCCGGCAACGGCGCCAAACACTAGATCGGCCTCCAGATACTCACCCGAGGGACAGTCGTAATTTTACTGCAAGCACACAGGGTGGTGGCAAGCGGGTAACGAACACGAGGAAGTGGTGTTGGCTCCAATCTATCCTATGTTGGTTCAATTACAAATGTTTTATTGGTGGAGATGGTTATGGTATGATGTAATGGAAATGGTGATGAATGTTGGTGTCGGTGATACAGAAGTCGGTCAAATAGTGATTCGAATTCAATATAATAAAAGAGTCTAGAGCTAACGAATCCCCACTACGGATCGGCATTCATCCTTGTAAATAGTGAATCTGAATGTTGCAAGACTTGAATTGAGGTGAACTAATCGTAACTGAATGGAGAACCAGCTCACACTTTCGTGCTATTGCTGGTCTATAGCAACTGAGATTAGGGCCCACTCTCGTACAAACCCTAACCTAAGCCACTAGTATGAAGATCGACATGATCATTCAATCGCACCTCGAGCCCACTCTCGTGCAAACTCGAATTACGACCTAGATTTTGATAGCTCGTATTCGTCCAATTTCTTGCAAACAAATATAGGTATAGATTTATAATAAAAATGCTAGCTTTGGTCCAATCTCTTGCAAACCGATTTTAGCAAATTTCGATTATAAACCTAAATCGAATATCTATGCCTTCCCATCGGTTAGAATCCAACCTCTTACAAACCCCAAATCGAAGGAAATTTATAGCTATCCGTAATAAATTAATCATAAACTAACCTTCTATCCATTCTATCAACATGAAGATTCATTCACCACAAATCTGAAATTAGATCCATATGGTTCATCCCTTTGCCCTAGAACAGCGAATCTACTCAAGCACAGCAATAACGATAGAGAAATCGATAAAAAACATTGCTTGCATGTATAAAGATATCAAATCAAAGATTCAAATAATAAGAATAAAAATACTTAGATTTGATGAAGAACTTCAATCCTAATACAAGCTTTTAGATCCAACAGGGGGCCTAGGACATGGCCTAACCTCTAAAATAGTCTCCAAGAAAACAAAATGGAACTCCATCTAATGACGGCTACAAAACTCTTATATAGCCCCCCCCCAAAAAAACCCTAGCAAATAGCCCTAGAAACCCTCTGAAATTCGTGCCCAAAGTCAACCCTGGCCACAACTTAAGTTCTAAGCCCGCGTTCACTCAGGCCGAGTGGAAATATGACTCAGCCGAGTAGAAATTCCAGCACTGTAGTATCAATTTGCAGAAATTCTCCAGCTTTCATCCGACCTCTGATTGGCACATGCTTAGTAGCATTGGAACCATCATGAAGTCTACTATCCATAAACAATATGAGAAAAATACTTTGCCCACTAGAATGATAGCAGATTTCAAAAGAGTGGGATGCTGTCTGAAAATCTGGGCGCTCGTGTCATTGGCGTCACTCGACCGAGTGGGATTCTTCACTCGGGCGAGTGAACTTCTCTACTCGACTGAGTAGGGTCTTTTGACGTTCTCTAAAATTCTAGAGAGTCTGCTTCGAAGTCAGGGTTTGGGGAATCTGGCGCTCTGCGTCACTCGGCCGAGTGGGATTCATCACTCGGCCGAGTGGGTCTTCTGCTGTGCTCCCCAGAATTCCAGAGAGTCTGGTTCGATTTCCTTCAGAAGTTGACCTCACTCGGGCAAGTGTAGTTATCTACTCGGTCGAGTGGAATTCACCACTCGGTCGAGTGCATTGTGGCACTCAGGTCAGGCAGATGTTCTTCGTATCAGTCGTACTCGACCGAGTACACTACTTCACTCGGACGAGTAACTAGCGTGACTCGGTCGAGTGGCCTATTTTTGGAATCCTTCCTTCTCCTTCTCACCTCCTCGATGATTCTATCGATCTTCTTCTTCTTCCGCTCATCGTCCAGCGCCGTTAGCTCCCCAATAAGGCCATGAGCGATGCTCCGATATGCGTACAAGTCCCTTAAGATTATTTTTGCTCCCGATCGCTCCATATTTCCTGAAATCCGACGAAAATAAGAAATAGTGAAAAGTAATGAAATATCATCGAATAATCATGAAAATCGCAGTATGAGCAATCGAAATGGTATGCAAACATGCAGAAAAAAGATGTAAAATATGGACCGATCAGGAGCCTGCTATATCTGACGGCCAGCAGGCTGGATATAAGTTTCAGTGTAGGTGTATGTGCTCTTATCAAGACTGCCCTAAAGAGTCACATATCACGGCTATTAAAAGGATTATCAGGTATGTCAGTGGGACTGTGGATTACGGCATATGGTATACAAAGGATACTAACACATTACTTTCGGGCTACAGTGATGCTGATTGGGCAGGAAATATAGATGATAGGAAGAGTATTTCAGGAGGATGTTTTTATGTGGGCAACGACCTAGTCTCCTAGTACAGCAAGAAGAAAAATTCCATCTCGTTATCTACGGCGGAGGCTGAATATATTGTAGCAGGGAGTTGGCACTCAACTCCTAAGGATGAAGCAAGTGCTAATGGACTACGGGTTGGAGCAGGGGATACTGACTATCTTATGTGACAACCAAAGTGCGATCAATATTTTCGAGAATCTAGTGCAGCACTCCAGAACCAAACATATAGCCATTAGACATCATTTCATCAGAGAATTGGTTGAGAAGAAATCTTTTACCATGGAATATGTTGCTACTGCTAACCAATTAGCTGACATCTTCACAAAACCCCTAGACTATAACAGGTTTGAAGCATTGAGACATGCTCTTGGGCTTTGGCGTGTCTAATGTTGGTCGTTACGTTGCACCTCTTGTTGCAACATAAGGGGGTATTGGGCAGCTGTTTATTGGATGGGCCGGAGTTATCTGTCGGTCCATTATATTTGTTTCTTATTTTCATGCCTTTCTCACGGCGCTCTTTCCTCTCTCAAATATTTCAAGCTTCACACTGTGTTCTTTCTAGGGTTCTTGATTTTTCCGTGTGAAATTCTTCCTCATTCTCAGGAATGGCACGCGATCAAAAGGAGAAATCTTCTCAGACCCCTCGGTGCTCTTCCCACCGAACTCCCTTATCAAAAAGAAGTGCATCTTCGTCCTCTCCTCCTCAGAACAAGCGAAAGGGAGTGGCTCCTCGGACTTCTCGTGCCTCATCTTTCGATATTTCTCCTCTTTCTTCGTCTCCGATGTCTTTCCCGGGCTTGCACACTCCATCTGTACCGAATTGGGAGGTTAAGCCTTTTCTCCCAACTCTGGAAATTCCCCTCTTGACAAAACCCTTGTTTTCTGATCCCGGTAAGGAAGTAGTCTGTCCTGTTCCAATCACTATTCAGGACTAGTTCTGGCATCTACGTAGGACTGGGCGTAAATTGGATCTCTCGTGGTTAGATCTTTCTGGAGTTCGTGTTGACCAGCTTATTCATAAAAAGGTTCGTGGCAAGTTGACTAGTATGGAAGTGCCTGAGGATGAAAAAATCATTCTTCATATATGGAATCCAAGAAGATATTCGGTAAAAATTTCTGAAATTATTATGGTGGAGATCTCTGATTCAGAATCATCCATCTCTGCTGAGAAGTCTAGAACATATATTGATGGTGAAGCTTCTTCAAATCCAGTGAATGCTGATGATTCTGGTATCCATGTTGAACCCAAGGGTAGTGTCGGACACAATGGAGATGTTGTTCGAGGTGATCCACTTCTGGAGGGGGAGAAACCTTCACAGTCTCCTATGCATGTGAATGTAGCGGCCTAGACTAATCCTGAGATCGTTGAAGGTCATATTGGTGTTTCTGATGGTAGTGTTTGTGCTCAAGATGTATGTCTTGGAGAGAGTACCCAATGGAGGAAGAGGGTCCTCTTTTGAATGATTCTTCTGTGGTGGCAGAGGATGAAGTCCATCCTGAGACTCATCTGTCTTAAGTTCCTGAAGAAGGTCTAGCTCAAGACTCTGCAGTTATGGCAGAGGATGGTAGTGCTCAGGACTCTCTTCATATACCTGTTAATGGTAAAGGATTTATACCACCAGTTGATACTAGTATTGATCCTAGCCTAGCTGAGGTCATTGCTGAAGTTGGCGCTGCAGATGGTTCATGTACACCATAAGAAGTGGATGATCATTGCAATGTTGCACAGAATGTTGCAACATTTGATGCAACAGGAGAGCTAGGTGAACAAAATAGAACTGATCCTTTCTCCCAGCCTACTCCTCTAGAAGATGGTTTGTTTCCCTCTCATGCACGAAAGGCCAGATCTGCTTCAAGAAAACATGATGCTTCAACCAGTCAGGCCTCTTCTTCTCCCTCTAAGAGGACAAAAGTATCTTTTGTGTCAGGTTCTTCTCATTCCCCTTCATTCACTGCATCTGATGCTATGAGCAGATTGTTTTTTGATAAAGCCTGCAAAAAGAGATGGGTAACCTACTCTGAGCGATCTATTCTTCCTGAGAAATCATTGAATGTCTCCTCTTTTGCCAAGACTCGATTTTTGGCCATCCTGAAAGATCTGGGTCTATTTTATGCTGCCACATGTCTTAAATCCTTTTATCCTGTCTTGGTACGAGAGTTTTACTGCAGTCTATCCAAGACCTTTGGTGATGCTGCTTCTCATTGGGCGTTCAGTAGTTGTGGTAGAGGGAAGATTATTTCATTTTCTCTCTCAGTGTTGAACAAGCTGCTGAAGTGGTCTTGCCCTCAGTCTGTGCCTACTTTTGGGGAGACCATAGGAGATGATTTCAACAAATTTTTAAACGTTGTCACAGTAGAGAAGCTGAAGTGTTGGCCCAGGTCCTCCTCATTTCCTTCCTCATCTCTATCTGTAAAGTATTTTTTGCTATATAGGATTGTCACCATGAACTGGCTCCCGACTTCTAATATTTTTGTGCTAACAAAGGATATGTACAAACTTCTATACTCTGCTAGTACTAAGCAGCCCTTTAATTTAGGGAGAATTATCTTTGACTCCATACTATCTCTATCGGAACCATCTGCCCCGGCCTCTTCTTTGCCTCATGCATGTATCATCACTATGATGCTCCTGGCTCAGAAAATTTCCCTTTTAGCATCTGAATTTTCTATCTCATGTGATGGCATATCTTATACAGCCAAGTCTGTTGTGGGCAAATATGATGATATATCCTTGTTGACCTCTCATATACCTGGTTTATCTCCTTCATCCCCACCTCCTACGGTTGTTGGTCCTGCCACTGTTGTTCGTCCGTGTTCGTCTGTTCCTGCTTCCCCTGTTTTTCCATGTCCTGAGGAATCCCAATCCCTTCTCTTGGGAGACATTTAGGTGTTTGAAAATGTTGTGAAGAATGTAGATGATCAGTTGCTTCTCCTTCAAAGTCAAAAAGTTTTGCTTGAGGCTCACAAAATCTTGCTAAAGGACAGATTAGCTACATTGAAGTCCAAACTCGCTTCTGTCTCTTCAGAATCCTTGGATGCAGGCTCTGGAGTTAGACCCGAATAAGGTATGTTGCTTGATTTTAGTGGCTCAAAGGGGGAGAATTGTATTTTGGTTGATGTTAGATGTTGCATGTTGATGTTGGATGTTGATGTTGATGTTGGATGTTGCTGTTTGGTGATATTTTTTGCTATTGGTTGTTTCTGGTGTTGGATCTTTATAATGACTGTACGTGGGGCTCCAACATTAATGATCTTTGATCTTCTACTATTCCTGTCATTCTTCAGTCTCTTGTATGGTAATGTTACATTGTGCCACTAAATGCCAAAAGGGTAGATTGTTAGTTCATGTGTACATGACTGTATTGTCATAAGTGGAACCAAATATTCTTGGCTGCTCTTAATTATCTTGGAAAAGAGAGTCTTCAGCCCTAGGTCGTGTTGAAAGTAATGTCAAACATTTTGTTACAACATAACATTCAACATGTTGTGTCGGGATGCTGTCATATTTATGTCAAGAATGGGATCACCGTAAAGAGAAGCTTGTGGACTTTGTTTAGGATCTGCAATACCATGTGGTATATTCTGATGGTTTAATATTGTTGAAGATATATTTGGAAGTTGCAATCTCTCGATTTTATTGTTGAGACGGTTAGAGAGATTCTTGCTCGTGCTATTGTATTCATCGGATCCTTGGGAATTCGTGGAACCACCTGCCCAAAGTAGTTCCGGATATTATGGGCTGTCGATCCACATTTGATTTGATTGATCATCATTTCCTGTTGGGCCGCGATTTGGGGGGAGCGGGATATATAAGGGTTGCAGCTTCGACGGCTAGGGTTACGACTTTTGAGAAAGTTTGGAAGAACTCCGGGAGGGAGGCCGACGGCTACACACGTAAAGATCAAGGTAGTTGATCTAGTCGATTGTGCAAGGGGAGCTTGCGTGCAAGGGGAGCTTGCGTGCAAGGGGAGCTTGCTTAGAATACTCCATGGATTGGTAGAGACCACCCATTACGGTTTGTATTGAGGGGAAGTTGTTCCTCCTAATAGAAACATGATATTAGTGATTGTACTCATTGTTATTTTTAGTGGAGTATTCTGATTTTCTGGGCGTGGCCCCGCAGATGTAGGTGTGCACACCGAACTTCGTTACCAAGTCTTGTGTGTCATTACTTGGCTTGTGTTTATCATTCGGGTTTATTGATTTTTAACTGCGTGCATAAATTCAATACTTCATTCATTGATTTTAATATCCATTTGAATCAATTTGCTAAATCAATTGTTTCTGACAATTGCTTTCTAGTTTAAGTGTGTCATGACATTTGACTAAGGTGGCCCTATATCAAACCAGAAAGCCATGGGGTCATGGTTGGAAACTTAGAGCGCCCTCAACTTAAGGCAAATTTTTTTTGTAAGTCCAAGGCTGAAACCTACAGTCCCTCCTAAATATTTGAACATAAAAGAATGTTATTCATTCTAAAAGAAAATTAAAAGTTAGAATAATGGATTAGATCTCAAGATATGTAATTCATTTTTAAATGAAGGTTATTATAAGCATAGAGATAAGTAAACTTTTTTTAATTAGCGAACATGAAAAAGATCAATTTTAGTACTTGGCCAACAT
This sequence comes from Scilla litardierei, assembly GCA_030789695.1. Taxonomy (NCBI): domain Eukaryota; kingdom Viridiplantae; phylum Streptophyta; class Magnoliopsida; order Asparagales; family Asparagaceae; genus Scilla; species Scilla litardierei. Next base: position 691,702,731 of record CM061142.1, on the reverse strand, counting down.
GAAGGGTGACGCTTACAAACATTCTTTCTTACTTAAAAGCAGCGCTTTGTATAAAGAAGAATATGCTAATACCAAATGAATGCCATTGAGACGAACTTCAATCATGAAGTGGCGAGGGGATTTACATTTGTTATACAAAAAACTGCACCCCCTGCACCACCGCACCCCCACCTCCAGCAGTAGTAGAATCAGCATTAGCTGATGTAAGCTGCTGATTGCAGCAGCTTGGAAGCTGCTGTTGCAACTAAAAGCCAGGTTGGGGGTTAGGGATTCGGGGTGGGGGTGGGTTATCATTTTTTCCAAGCTTTAGGATCTTGTTTGAGCCCATATAAAGCACGCTTAAGATTGAAACATAATCCGGGTGGATGGAGTCTTCAAACCCAGGAGGTTGTTTGATATAGACTTCCTCAGATAAAATTCCATTCATCAGACAAGGAATATGGAACCTTTCCAACAAAATCTTCCTCAAATATCCTTTCCTAAAGCTTTCATCAGATTAACGATATCTGCAAAACGGGAAAGCATAGCATCAATAGACTCATTAGGCATCATAGCAAAATTTTCATATTTCTGTTATCGCATTCTAATACAAGTTTTCTTTACCTTATGCTTGACTCAACCTGAAAGGTGATACTCGCAAGTGTACGAGGTCGGCAAATAATATACCCGGTGAGTATGTGATCGTATCGATGGAGACGGAACTGATCTACAAAGTCACACAAATAGTCAGAGCGTGTAAAGAAATTGTGAGGGTTCTAACCACCCTTTGGGGGTGAATGATTGTTCATAGAGATGAATTATCTAAATACCCTAGAGTTAGGGTAATGTCCTAAGATTTGGATGCAATGGAAAGAAGGAGTGCAGGCATTGAGGATATAAATAGGATTACTCGATTGCTATACTAAATGTTAATTCCAAGATAACTCAATCACTCATTCATGTCAAGAAATAAGGATCAGGAAATAAATCAATTAAGCACACGTGGAGTGCACCAAAGGTAATAGCTAAGTGGGTTATTCTCCTAATTAAAGCTCATGAATCAACTCTCACATCCATTTCAAGGTTAGTGAGAGTGGTGCATATAAGTTGAGTTGCGCATCACACAACCACCATTCTGCGGCCCCTTTCGGATAATGCACGATTCAATAAACGGATTATATCCCAATTAACGATATGGGTTATTGGGTAAATTAAGCTTCTAAAATATGAAATATGGATTGTGGGGTCTTGCATTCATTTCAAGATATGCAATACCCATTGAATACATATGTCCAACATGAAAATAAGTTCAACATTCAGAAAAGCCAACAGGCTAAAAGAAAGAGTCTAAGGCCCAGAACAAGGCCAACAAAAGCAACAACGTCACAAGTATAGGTGCTACGCACCGACAACAAAACCGCAGTCTAAACAAAGGAAAACACAACGAAGACACTAGGACTGGTCCCCAGTGTCCACGTACTCCCCGTCAAACACAAGCTCGGGCTCGGCGTCAGCAAACACCTCGTCCTCAACAAGGTACTCAGGCTCAGGATCTAACATGTGTCACCTAAAAGAGTAAAGGGGCACATGTTAGCAAGTCTAAAGGACTTGGGCAAGGAAACTGAAAGTAAGGCAACTAGCAACCTAGCAGTATTAGTATGCATGACATGACAGTTATAACATGAGTGCAAAAGCAAGACATGGTGAACAATAAGTACAAAAGAACAATTAACGGGACAAGACAAGAGTAGCCAAGCTACTAACAATCTCAATCAATTCACTGTTCACGTTTCACTGTTGTTTGTAGATGTTTACGCCTTACAGCTGAATGGTATAACATTCACGCTGATTGGCCGCTTAACACTACCCCAAAACCCAGAGTTTACGCCTTACCACTGCAGTTGCTGATCGGGCAGACTCCCAGTTGAATGGCCGCTTAACTCTTACCCCCAATACCCACAAGTAATCGAGCCAGGGTCCCCGCACACGAGCTCAGTAAATGAGCCGGGGTTGCCCCGCACAGGAGCTCGCATTCTAGTTCACGATTCATAAACAATTGGCGTAGGGGTGCACCTAGCCGGAAACAAGCATTTCGGGCATTGGCTATCAACCAACACATGGCCCGCTTTTGGAACACGAGCCAGGAACACAAACATTGTAGCGAAGCTACGCATTCACAGAAACACTTTAAGAATGCATTGACATGACAATTAATTTGCGTACCGTTAATAGAAATTAAACATGACATGGTAATTGTGCAACATGATATATGTCGGAACTAGCTTCGTTGTCAAGCTAGTTCCCCAATTTGCGCCTAGGCGAGTATCATTTCGTCGCCTAGCCTCTTTTACGCCTACAACAAGCAAGATGGCCTAAAACATGGCCTAAACCCTAAGTGGCAAGTTTCACTTGCCTAGCACCGGGGATGACGATCACGAAGGTTCGTCTCGCGGATGCTAAACTACGGGGAAATCGCTGTTAAGGGGAAACAATCATCAAAACAACATCCATTTCATTAGGGTTTCATAAAAATACAAATAGGTTATGAAAACATCAAGAGATCGATTTCTTACCGTGAGGAGGCGAAAGAAACACTCCGGAGAACCTAGGGACCAGATCTGGAAACGAATGGAGAAGTTTGGAGAACTAGGGTTTTTGGGGGATTTTGGGGATTTGATGAGATTTTGGGGAAGATGAGGGATAGAATGTGTTGAGGGATGGTTTGGATGATGGATCTTGGGCTTGGAATGAAGGAATAAGGGTTTGGGGAAGAAGGGGGCTCAATGGGGGAGAAACTAGGGTTTTGGGTCGAGTGGAGGAAGAAGAAAACGTTTGGGAGGGGTTTAAATAGGATGGGCTGGCGGCTGCCCAGAAATTAGGGTTTTAACACAGATTAGTCGGTCAAAGGGCAACCACTGACCGACTAGTTTAGCAACTAGTCGGTCGGTCGACCAACGCAGACCGACTAAGTGTAAACAGTAACTTCTGAACGAAAATAGAATTCAGATTTAGTCGGTCGATGAACAACTACTGACCGACTAGTTTGACATCTAGTCGGTCGGTGAACGTTCTTAGACCGACTAAGAGTGAACAGTACTGATACTAAAATTTAGATGATGTGTTAGTCGGTTAAAGAAGCATTGCCGACCGACTAGTTTGCAACCTAGTCGGTCAACCAACGTTCTTAGACGGACTAACGATAAACAGTAACTTCTGAGAAATTTAGAAAGCTAACTAGTCGGTCCAAGAAGGATTGCCGACCGACTGGATCGTCATCTAGTCGGTCGGTGCCCCTTCTTACACCGGCTAATAAGCACCAAAAGTTCCGATACGGAGCGCGGAGCTCCGGGATCGATTCCTAAGACTCCTAGGCTTGATCTAATAGTAAGATACGACCGTTATGAAGCCCGTCACGAATGACTTGCTCCGAAATCGACGATCCTAAAGAAGAAACGAGAAAACACGACGAAACGATCGAAAATGAAAGTTACGGAGACGAAAACCACATATGAGGAGAAAATCCACCAAGACATATATTATATTATAATAAATCCAGATTCATGAAAACCAGTCGTTACATCCTCCCCAACTTAAGAAAAATTCCGTCCTCGGAATTTCCAAACACTCACGCGTCCGGAAACAAAAGTGGGAAGCGCTCTCGCATCTCATCCTCATTCTCCCAAGTAGACTCTCCAGGTGAGCCGTGTCGCCACATCACCCTCACAAGATTGACAATCTTGTTCCGAAGTGACTTCTGACGCCTGTCCAGAATCTACACTGGATGCTGGTCATACGTCAAATCCGGGCGAACGGTAATCTCCGAAAAATCCACAGCATGAGATGGATCGCTAATGTATCGACGAAGCTGCAACACATGGAAAACATTGTGAACTCCTTCCAAAGATGGCGGCAAGGCTAAGCGATAAGCTACCTCGCCAACCCTCTCTAAAATGTCAAACGGTCTAATGTATCGTGGGCTCAACTTCCCTCGCTTCCTAAAACGAATCACACCACGATTCGGGGAAATCTTCAGAAACACATGGTCGCCCGGCTGAAACTCTAAAGGACGACGTTTAGCATCCGCCCAATGCTTAAAACGGTCCTGAGCAATCCTCAACCTCTCCCGAATGTTCCTGACGATATCCACGGCCTCCACGATCATCTCAGGTCCCAACAACTCCCGATCACCAATGTCATCCCAACTCAATGGCGATCGACATTTCCTCCCATAAAGAGCGGCGAAAGGCGCCATGCCAATACTCGCCTGGAAGCTGTTGTTGTAAGAAAACTCTACCAGATGTAGATGGTCTTCTCATGAACCCTTGAAATCCAACATGCACGCCCTTAGCATGTCTTCCAAAATCTGAATCGTCCTCTCGGACTGACCATCCGTCTGCGGATGGTACGCCGTGCTGAAACTCAGACGCGTACCCAAACTCTTCTGCAAACTCTGCCAGAACTGAGATGTGAACCTCGTGTCTCTGTCCGACACGATACTCACGGGGACTCCATGAAGTTGTACGATCTCCTGCACGATTCATGTCACATCACTATCCAAACTAGGAAAAGGAAATAAAAACGGAGAGTAAAAGAATTTTACCTCCATATATCTCCTTGCTAGCGCCTCAGTGGACTGTCCCACCCGGAACGGAATAAAGTGCGCAGATTTGGTCAATCGATCTACGATCACCCAAATCATGTCATTCTGCTTCGGACTCCGAGGTAGTCCAGTCACGAAATCCATAGTGATGTATTGCCACTTCCACTCCGGAATCGGAAGCGGTTGTAGCAACCCGGCCATACGCTGATGCTACGCCTTCACTTGCTGGCAAACCAAGCACTTGGCTACACTTCGAGCCACACTCCTCTTCATACCATGCCACCAATAATTCAGACGAAGATCCTGGTACATCTTGGTGCCACCAGGATGCACAGAATACGGCGAACTGTGTGCCTCCACCATCAACTCCTCTCTAATATCCCCAGCCGGCACACATAACCTGGCTCCAAACCTCAGCGAGCCATCCTCATGAATCAAAAAGTCAGTCCGTAGAACGGCTTCCACCTGCTCCCGAATCTTCACCAGCTTCGGATCCTCAGCCTGGCCAGCCTTAATCCGATCCACGATCGTCGACTGTACCTGCATGTACATCAACAATGAATCCTCCCCAGGAAGGACAATCTCAACACCAGACTCGCAAAAATCCTGCTGCAATCTCCACTGCAAGGTCAAAATCATCACCGCTGGAAGCCTACTCAGCGCATCCGGAACCACATTCAACTTACCAGGGTGAAACTGCAAATCAATATCATAATCCGCCATAAGCTCCAACCATCGACGCTGTCGCATGTTGAGCTCCTTCTGAGTAAAAATATACTTCAAGCTTTTGTGATCGGTGAAGATTTTCACTTTCTCACTCAGCAAGAAGTGCCTCCAGATCTTAAGAGCAAACACAACGGCAGCCAACTCCAAATCATGCGTCGGGTAGTTCTTCTCATGAACCTTAAGCTGACGAGACGCATACGCCACAACATGCCCGTGCTGATGCAACACACAACCGAGACCCTTGCCAGAAGCATCGCAAAAGATCTCAAATCCACCGCTGCGATCAGGCACAACAAGAATAGGGGCAGTCGTCAACCTCTCCTTCAGAACGCCAAAAGCATTCTCACAATCACCCGACCAAACAAAAGCAACATCCTTCCACGTCAACCTGGTCATCGGCTCAGCAATACGGGAAAAGTCCTTAATGAATCGCCGATAGTAACCAGCAAGTCCAAGGAAACTCCGAATCTCAGACGCAGACGACGGAACAGGCCACTCCCTGATGGCCCTAATCTTCTCGGGATCCACTGAAATACCATCTCCATTCACCACATGCCCGAGAAAAGCAACTCTATCCAGCCAAAACTCGCACTTCGAAAACTTAGCATACAAACGATGCTTCCTCAAGATCTCCAACACCGTCCTCAAGTGCGAGGCATGCTCTTCCTCCGACTTCGAATAGATCAGAATGTCGTCAATAAAGATAACAACAAACTTATCCAAAAAGTCGTAGAAAATCAGGTTCATCAGATTCATGAAAACTGCGGGCGCGTTAGTTATGCCGAAAGGCATAACCACAAACTCATAGTGTCCATACTTCATCCTGAACGCTGTCTTCGGAACATCTCCCTTCTTCACCTTCAACTGATGGTAACCACTCCTCAAATCCAATTTAGAAAACACCCTCGAACCTCCAAGCTGATCAAAAATATCATCGATGCGAGGCAACAGGTATTTATTCTTAATGGTCACCGAATTCAACCCCCGATAGTCCACGCACATGCGACACGAACCATCCTTCTTCTTCACCAGCAACACCGGTGCTCCCCACGGAGACACACTGGGATTGATATAACCCTTCTGCAAAAGCTCATCCAACTGCTTCCGCAACTCTTCCAATTCTGCAGGTGCCATACGATACGGCGCCTTCGAAATCGGCTGCGCACCTGGAACCAGATCAATAGAAAATTCTAGGGCTCGATCAGGTGGCAACCCAGACATCTCCTCGGGGAAGACGTCGCCAAAATCACGCACCACAGCTGGCCACTCCATCTCCATCTGCAAAGCCACAACCTCCACAGGCTTGGCCCAAAATCTGACAGGACCAAGCGAACTGCTACCACGGCTAAATTCAAACACCGGATGTCCGGGAATCTCGAACACCACCTTCTTCCTCCTGCAGTCGATCGTAGCATAGAAGCTCGCAAGCCAGTCCATCCCAAGAACTGCATCATAGTTGATGATGTCGTGGACAATGAAATCAGCGAAAAGCTCATGTTCACAGACCACCAACGGGCAAGAATTACAACCACGATGCACCGAGACCACGCCATTCCCTGTAACGATATTCCAACTCTTGGGAAGAGGGGACGTCGACAAGGAATGCCTCTCCACGAAGCTCCGAGAAATAATGCACATCGATGTACCAGAGTCAAAGAGGACCCGTGCAGGAAATGTGCAAACCAAAACCACACCTAACAAGAAATTAACAATCAAACCCTAGTCTAACAAACAACTATGTTCAAGCAAACAACACAATCTAATCAATCAAAACCAACTAGGGAAGTAACAGCCAGATTGAGGATTACCTGCGATAACCTCATCCACAGCCTCGCTCTCCATAGCTGTCATCAGAAAAGCCTGCCTCCTCGGCGGAACATCCTGCTGAAAAGCCTGCCTCTGCGGAACAAGAGCTGCTCCACGTCCAGCAGGAACAGACGCTCGCTGCTGCAACGGCTGTGCTGCAACAGGTGCCCTCCGCAGCTGATTCGCATGCCGACAATCCTTCGCGGCATGGGAAGCATCACCACAAACCAGACACTAGCCCAAAAACTTCTGACACTGATCCTTGATGTGGCCAGGCTTACCGCAGAAATGGCAAGTCTTCAGAATAGGCCCTCCTGGCCTCTTAAACTGAGCTGGCTGATTAGGCTTGAAACCAGGCCTAACCACCGCTTTGGCCTGCTCCATAGGCCTCTTCCCAGCACCAGAAACATGCCCTCTCCTCTGACTCAGGTTCAGCTTCTGCCTCCTGGCAGCGACCAAAACCTTCTGATAAGAGTCCAGATCGGAGGAAGACACAAAACTTTGGAGCTCCAAAGCAAGTCCCTACAGGAACCTCTGAGCCCTCTCATCAGCATCCTGCACCATCTTCGGTGCGAACCGGCTCAGCCTAGTGAACTCTTGGTGGTACTGGTCCACCGTCAAGCTCCCTTGCTTCAGATCAATGAAGCGTTGCAGCATCTCCTTCTTGGCAGCCTTCGGAAAGAATTCCTCATCAAACCTGAACTTAAAGGTAGCCCAAGCTATCGGCTCCACTAACATCTTCTCTTCCGCATCCCACCAGTTCCGAGCATTATCCTTGAGTTGCCTCCTCGCCAAATCAACCCATCCAGCCGGGGTGATCTTGGCCATCTTCAAATTATCCTCAATGTTCCGAATCCACTCATCGGCAGCCAGAGGACCCTCAGACCCATCAAAATATACGGGACCCAGCTCCCGAAATTGCTTCGCTCCCGGCTCAGAGCGAGGGGCATCCGGAAGAGCCCGGGCAGCTCGAGCAAGTGGAGCATTCTGGACTTGCAGGAGCACGCCCTACTGCACTTGCATCATCTGGAGCATCATCCGCATCATCTCACCGTTGGTGGGTTCCCGCTCAGGCTCCTCATCATGAGGGAGCGCACCACTACCCCCACCACGGGTGAATCGTCTTCCTGCCATCTAATGACACAGAAAACGAATCAGATTAGACTCATATCTTATGACTCGGACGTCGAACTTAGTTTGTTGGACATTCTAATATTATTATCGCTATTCCGATAATCGCAGTTACAGAAGGACCTGCATGGGCCACCAACAAAACCTGTCACGACCCGCTTCCCTAAAATGGAGGCGAGACGTGAAAAGGTCCGCACGAGAGTGGAGATGTGAAGCCCCAAACCCGATAAGCGTAAATAAAAACATAAGCAGGTCCCTGTAACCACAAACGGAGCAACAATAATAATAAAAGGGGAGACAGAAATAAAATTCTCATATCTCATAAATTGTCCAACATGAAAATAAGTTCAACATCCAGAAAAGCCACCAGGCTAAAAGAAAGAGTCTAAGGCCCAGAACAAGGCCAACAAAAGCAACAACGTCACAAGTATAGGTGATACACACCGACAACAAAACCGCAGTCTAAACAAAGGAAAACACAACGAAGACACTAGGACTGGTCCCCAGTGTCCATGTACTCCCCGTCAAACACAAGCTCGGGCTCGGCGTCAGCAAACACCTCGTCCTCAACAAGGTACTCAGGCTCAGGATCTAACATGTGTCACCCAAAAGAGTAAAGGGGCACATGTTAGCAAGTCTAAAGGACTTGGGCAAGGAAACTGAAAGTAAGGCAACTAGCAACCTAGCAGTATTAGTATGCATGACATGACAGTTATAACATGAGTGCACAAGCAAGACATGGTGAACAATAAGTACAAAAGAACAATTAACGGGACAAGACAAGAGTAGCCAAGCTACTAACAATCTCAATCAATTCATTATTCACGTTTCACTGTTGTTTGTAGATGTTTACGCCTTACAGCTGAATGGTATAACATTCACGCTGATTGGCCGCTTAACACTACCCCAAAACCCAGAGTTTACGCCTTACCACTGCAGTTGCTGATCGGGCAGACTCCCAGTTGAATGGCCGCTTAACTCTTACCCCCAATACCCACAAGTAATCGAGCCAGGGTCCCCGCACACGAGCTCAGTAAATGAGCCGGGGTTGCCCCGCACAGGAGCTCGCATTCTAGTTTACGATTCATAAACAATTGGCGTAGGGGTGCACCTAGCCGGAAACAAGCATTTCGGGCATTGGCTATCAACCAACACATGGCCCGCTTCTGGAACACGAGCCAGGAACACAAACATTGTATCGAAGCTACGCATTCACGGAAACACTTTAAGAATGCATTGACATGACAATTAATTTGCGTACCGTTAATAGAAATTAAACATGACATGGTAATTATGCAACATGATATATGTCGGAACTAGCTTCGTTGTCAAGCTAGTTCCCCAATTTGCGCCTAGGCGAGTATCATTTCGTCGCCTAGCCTCTTTTACGCCTACAACAAGCAAGATGGCCTAAAACATGGCCTAAACCCTAAGTGGCAAGTTTCACTTGCCTAGCACCGGGGATGACGATCACAAAGGTTCGTCTCGCGGATGCTAAACTACGGGGAAATCGTTGTTAAGGGGAAACAATCATCAAAACAACATCCATTTCATTAGGGTTTCATAAAAATACAAATAGGTTATGAAAACATCAAGAGATCGATTTCTTACCGTGAGGAGGCGAAAGAAACACTCCGGAGAACCTAGGGACCAGATCTGGAAACGAATGGAGAAGTTTGGAGAACTAGGGTTTTTGGGGGATTTTGGGGATTTGATGAGATTTTGGGGAAGATGAGGGGTAGAATGTGTTGAGGGATGGTTTGGATGATGGATCTTGGGCTTGGAATGAAGGAATAAGGGTTTGGGGAAGAAGGTGGCTCAATGGGGGAGAAACTAGGGTTTTGGGTCGAGTGGAGGAAGAAGAAAACGTTTGGGAGGGGTTTAAATAGGATGGGCTGGCGGCTGCCCAGAAATTAGGGTTTTAACACAGATTAGTCGGTCAAAGGGCAACCACTGACCGACTAGTTTAGCAACTAGTCGGTCGGTCGACCAACGCAGACCGACTAAGTGTAAACAGTAACTTCTGAACGAAAATAGAATTCAGATTTAGTCGGTCGATGAACAACTACTGACCGACTAGTTTGACATCTAGTCGGTCGGTGAACGTTCTTAGACCGACTAAGAGTGAACAGTACTGATACTAAAATTTAGATGATGTGTTAGTCGGTTAAAGAAGCATTGCCGACCGACTAGTTTGCAACCTAGTCGGTCAACCAACGTTCTTAGACCGACTAACGATAAACAGTAACTTCTGAGAAATTTAGAAAGCTAACTAGTCGGTCCAAGAAGGATTGCCGACCGACTGGATCGTCATCTAGTCGGTCGGTGCCCCTTCTTACACCGGCTAATAAGCACCAAAAGTTCCGATACGGAGCGCGGAGCTCCGGGATCGATTCCTAAGACTCCTAGGCTTGATCTAATAGTAAGATACGACCGTTATGAAGCCCGTCACGAATGACTTGCTCCGAAATCGACGATCCTAAAGAAGAAACGAGAAAACACGACGAAACGATCGAAAATGAAAGTTACAGAGACGAAAACCACATATGAGGAGAAAATCCACCAAGATATATATTATATTATAATAAATCCAGATACATGAAAACCAGTCGTTACATGGGGTCTTGCATTCATTTCAAGATATGCAATACCCATTGAATACATATGTGCAACAATTACAATGCATCACCGTTCTTCGTTTCCTCCATGGATAGTATTAAATCCAAAAAAACATAAGTTTAATTCACCCAACAACATGGATTAACAAGGGGTGCTAGAAATTAACATTAGCAAGGAAATCTAAACATCCTACATCAATCCACAACACCAATACAATGAATTTAGCCTACCTTATTAACAATAAACAAAGCATTCATTGAGATAAGCATGGTTTCAATACAAGAGTGAAAGTAATTGAATAAGAGTAAGAGAGTTGGGAATGTATCACCAATTACAAGCTTTTCCAATCTTAGAGCAATCACATCAACAACAAGAAACTGAATCAAAACTCCAAAACCCCTAAAACCCCTAATCTCACTCTTGAGGAAGAAGAAGACTCAAAATAGTAAAATATTTTATCTATCCCTAATTACAACTGAAATGTAGAGTTTTATACCCCCTAGGGGTTACATCTCATCCAACCACAATATCATCCAACGACCATAAGCGAATGGATCAAAATCGGGTTCAGAAACAAGCAACTTCTGCAACCTAAATTCTGGGCAAAATACACTGCACAGGTGACTATCGACCAACAGCCAGTCACCTGAAGACATGGGACTGCCATTGTTTGGGCAGGCGTCTGTGTGGTCTTTACGAAACCATGCAAAACATGGGGGCTCTCCAGGCAAGCGACTGTTTTGAAGATCACAGGAACTTGTAAGGTGCACAGGCGCATGTCTTTTGTGCTACGGATGCCTGCTGCAGAAATGTCAAATCAAAGTTGGTTTTTCTGGTCCACCAGACATCCAAAAAATCAGGAGACTGTTCTTCATACAGGCGCCTGTTAATCCTCATGCAGGTGCATGTCGTTGCGCTCCAGTTTTTCCAACACCAGCCCTTATGAGGCAGGCGACTGCCATTGTCTAGGCAGGCGACTGCACAGTTGCCCAGGTGCATGTCTGTCCTTCTACAGGTGCCAGTTATGCATGCCCCTTTGCTCCATGCTGGGCTTCCAAAGGACAGTCGCATGTCCTAGATCTAAATCCACTTCTCATATTAGTTAATTTTGTCCCCTTCGAGACCCCTGAAAAATCTAGAAAAATCTCTAAAAATATAGTAGACATTTATAAAGCTTTGGGAAGTAAAATTGTGTCAAAATAAAATCATATGCTTACAAATAATGAATTAACGTAAATGTGGTTAAGAGAGCACGATTCAATGGATTATATGCACAAGATGAGATGATTATGAGGTTAGGATATGCAGTATTCAGTCATAATCACCTTAGTAGTTCCTTCGTGAGGTACTTAAAGTCTAGTCCAAATATCTTTAGCAGTAGATCATGTGTCCATATTTTCCATGTTTTTATCGCATGTTTTCGTAGCATTTTCGCCATCCAAAGTTCACTTTTGTTTGTGTGTGTGTGTGTGTGTGTGTGTGTGTGTGTGTGTGTGTGTGTCTATCTATCTATTCTATAAAACAGGGATGTTATCATGGGTTATTGGATAAGAGTTTTTGGAAAAGAGATGAGAAATTGGGTATAAATGAGGGATGTTATTAAGAGAAATTGGATAAGATAAGAGAAATTGGATAAGTGAAGAGAAATTGAGTTTGTTTGGTGGGAGGTTTGAAATTGAAGTTGAATTCAAAAGTTTAGGGTGGGAACTCTTTTGAAACTTGAAGTTTAAGCCCAAAAAACACAGCCGACCAAAACCTCTCTCTAACTCTGCCCAAAAAATTAAGTTTTGAAATTTAAACCATCTCTCTTTCTTCTCTCTTCTTGAATCTGATCACCCAAAAAACTCAGCCGCCCAAGAGTCCGAATGAAAAGCAACTCAGAACGAAGGCAGCGATTTTGGTCTGCAATAATCTTGATTACATGGAGATGTCGTCTGCAATTTTGGTCTGCAAATCTTGATCGCTGGAGATGCCGAAGGAAAAGCAAATCTTGATCATGGGAGGAAAAGCAACTCCAACTTAATAAATGTTGCCAGATTCTTTAATTGGATGTATCTCTTCTTTAATGTTGCCAGGTTTTTTAATTTGATGATAATGTGACTTGCATCCTATTAATAAATGTTGCCAGGTTCTTTAATTTGAAGGAGATATCCAAGGCTCATGTCTTCAAGGCCGACCTCCTAAGAGTCAAGAAGGCCGAGGTGAAAGTTGAAGCGGTGGAAGGAAGAGTGCTGTGGAATGACAAGTGGCATATGACGTGATCTAGGCAGTGCAATGGCAGTGCAACGGTAGGTTCGAGGAATCGTCAAGTGCCGCCGCAGGTTCGAGTAAGGCAGTGCAACGGCAGTGCAATGGCAGTGCAAAGCTTGAAGGAGAACATCAATTGCTAGATTCTAAGCTGAATGAAGATGCATACATCAAGGGGATGTAAGCAACTTGGTTCCATTGCTGTATAATTTTAGATGTAAGCTTTTTGATGTAGCCCAAAACCAATGGCTAGATTATTGAATGAAGTTGTACGATTTTTGATTTCTCTGTACAATTTCTTTGTCCGAAAACAATTGATACCTCTATATAGACCTATTCAACTCTATAACTCTCCCCCCTGCAAAAACTAAAATCAAAAACCTTCGGAGATCGTCAAGCGTAGGTTCGAGGACGATAGCGTAGCCTTTTGATTTCTCTGTACAAAATCAATTGCTGAATGAGAGCACTTGATTTCTATGTGTAGATTGTTAATCAGCAATTAACCTAACTTTCATCTTGATTGTTTGTATTTTTATGAGTTGTTAGTATTTTTATGATCAACAGTCTTGGTTGTTTGTATTTTTATGATCAACATAAAGATTGTAAGCTTTTGAATTTTCTGTACAATTGCTCTCATTCAATTAATTGATCAATTGCTCTCATTCTACAATTACTCTCATTCAACAATGAAAGTATAGATTGTTGAATGAAGATGTAAGATTTTTGATTTCTCTTTTGGCAATCAAGACGAAAGTAACTTTTTGGCATGTACACTATGCAGTTAGATTGGAGGCTGTCTCATGAGGAACCTGTGGATTGCAGTGAAGAGGATAGGGATCCCAGTTACGAAGAGTCTGTTGATGCCAATGTTCTCAATTTATACGGGGTTTATCTACAATGAGTTCTTTCTGTCCCTTTTGAGATTTTTTGGCCCTCTACCTATGCATGTCGTGATGCATCTTGCAGGTATAAGTGTGTACTCATATCTTTGATATTATTTATGTGCTTTATGGTTCATGATGACTATTTTATATGGGTTGCTTCAAATTTTTAGTGTACTTAGACACATGGTTACTTTCCTTTTGTGGTATTCTCGATGTTTGCTCCCTTTGTTTCATGGTTCTATTTTTTAACGAAGCTTTGATGTTTTAGTATGGTGACTGAAGGAATTTTAGTATGGTGACTGAAGGAATTCTCGATGTTTTAGTATGGTGAGTGAAGGAATTTTATTTGTTAGAGTTCATAACTGATGTCTTTTCCCTCCATGTTATATGATCGACAAAAACTTAGAGATATCATGTAGATGACATTTGGTGGTCGCTATGTAATTTTGTTGATGGCAATGTTCTCAAAGTGTACAGTGTGTATCTACAATGAGTTCTTTTTTTGAGGATTTTGGGCCCTCTGACTATGCATGTCGTGATGCTTCCTATAGTATGAGCGTGTAGTCATCTACAATGAGTTCTTTTCTATTCATTTTGAGATTTTGGGCCCTCTACCTATGCATGTCATGATGCTTCTTGCAGGTATGAGTGTGTAGTCATGGCTTTGATATTATTTATATTATTGCCATCTTCTTATATGTTCTCTCCATCAAATGTAGAGATGCTATTATGCTTGGTTTAATTAAGGTGACGCCTGCATATTCATTTGGTATGGATCCCAAACGGCATGGTAGCCGAAGATGTCAATCCTTCTAGGTGTTGCACAAATGAACCTCGGCATTGTGCTAATTATTTTAATGCCAAATTCTTCAAAAACAGTTTGAATATTTGGTGAGTTAATCCAGTAATATTGCTTAATAGATTAGACGTTAGCTACTATACTTTATACATGGCAAACTGTAAAATTTGAGTAGTTTTTGAAGAATATGAGCCATACTGGATCATTGTTGTATTTCTTTTTGCGAGCATTGATTATTCTCAGTTCCATATGAAGTGGGTAGATCATATGGTTATTGTATAATTGTACACTATTTGTAGATATTGACAAAATCATTACCACTCTATTTATAAAGCATGTAGAGAAATTTTGTTTTCCTTGCAGTTATGGATTCTTTTGCCATTTTAATGAAAAATTACAGTATAATTCATTTTACCAATTTAAAGCACCTTTACCATGTTCTCACACCCTAAAATCAATCTAGCACTTTTATCCTTCCTTCGTATATAAGTTTTTATGTTTTGTTCATGCATAAATTATTTCACTGAATATGTCAAAGTATTTGATAGAGAAAAACGATGAGTTCCAAGCAAAATATAAGTACCAAATATGGGTTGTAAGCTATAATTGACATATTAAAAATGTTTAAGATGGTCTTTAATGTGTTTCAATTAATGCATGTTTTGCTGCTTAATATAAGAAGTAAGCTGCATAATACAAGGGCATGCATTCCTTAACCATTTAATTCTTTATATATCATACAGAAAATTTTCCAGTCATTCATTAAATTTACTCAACACTTTAACCTATAGAAACCAATGGTTTCAATCCACTCTTTTATTCGTCCAGTGGGATCATAATGATAATATATTGGCTTAATTCAATTTTGATCGAGAACCTAATTTTTTAGTGGATCATTTTATCTTCTGACAGTTTTTTAGAAACTGTGAAATAAGTTAATGGTTGTAAACTTGATGTCTATTTGGTGTAATAAGTATTAATGAAAACTTTGAACTATTTTACCAGCTTATATTTATATGGTATACATGGTTCAAGTCTAGGTGTTTCATATGATGTTTGATTTTTTGTCTTTGGAACTGATAATTAGGATATCATTTTCCAGTACTACTTTCATTGGTTCCCTATAAGTTGGCATAAATTAAGTAATGTTTATGTCTCTCAAGTTGAATTTGCCTAAATATTTGTTGCTTAATAGTTCTACTTTGTGAAATATTTTTCCTTTTTACAGTCTTCTATGGTGTATCTTTCTTGCTATCTTTCTTTTTTGCTATCTTTCTTTTTTTATCCTTTTTGGCAAATCCATATTGTCATTATTCTCCACACATATTGCTTACCCTGTTCAATTAAATAATCAAAAAGGTTAATGTGGCCTGGAGGATGAAGAGGCCAGGGCCTCTACCTCCAAATAAACAATGGATACTTTTATTTTTGAATTATTTTCTTTTGTCTTGAAAAACTTATTGATGTTTTCTTCTTATACTGAATTACATTCTTCTATGACGTATTTATGACAGGAGTCTTTGGATCATATATGCTTTCAATGGATCAAAGGACATATGAGCTGATTGGAGCTGATTATCCTGGTAATAGACCAGAAGCTATTAAAAATGCATCTTTGGGTTGGATAATTAGTTTCACATTTGTTGTTTGCTTCGAAAACCTCACATTTGTATGATTTTGATGCATGTTGAAAATACAATTGAGTGATATTTTTGAATATGTTTACTGACTAGGACAAATGGGTTTACTGACCATGGACAAAAAGCTCATTGAGAGGCTGCTCAAGAGCTCACCTTTTCAAGGTATTTGATGAAGCAAATGAGAAGTTAACATCTTTTGATTTTGATTATTTTTGTTGTTTTGATTCTTTTTTGGGACTTCAATTTTGAGCGGACTAATTTTTTAGGGAAAACTAATTCTTTGGTAGGATTTAGATTTTGAGCTGACCAAATTTTTTTAGGAAAACTAAATAACAGTTTTAATGATTTACTTATTGTTGTTTGTTTAAAATTATATATGTTCTGGTGATGCTAAAAAGGGATATATAATTTTTGGTGACATCAAAAAGGTATACAAGTTCTTCAAACAATTGTTTTTGTAAAACCAAACTCTCTAATCAAAACCAAGTTTGCAGAATCACCAAAAAAATTATATCACGTTTTTGGTGTCATGATGATTCTGCCATATCCCTTTTTGGCAGGACACTTTGGTTTTGATTATAGAAGGACATATTTAATTAGGGACTTGTTGAATTTAACTAAACTTTATATGTGGACTGCCAAATTAACAGCAAAAAATTTAGCTTCTTAGCAAGAAAAGGGTTTTATGCCAAATCATGGGTATTTGGCATTGACATCACAAATAAATTTAAGAAAAAAATTATATATGGCAGGACATTTGTGTTTTGCTTATAGCTTCAAGTTTTGGTTTACTCTTTGAGTTATATATGGCAGGACACTTTGGCAATCCTTGAGTGCTTCTTTTGGTGATACTTATAGCTTCTAGTTTTTTAGGTGTTCAAGTTTTTTTTTGATACATATAGTAACTACACTGGGTTTCACATTGAGAACTTGATATAGAATCTGACAGGTTTCACAAATTCACTAGGAAATATGCATGGAGAATTCATTTGTCGAATGAATGATAGGAATGATTGAATAATGTTCCTTATGTAGCTATGTATTTCTCTTCGAGTATTCTTATCTGTGTATATAGAGGCACTGCAGGGACATGGGCGGAATGACCATGTAATTGGATGAAGAATTAATGTCATATTAGGAAATATTAGGAAATATGCATGAATTTCAATGTCATATTAAGAAATTTCAAGGTCTAAAGCTAAATTTCAATGTCATATTAGGAAATATGAATCAAGAATTAATTTGTCGAATGAATGATATGAATGATTGAATAATGTTCCTTATGTAGCTATGTATTTCTCTTCGAGTATTCTTATCTGTGCATATAGAGGCACCGCGGGTACATGGACGGAATGACCATGTAATTGGATGAAGAATTAATGTCATATTAGGAAATATTAGGAAATATGCATGAACTTCAATGACATATTAAGAAATTTCAAGGTCTAAAGATAAATTTCAATGTCATATTAGGAAATATGCATGCAGAATTAATTTGTTGAACGAATGATAGGAATGATTGATTAATGTTCCTTACGTAGATATGTATTTCTCTTCAAGTATTCTTATCTGTGCATATAGAGGCACTGCTGGGACATGGGCGGAATGACCATGTAATTGGATGAAGAATTAATGTCATATTAGGAAATATTAGGAAATATGCATGAATTTCAATGTCATATTAGGAAATTTCAAAGCCTAAAGCAAAATTTCAATGTCATATTAGGAAATATGTATGCAAAATTAATTTGTCGAATGAATGATATGAATGATTGAATAATGTTCCTGTTGTAGCTATGTATTTCTCTTCGAGTATTCTTATCTGTGCATATGGAGGCACCACGGGGACATGGGTGTAATGACCATGTAATTGCATATCGACACTAAATCTGGGAATTATCAGGATGTTTTTGAATCATGCAGTAAAAATAAACAATTTTTCAGTTCATTTTGATCCAGATCATTCACAAAAAGAAAAGTTTATTTTTGCTAAAAAAAATTGTGCCTAAACATTTTTGATGTCTTGGATCAAGTTAACTTGCATATCCTGCCATACCAATTCCTGCAATAACAATTGTGACAAAAAACGTCCTGCCATATAAGAATTGTTATATCAATTCTGTATATCCTGCCATAACAATTCTTATATCAAACAATTCTTATTATCCTGCCATATCAAGTTATCCTGCCATATCAAACAATGCTGATATGAAACAATCGTGTGATCAAAATTTTTGTGATCAAGTTAATAAGATATGGCAGGATATGGCACATGATATTGTTAATAAGAATTGTATAAATTCCGTGATATGGCACAAAATTGTTAATAAGATTATTTATACAATTCCATTTTTGCATATATGGCAGGATATGTCAGGAATTTGCAATGGGATTTGAATCATGTCATATGCACAATGGCATTTAAATAGTGAAAAAATTTCATTTTAATTCTGTGATCAAGTTATCCTACCATATGCATAGAATTGTAGAAAATGACATTGTATACTCTTCCATATATGCAAAAGCCATGTATGCATCCATGATGTGTAGAAAATGCCATTTTATTCACTTTGATGGTTATAATCAAGTGAAATTGGATTCAAATTCATGTTGTGTGTATGCCATTATAAATTTTGATAGGATTTATAATCAAGTTAAATTATCCTTTTGTTGCAGGAAGAGTGATGAGAACACATTTCTACCAACGACTTGGTGGATTAAATTCCAGCTCGACTCAGTTACCCAAACTGGAAAGTACAAACTACGAATGGCACTTGCATCAGATACGCTTTCATATTTGCAAGTATTAATTTCTTTGTGTAATTCCAGTTAATTACCTTTTTTCAGAACTCTAAATCTCAATTCAAATTAGTAAGGTATACTTCTCTTCATATAGCTTCCTTTCATTGACTTGAATGTGAACCCTCCTCACCTTTCAACGAGGCTAATTGGTACGGACAATACGGTTGCAAGACATGGAATCCATGGCATGTACTGGCTGTACAACAAAGATGTGCAGAGTGTATGGATCCTCGAAGGAGAGAATGTTATCTTTCTAACGCAAGCAAGAAGTACAAGCCATTGGCAAGAGGTTATGTATGACTACGTTCGCTTAGAAGGGACATCTGATTGATTCAAACAGAAGTGCATGATCTTGCGTTTCGAAGTTAGGTTTGATTTTATACCTTTCTGATCTAGCGAAGGTGTTTTGTGCATAAATTCTATATAGATAAGCTGACCGTATCACTACGTTCTGTTGCTGCTGATGTAAAATATGGATGGATGGATGGATGTATACTGTATGTTAACGATTCCAAATGCTTATCACTCATTGTAAATTGTAACTGGTGGCTAATCGAGTTTGTTGTTTAGATGATTGAATATAAAAGGGTTTCTTGAACTATTTATGTGATTGAGTTAGATTGCTAATAGGAGTGTTCATGTATTAAAGGGTAAGAACCAAGGATGTTTTGGTACGTAGAATGCAATATTATCATTTATAATCATATTCACATAAATATGATTCTCATGCATTAGATTCCGTAAATATTATAATATTTAATTTGGTCCATCTAAGAGAATTTCTAGGAATCTTTCATTGTCATGATTTTCGTGTGGTAGCTGAGCTATCTTGCATTTCCAGAATTTTTCTTGGAAAAGTAAGATTTTTGAATGGTTTTAATGGTTTTATTGAGTTAGAGATGACATAGATGACACAACCAAGTTGAACATTTAGTTCATCAGATTATTACCAATTTAGTTCCAAGTTTCTAGACAATTTAACAACTCCAACGCTATACACACCACTTACTATCTACAGTTTTGGAGGGAAAATCAATTTTGGGAAAATGAAACTTTCTGGGAATATGAAAATTTTTAGGTAATGAAAGTTTCTGGGGATAGCAGAGTGCGTGCAAATAATGCATTTGGGAAAAAAGAACTTTATGTAATGGCCTCTTTCCGATCGTTCGTATTTTCTGCGCGTACGACTCTTTTCGTGTGCATATTTTATTTAGCCTCTTCTTGGATCCGGACTATACGATGTGATATATCGTTGGACCGTAAGTAAGAGTAGTTATTTGTGGGATTTTTGGTGAACGTCATTTCACGGGTCGTTCTCTTGCAAATCAGGTTTGATTGCAGAGTCGTCGTAGCTTTAGACTTAGTCGCCGGATCTTTTTATTTTTAGTTCATTCTCTGTAGACCAAACGCGGTGATTGACCATCATACCCCCGAGCCTCTCTTCGTCACGAGCGTCTTGATATTTTTTTCGTAATTTTCTGACACTCCTAGCCCAATCTACTACTAATCAAAATCAAAGCCCACTTAGCCTTAACCCAAATTCAAAATTCAAATCCTAATCAAATCCTAATCAAATCTCATAGGTATCATGAAAATATTGATGTGGCTACCCTACCATGTTTTTCCTCTCTTTGGACACCCTCTCTCACATACACTCTCTCCATTTTTTTCTTAAACCTACTCCTTTTAAGCTATTTTAGCAAGTTTACATGTTAAAAACAACAACCCACCCGCAAGGAGAACTAGGGCATGCGCAAGTTCAGTCGCCACTCTCCCAAACACACGCGCGACCTCCTCCCATCACCGCCGGCTGCTCTGGCATCCTCTAGCGACCCCCGACAACCCTTTCCCATTCCTCTCTCTTCCCTCTCTCTTAAAAACCACCCCAAAGAGCACCATTGCCGTTGCTTTGACAGCCCTGCCATATACCCGTCGGCCACCCCTTTTTCGGCCGCTTCCGGCTGCCACAAGGCCGCCCTCCAGCCGCTCCACCTCCCCGACAACATCACCTTCCCACTCCCCTTCTCTCTCTCCCTCAAAACATCCCTCAACCCCCTCAAAACCCCCAAGAAACCCTCTCTAAAACTGCCCAGTTCCAGAACTGCGCCCCGCCGAAAAACACGACCGGTCGACCAACTCCGGCCACCCCCATCCGTCGTCGCCACCCCCAATCGACTCCCATCGAGTCCCCCTATCACTTGCAAGTTTCCTTCCTCTTTCCTCTACTCTCTATCTCTCTCAAAACACTCTCAAACACAACACAAACGACAGTTTGGACAGATCTGTCCATCGCCAGAAAAACGCCATGCCCAGCCACCTCCGGCCACCTCCGGCCACCGCCAGCAACCACCCTACCAACGTTGGACTCCCCTTTGACCCCTCTATCATCTGAAATTCTCCTTTCTCTCTTCCCTCATCTCTATCTTCGCAAAAACCCGTTGAAACGTAGCCCGAACGGCAGTTTTGGACAGATCTGTCCACCGCTGGAAAACACTTGCGCCTGGCCACCTCCGACCACTTTTGGCGACCAATCCACCACCATTAGATCCTCCTTGAACCCTTTAACTACTGCAAGTCCCCTTTGACTCCTCTGATCGCCGCTTTACTGCTGCGACGCACGACTACGAACGTTGCACAAATATGTCCTTCTCACCTTCAAACGCGCGCCCGCCGGCTTCCGGCCATCGCCGGTGACCCCCCTCGCTGTCGTAGACTCCCCACAGCCCCCTCTACCTATTGCACCCCTTTTGATACTCCCTCAAGACGCGGCAAACCCCGCTACGAACCCAAACACCCGGGTTTTCCAAATCTGTCCTCTTCTCCACAAAACGCCCGGTTCATCGCCGCTGGCCGTTGCTCCAGCCACTCCTCAGGCCACGTAACCCCCCTTCAATCACCGACAGCCCTCTTGGATCCTCAGAGTTCATGAGCATCGCTAAACTCACGTGTTTTACCCGACATTGTCGCCGTCGTGAAGATCCGTTGCGCTACCCGCAACTGGAGAGAGATCGCCGCTTGCTTACTGTTCGTGCCACCACCTCGTTGTCCAGAAGTGTCTCGCTATGCTATCCATGGCTGAGAAATTGCAGACGATGCGGATCCATCGTCGTTCAGACCCGACATCTGCTTTTTGATCGACGTCAAAAGGTTAGTCCTCTAACGCGTCGTAAGAATCCCCACTATAGCAAATCGAAAACCTAACCTAAAAATTGTCAACAATAACTAAAATTCATTTCTGTTCCTTTAAAACATTGCAAAATATTAGACATTGACGAAGGACTGAATATCTGTGCACATAGGATAGATCGTCAACTAGGCTGAACCAAAACAAAAACGTGACTTTGACTGCTAGGATAGCCCCGTTGAACCTAGAAATGAACCTTAATAGGATCAATAATGAGCATGACCTGACACCGTCGCTTGACTTGTTTCAGCCAACCCATTACCGACGCTCCTGACGGATATGCCGCTCGCCACCGCAGGCAAGTGTGTTCACTTGCGCAGTTTCGGCCATGTTTAGGCCACTGTCTTCTTAAACTGTAACAAGTGATAACAAGAGAACCAGATGTGAAATGATAGCGTCCGGGACCCCCTTAACAGCTTGGACTTGACGACGAAGTCTAGGCAAAACAATTGACGCCTTAGGGTTATTCTGTGTGTGCATGCGTGTGGACCCCGTAGAATCAACAACAACAACAACTGCTACCATAGGTTTCATCTGTGTGTGCATGCGTGTGGACCCCCTAGAAAGAACAACCCTCATCCATTCTCGTCTTGTCATGTCATGTCATGTATTGCATAAGCCTGCGGGTGAATAGGGCACTCTCCAAGCTAGAGAGGGTGATCCCTTGTCGCGATTGAAAATGGATAAGCATGCGGACGAATAGGACACTCTCCAAGCTAGAGAGGGTGATCCCTTGTCACGATTGAAAATGGAGAAGCCTGCGGGCGAATTGGGCACTCTCCAAGCTAGAGAGGGTGATCCCTTGTCACGATTGGTAATGGATAAGCCTGCGGGTGAATAGGGCACTCACCGAGTGTGTGAGTGATCCCTTGTCATGTCTTGTCTTGTGCACTTGGGCTGGGGTAGGATTGAGCGTGCGCACGGGGAGAGGGTCTGATCCCCCTCGAACCGTAAGGCGTGAACCCTTCGTGACACATACTTGTCTTGTCTTGTCTTGTCTTGTCTTGTCTTGTCCCGTCTAGTTTAGTCTTGTAGCTAGTAGCACACAATATGGCTATTGACTGTCATGTTTACTTGTTAGCGTTGTCTTTACTTTCTTGCACATATACATATCTGTGATGTCGTTGCATCATCATCATGTAAACAACTTTTAAAATGTCAAATTTAAAATTTTATACACCTTGTAGTGGAATCTTTTAAATGGTACCCATACAAACGCTTATTGGGTCCGAGCCTCACAGCTCTGACCCAAGCGGGCCTTAGTCACGCTTCGCCTCCGTAGTTTTGGAAAGCGGTGCATGACACTTTAACTTGCACTTAAAGCTATAGATCGAATGCTGCAGCAGAATTATCTCTCCCTCATTGCGGGGCACATCGTCTCTTCGATACATATGGCAACAAGATGAGAATAATTTCGCACCGAAGGCGCCCGCGCCGAATTGTTGTTCCGCGTCGAAGGCACCCGCTAAATTTATTTACGCGAATTTGTGGTTCTGCACCGAATTTGTTGTTCCGCGCTGAAGGCGCCCGTGCCGCTAAATATTTTTACGCTAATTTGTTGTTCTGCACCAAAGGCACTTGTGCCACAGGCACAGTTTAATTAAGATTTCCCCCATGAAATTTTTGTTCCCCAAAAAATTATTTTCACTTCCAAAATTGCGCAGACCAACAAATTAGCGTAAAAATATTTAGTGGCACGTGCTCCTTCGATGCGAAACAACAAACTCGGTACTGGTGTATTTGGTGCAAAACAACAAATTCGATGTATAACAACAAATTTGGCACCCGCACCGAAGTTGCTCGCGCCGAAGGCGCCCGACACTCGCTAAATTTTTTTACGTTAATTTGTTATTCCGCGTCGAAGGCACCCATACCTAATTTGTTGTTCTGCACCAAATTTGTTGTTCTACGGCGAAAATGCCCGCGCCAAATTTGTTGTTTCGCGTCGAAGGCATCCGTTCCACTAAATATTTTTACGCTAATTTGTTGTTTCGCGTAATTTTGGCTGTGGAAATAATTTTTTAGGAAACAATCGCGGGAGAAAATCTTAAATGAACCGTGCCCGCAGGCACGTGTTATATATATCTATTCTATAAAATAGGGATGTTATCAAGAGAAATTGGATAAGAGAAATCGGATAAGAGAAATTGGACAGGAGAAATTGGACAGGAGAAATTGGACAATAATATACATATACATAATTTTTGGAGAATATGCTTTATCTTTATTGATTCTGGAAAAAGAATACAATGGGTCAATGCAATAGCAGGAGGATGTTAGTACTATAGGGAGAAAGCACATGCGACATTCCTTGTCAATACTTGACACCATCCTCAACTCCAAGAGCCCTGAATTACACACTTTACATCAAAACCCCCCAAATTGAAAGGGGAGCACTCTGAACCTCGTGGTCCCACTCGATGTGACTCAAGGCAATACAGACATCAGCTGCTATGTCTTTAAAAAGAAGAGTCTGGATTTGACTAACCCCTTCAAAGATCCGCCTGTTCCTTTCTCTCCATATGTGCCATGTCATAGCTGCCAGAACCGTCTAGGCCAGTTTGCCCACACAATCCTTCCTATGAAAGCTAGAGATCAATAGGTCCCCTACCCCTGCAAGAGTAGTAGGTGCAGCCGTAGTGACTCCTAGCTTGAGTAGACTCCTGCAAAGGAGGTAATTAGTAAATCTGCATTCAAAAAATATATGATCCACACTTTCGAATGCATTATCAGAGCAAAGGACGCAAAAGGGGGAAGTAGTCACTCCCCAGTGAATGAGTTTGTCCCGTGTGAGCAGTTTCTTATGAAAGGCCCGCAATAGAGTAATTGCCATTTTAGGAATATGCCCCTGGAACCAGACCACTATATGATAGGGAAATATGGGTCTGATAGCACTAGATCCAGCCCAAGCATCATGCAGAGTATGGGATTTAGAGTACCAATCCCACGAGTCCTCTCCAGATATAAGCGATATAAACTCGATAGCAGACCTAATAGGTAAAAGCATAGGGATATTCACCCATCCCTCCGTAGACCAGTAATCACGAACCATTTTCCTTTCCTCACCCACCGACACATCATAGGTGTCACAAAGCGGCCCACACGAAAGCCAATTATCGTACCAAAATAGAGTAGAGGCCCCGTCTCTGACAATAAACTTAGTAAGTTTTCTGGTGAATTCACGACATTGAAGCATAAATTTCCATGTCATGTATTGCATAGGCCTGGCATTAGCTAAGAAAAAGCCGCCAGTATTGCTCAGGTATTGATGTCTCATATAGGTAGCCCAGATGTCATCGTGCGTGAGCATGCGCCAAGTCAACTTGACCCCATATGCATTGTTTAATTCAGAGAAACGCCTCAGCCCCACATCCCCCTCCTTTTTGGGGGCACACAGGTCATCCCAAGCCCATGTATAGGATTTCCCCCAAATAAACTTCCTACAGATAGAATTAAGAGTACACAAAACAGACTTAGGTATACGGAAGGCCTGCACCCAGAAGGATACCATACCGAAAATGACAGATCTAACAAGCTCAATGCGACCAGCAATAGATAATAGAGACGAAGACCAGCCCTGCAATCTGTTCCTGCATCTATCAATCAATCGAGCGTACATCGATGCTTCAGGGTATTTAGCCGAGAGAGGGAGACCCAAATAAGTAGAGAAGGATTGCATATGTCGAATACCCAGAATTCCCACTAGAGTGCCAGGTTCTTTAGTACCTTTGCTGAATATACCAGCACTCTTACTCCAATTAACATCCATTAGTAAAACATTTAAATGTAGAAAGCAGATCTTTTAGACCTTCAAAGGATTTAATGTTAGCATGACAGAAGACCAACAAATCATCAGTAAAGAGAAGATGTGTTACCGCCCCAACCCTCTTCATGGGAATAATGTTTTGAGTAGCATTGGCCCTGGCCATAAGGAGAGAAAAAGCTTCCATAACAACCACAAAGAGATAAGGAGATAGAGGGTCACCCATGCCTCAGCCCCCTGTTAGATTGGAACATACCGAAAGGGGATCCATTAACCATGACAGAGAAGAAAGGAGTGGATATACATTCACATATCCATCTTATAAATCTGTGCTTAAATCCCATACGGTGGAGCATGAAGTAAATGAATTCTCTATTCACACTGTCAAATGCTTTTCGAAGATCCAATTTTAAACAGGCGCGAGCTCCCATGGGATTATTGAAGTCCCGGAATGTTCATGAGCAAGAAGGGCACAATCAGCCAATAGACGATCTTTGAGGAAAGCGGCTTGATTAGGGGAGATAAGCTCTATAATAGCCCTTTTCAACCTGTTACACAATACTTTGCTGATAATTTTATATAGGAAATTACATCAGGATATAGGCCTGTAGTCACCAAGACCAATAGCATTAGACCCTTTGGGAATGAGAGTTAAGAACGTACGGTTGACTTGCCGAAGAATTCTAACAGATCTGAAAAATGATAAGACAGTGCTAGTAACATCTCTGCCAACTATACCATAAGAGTTTTGATAAAAGAACCCATTAAACCCATCAGGACCAGGGCCCTTATCAGCACCAATTTGAAAAACCGCATTTTTGATTTCCTCTTCGAGGATAGGCCTTTCAACCCAAGAAGCAACCTCAACCATAAGAACTCTTTTAGTAGTAATGCAGGGAAAGACCCTCCAATAGTCATCCTGGTTGTAAAGATTCTCATAAAATTTGGGTCCATCAATTTTTATTTTATTGATAGTGTCATCACGAGAACCATCATTATATATAAGGTGCCTAAGATTATTATGGTTTTGTCTGGCCTTTATAGCAGTGTAGAAAAAGCGAGTGTTACGATCCCCCAAGTTTAACCAGTCATGCCTACTTTTTTGTTTAATGTAGGCCTCATCAATGTCTAAAGCATCAACAAGCTGATTAGAAAGGACACGCTCTTTCGTTTGCATGTCTATACATGTGCCTAGATCCGGATTATTCTGAATAGCATCGAGCCATGTGCGACATTTTGTAACATCATACGCATCCCTGATGGCCGTCCCAAACTTTTTAAGACCTATTTTAGCACTTTTAAGTTTTAGTGACAAGCCGAATCATCGGGCAACCATCAACACCAATTTGCCAAACTTTCAAAACATCAAAGTACCCCGGATCCTGAGCCCAAGAGTTGAAGAACTTAAAAGGTTTAGGATCAATACCAACCATGGTGTTAAGGTGGATAATGAGCAAAGAATGATCACTAGTGCCTCCAGCCACATATTCATAAAAGGAATTAGGAAGCTTGTTTATCCAATAACTATTACAAAGAGACCAGTCAAGGGCAGCGGTTATGCGACTGTGATTAATACTTCGATTGGTCCAGCTAAGAGGATTACCAACAGATTTCAATTCCATGAGAGCACTAGTATTAATACAGTCATTGAATTATTCAACATATGACCATATATAGGCCTCCCACCTATTTTATCCATGGCATAACGAACACAATTGAAATCCCCACCGACTAACCACGGAATGGATTTGTGTTTGACAGAGTTAGCAACAATAGAATCCCAAACGGCTCTGCGGTCATGGCTAGAATTAGAAGCATAGACAATGGTGGCCACCATATGGAACCCAACGACATTATCGCACCCAATAGTTATATGTTGCGCCGACATATTATCAACTCTGCAAGACCAGACTTCCGAGTCATACATCAGAATGATGCGACCGTTGTGGTGGCAACAACGGTTATCAATAGATAACCACCTCTTCGAAAAGCACTTAAGGATTCTATGAGCATTATTAATCACCACTTTGGTCTCAAGCAAGCCAACAAGGGGAGGCTTATGCTTGCGAATACGATTTTTGAGGTATCTCCGCCTAGCCACGCTATTAAGCCCCCGAGTATTCCAGATGAATAAAGTAATTGATTAGTTTTGGAGTGGGTGTCCGCTCCCACAACCCTATTTATCCTAGCACTTTTTCGAGTGCCTTTTACCAAGCCCACTCTGCTTTTTGATGTGAGCGGCTTCTTGTGCCATTGTTATTATTACTTAGGTTGTCCTGCTCAGTATACCACTCTTCGTTGATTATAGTTAGATCATTCGGTTCAATCTCATAATCTATGGAGTCAATCGAATCCTCCAGGAGCGAAGACCCTATACGAGATCTATCCCACATATTCAACATGTCGAATGGGTTGATATCTACCCATGGGGGACTAGATCTATTCGATCCATCCTCATTGATTTTCGTTTTGTCTTGTGCCATGCTGCTAAGTGGTTCAGCGCGGGGTTTAGCAGGCGACCACTACTGGCTTGGCGATGGGGCGAGCGCCTGAGTAGGCTTTGGGTAGCTCGCCGCCATCCCGACTTCACATCCTTTCTCATTATTACCAGTATTACAAGCTTTCCCCCGCTAGGCACTGCTACCCCCACAACATCATCCATAATGCTAGTCACAGCTAGCTCAAGTCTTCTACCCGTCATGCTAGTCGCAGCTTGCCTAACAAAATCATCCTTCCCCTCCCCTGTACAAATCGTTTCCGAATTGGCCATATACATCTCAGACCCTGGGTCGTCACATTTCAACATATCAGCACCATCTCCATATTGCAAGGCTCTATGTAACATCTCCGACTCTGGATCCGCGATTGTCTTCCTTTTGCTCGTATGCGGAGTACCTCCATTTGCCCGCTCAGTCTCCTTAGTGCTTCCAATCTTCACTTGCTCCAGGTTGCTCATCCCATCAGGCTAATCAACACTCTCCTTCAGGCTCCTACTATCTTCATTACACATAGACTCCTGGGTACTATTACACCGCTCATTAACAGTGGCTTGCTCACAAGCCCTTCGGACCACACTTTGGTCGGTAATCTCAGCCTGAACACCAGGTCTGGATACATGGCTTTGCATCACTAATACAGCATCAGTCCCCTTGCAAGATATGCCTTTAACCCCTACAGTCCCCCTAGCCCACATGGATATACATTGCGCCTCCCTTCCAGGCTCACCAATAGCCTCACTATTGTCTATACATTCCTCTATCCGACAAGCATTTGTGGCCCTAGCATTACTGCTACTACAGCTATTCTTCATTACATGGCCTATTCCCACAGCAGTCCCCTGCATTTTTGTCCCTTCGTCCCCCCACCACGTGTCCTAATAGAGAGATACTATTAGCAGTGTCAGATAGCTTACATTTTTCACCATCAGCCTGCAACTGAACCTCTACAGCAATTGAACCACCATCATCCTTGCTCTACCCCCATCGTCATTCTTGTTATTAGCAGCTCCAGTCCCTGCAGCAGAACATTGCACAATGGAATGGCCGAAGCTCTTACATACCTTACATCTCGGAGGCTCCCCTTCAGAACGAATATCAACTTTGAAGCACTCCCCTCCATCAAGCAAAACATTCACATGTCTAACCAGATCAGTCGCAGCATTCACCTCAACCAAGCAGCAGGCATAGGCTAGTCTCTCCATTGTTGCGGTGGCACGATCCAGAGAGATAGGCTTACTGACAACACTCGCAATGATATTGAGAATATTCAAAGACCACATGTGCAATGGGAGATTTGTCATCCTGATCCAGATCGGAACTGATGTGAGAGAATCGCGGTCATACCCAAGGCGGGGATTCCAGCGCTGTAGGACAACCAACTGGCCGTCGAACATCCATGTCCCTCCGCCCCAAACCTTATCACAATCTTCACTGCAACCAAATTTAAAGAAGAAAAATCCGTTATCACGCGAGAAAATCTTTAGAATTTGCTTTGGCTTCCAGTTACGAATGGCCCAGGCTTGTATCTGACCAAAGAACGGGACATCGCCCAGGAGTAACCAACTAGAGTGTTTCCCTAGCTTTCAGCAGCTTCATCCAGCTGCTCTCCAGGAACTCTTGCCGAAGGACTAAGATCAGGATCCACCACAGGATCTACAAATGACATTGCAAGAGCTGAAACGATCTCCCTCCTATTAGTACAGATATCCAACAAAGAGATCTTCTCTGCTTCAGGATTGATTTTGATCGAAGACTTCAGTCGAAGATTCCTCCTGTCAGTACCCTTGTGCGTTGTCGCCCCATAATTCCTAGTCGATGACACCAGCGGCCTTCCAAGATTATTTGGACGTCCATCTTTACCTTGCACATCGAATTTGGTATTCTTCCGAGAGACTTCCCTCTATTCCTCTAATGGCTTGGATTTGGCATGGCCTGAGGCCTCAGCCATCTTGCTGCCATCTCCAGACTCCATCAGGACAAGCACGTCGATCTTGAGCAGTCGCCAACAGCTCGCCAAGAAGGCAAATTATCAGAGCAATAAACGAAATCAAGAAAATCAAGATCATTGTAAAAGCCAGAAGATAGACTCACATCACCGGATCAAGACTCTAGACGAGAGTACTTGATCCACACAAGCTACGACGAGCTAGGAAGACTCCAGTCCATGGGATCAATCTCCTACATATCTCACGAAGATTCCAGCTCAAAAAGCGATAGATCAACAAGAAACAGCGCCCACGGAAGTGAGTATCAATCAAGAAGGCAATCAAACTCCAGGGAAAACATTTAGAATGGATTGTCTCACTCACCTCCAGATCAGGATCGCTAATCGACATCCTGATCTGAACCCTTAGGACAACACAATTGTCCGAATCCAAATCGCCTAAGCTCCGGCGAATCAAGAATCTCAGTCCTCCAAGATTCCAAATCACCGATCGATGAAGTGATCACCAATCCAAGCTCCCAGTAGATCTCCGATACAGTAGGATCAGATCCAGAACAATTAAGATCAGATCTGCAAGAGGAAACAAACAAGATCAAGTGACGAATCACTTACGCCCGGATCAAGATCTCCAGACGAGATCTTGATCCGACAGACAACAGTTTGCAGCGGTGACGGCCTCCAAGCAGTAGACCGCAGATCTTGGATCAGCTTTGCAAGATCTCAGCTACGGATGAAGATCATCGCCGAATACCAACGCCTTGAATCAGAACACACCAGACGATGATCAGCAGCGGTCCATAGGGATGGCAAAACGGGTGGGCGGGTATGGATATGCACTATCCATACCCGTACCCGCTCAATTTTCACGTACCCATACCCGTACCCATACCCGTGATGGGTAAATTTTTGTACCCATACCCATACCCATCGGGTATACGGATACCCGTGGGTACCCGTGTACCCGCTGGGTATGGGTATGGATATCCATACCCATCGTATGGATATCCATATACCCAATGGGTATGGGTATACATACCCATTACCTGTAAAAAGATTGACAAACATCCATATCCGTATCCATACTGCAAGCCTTTTGACTAACATGTCAAAAATTATTGAAAATTATATATTTTTTTCAAACATCAAAGTAGTAAACATACACATGTATTTTAAAATGACCGGGTACGGGTACCCGTGGGTATGGATATA
The DNA here is from genome assembly GCA_030789695.1 of Scilla litardierei. Taxonomy (NCBI): domain Eukaryota; kingdom Viridiplantae; phylum Streptophyta; class Magnoliopsida; order Asparagales; family Asparagaceae; genus Scilla; species Scilla litardierei. Next base: position 691,670,899 of record CM061142.1, on the reverse strand, counting down.
TATTGTCCATACCCGTCCAATTTTACCCGTGGGTAAAACATGGGTACCCATACCCGTACCCATGGGTACAAAAGTCTACCCATACCCGTACCCAAACGGGCGAGTATCCACGGGTATCCGTACCCGTGGGTAGAATTGCCATCCCTAGCAGCGGATGATGAAGTCGTCGCTGAGATCGCCCTTCGACTCGAATCACCGATGACGAATCGCCGCAAAGATCTGGAACTAGGATCTCTCACCGACTCTAATCTCCTGCTCCGAAGGCGAATCGCCAGGCCGGCCGCGTCGACGGCCGGCGGAGCCACGCCCTAACCCAACGGAGAAACGAGAGCTTCTCACTCTAGAAATTTAAGAGAGAGAACTAACGTTTATATTATGTATACATGTACATATATACATACATACATATACATACATATATATCTATTCTATGAAATAAGGATGTTATCAAGAGAAATTGAATAAGAGAATTTAGACAAGAGAAATTGGATAAAAGATGAGATTTTGAGGGATAAGAGAGGAGGTGGGGAATTTTGCACATACAACCCCGGTTTTTACATTTTTACCCCTGGACTCTCCCCCCACACACACCCACACTTTTTATTCTTCACCCCTTTCCGACCGTTTTTCCCAGTCCACGTGCACGTTTGCACGGGTTATTTACTGGTATATCTATTCTATAAAATAGGGATGTTATCAAGAGAAATTGGATAAGAGAAATTGGACATGAGAATTTGGATAAGAGAATTTAAACAAGAGAAATTGGATAAGTGATGAGATTTTGAAAGATAAGAGAAGAAGTGGGGAATTTTGTGATGAGATTTTGAGAGATAAGAGAAGAGGTGTAGAATTTTGCACAAACAACCCTAGGTTTTGCATTTTTGCCCCTGAACCCTCCACACACACACACGCCCACACTTTTTATGCTCCCCCCTTCCCGACCATTTTTTTCCAATCCAGTACACGTGTGCACGGGTTATTTGCTAGTATATATATATTTCATGAAGATTTTGAATTTTGTCATACTGGGACAAGTGACTAGGACAAGCCCCTTATAACTAGAATTTTGCATGCTGACTAGGATTTTGAACTCAATTTGAAATTTAAACAAAACTTAATTTGAAATTTTGTGCCTCAGTTTGTGATGGGGGAAATGTTGGAGGGAAATGATGGAGGGAATTCATTGGAGGGAAAATTTGATCACATCAGATGATCACATTATTGCTAGCTAGATAGAATTGTTGGAGGGAAGTTATGAAGAATTGCTGGATAGAATTGTGATCGGTCCATATTTTACACCTTTTTTTCTGCATGTTTGCATGCCACTTTGATCGCCCATATCGCGCATTTCACTATTATTCGACAAAATTGCGATGCTTTTTCACTATTTCTTGTTTTTGCCGTATTTCAGGAGATATGGAGCGATTTGGAGCGATTTTGAGATCAAGAGGATTTGCACCCACTTTGGAGTGTCACCCACGGCTCATTTGCAGACTTATCGGTGATGGAGGATGAGTGGAAGAAGAAGGAACTTCATAGGAGCGACGAGGAGGAGAAACAGAGAAGATTGGGCATTTACAGCATGCCACTCGGCCGAGTGAAGCACACACTCGGCCGAGCAAGAAAGCCCACTCGGCCGACCAGAACGGATACGTGCACAATGTTTTTCAACGTATACTCGGACGAATGAGAAAGTCCTACTCGGCCGAGTGAGGAAGCTCACTCGCCCAAGTACGTCAGGGAAATTTTCCAGAGAAGAGGCCGAATCTACTGCGATTCCCAGAGACCCGTCGATGGCCTACTCGGCCGAGTACACATTACCACTCGGCCGAATGATGAAAGCTACTCGACCAAGCCACCCCCGGAGACAGACCCCTGAGGACCTCGAAGTTAATTTTTTTCTATAGGGTCTGTCACTCGGCCGAGTAGAGAAGTCCACTCGACCGAGTGAAGAATCCCACTCGGCCGATTGACGCCGATGACACACACGCCCAGATTTTCAGACAGCCTTCCACTATTTTGAAATCTTCTATCATTCAAGCGATCAAATTATTTTTATCATATTTTTTATGGATAGTAGACTTCATGACGGTTCCAACGCCGTCAAGAACACGCCAATCGGAGGTCAGATAAAATCTGGAAAATTTCTGTAAGTTGACACTGCAGTGCTGGAATTTCCACTCGGCCGAGTCAGATTGCCACTCGGCCCGAGTGGCGGCGGGCCCAGATTTTAAGTTGCGGTTAGGGCTGTTTTGGGCATGAATTTGAGGGGTTTTCTCGGGTTATTTGCTAGGGTTTTGTGGGGATATATAAGGGGTTTGTAGCCGTCATTAGAGGGGGCCCCGACATGTTTTCTTAGTGATTATTTTAGAGGTTAGGCCATGCCCTAGGCCCCCTCTTGGATCTAAAAAGCTTGTATTTGGATGGAAGATCTTCATCAAAGCTAAGTATTTTGTTCTGTTATTTGAATATTTGTTCTTTCTATCTTTTTGTGTGCAAGCAATGATTTTTATTGATTCTCATATCGTTATTGATATGCTTGAGTAGATTTGATGTTCTAGGGCATGGGGATGAACCCTATGGATCTAATTTCAGATTTGTGATGAATGAATTTCTAAATTGCTAGAATTGCTAGGAGGTTAGGTTGTGATCGATTTATTACGGATAGCTAGGGATTTCCATCGATTGGGGTTTGCAAGAGATTGGATTCTAATCGATGGGAAGGCCTAGATATTCGATTTAGATTTATAATCGAGATTCTCTAGACTTGGTTTGCAAGAGATTGGACCAAAGCTAGGATTTTTATTATAAATCTATACCCATATTCGTTTGCAAGAGATTGGACGAATACGAACTATCACAACCTAGATCGTAACTCGAGTTTACACGAGAGTGGGCTCGAGGAGCGATTGGATGATGATGTCGATCTTCATGCTAGTGGCTTAGGTTAGGGTTTGCACAAGAGTGGGCCCTAATCTAGGTTGCTATAGACCGGCAATAGCGCAAGAGCGTGAGCTTGGTTCTCTATTTAGTTACGACTAGTTCACCTCAACGCAAGTCTAGTAATATTGAGATTCACTATTTACAATGATGTGTGACGATCCGTAGTGGGAATTCCCTAGCCCTAGACACTTTTATTATATTGTATTTGAATCGATATTTGACCAACTTCTTTATCACCGACACCGACATCCACCACCATTTCCATTACATCATTCCATAACCATCTCCACCAATAAGACATTCGTAGTCGAGCCAACCTAGGATAGATTGGAACCAACACCACCTCCTCGTGTTTGATACCCACTCGCCACTTGACCGTGCGCTTGCGGTAAAACTACAATCGTTCTTCGGGTGTATATTCGGGGCCGATCAAGTTTTTGGCGCCGTTGCCGGGGATTTATCTCCGTGTATTTGCGCCATACTAGGTTCTGCTCTAGGGTTGCATTTTGAAGCGATCAAGTTTTTGGCGCCGTTGCTGGGGAGGTGTTTCCCGTTGGGTGCCAATTTGTCACAATTAGGTTGATTAGACTACGAAAAAAAATTAACAAAAAGAATTTTTCACCCCAGCCATCATTATTATCATTTCTATATTCTTTTGTGCCACTGATATTTTTCTCCAGGTATTTATCTTTGTTGATCAGGTGCTATGGATTATACTACGTGGACCACAGATTTTGATCAGAGTGCTCAGATGGGAGAATACTATTATGATCAGAGTACTCAGATGGGAGAATACTATTATGATCAGAGTACTCAGATGGGAGAATACTTTTTTGAGGAAATGCACTGGCCCGAGCTTGATGAGAAACAAAGGATTTTTTGATGAGATGCATGCACACCAAGTTGAAATACAAGCCATGCTTGATAATGGCGCCCTTCAATTGGAATGCGTGAAGAGGGAACTTGAAATGAATGTGCTCATGCTTAAGGTTGCAGGGATTTCCAAAGATATCAGTTCTGCTTCTTCATTTTATGGGCAAGAAGCATCACCGGTCATATTACCAGAGCCAGAATGTGCCGTCATCGATCCCACATCCTACGATACAACTATTGCATATAAAGAATGGATGGACGAAGAGGCCGCAGAGGAAGCAGTAACTGGTTCATATGCGCAGCCAGAGGAGGACGCATTTCGGAGATTATTGGATGGCCTCTTGGAGTCAGTAAGGTTCGTCGGTTCAGAGAGCATTACAGCAGGTGATGCATTTGAGCTACGATTTACAGATTTTGTTATGAACCGTATTTCAGCTACAGGAACAATTGAGGAGGACATCCATGTCAGTCTTGAGGGGGATAGACTATATTTTCGGATTGCCTGCAAGCATTCCCCTCCACATGATACATCCCCACAAGTTGATACACCTGAGCAGCCAGCATCACCATTCCAGAGAGAGCCTACATTGATAGTTGATGAGAAGGCAAAGGAGCACACTGTCGAGCCAGAGCATATTGACGAGGAGGCCTCACATGCGGAGCCAGATCATGCTTTTGAGGAGGCCTTACACACAGAGCCAGAGCTTATCACCAAGGAGGTCGTGCATCGGGACAAGGACACAGCCATTCATGAGGATCCCGAGCACTACCCTCCTCCATTAGAGCTTCTGTAGCCACCTCATCCTTCCACTGACGCAGAGGACTATCCCACAGGGCTTTTGGTCCCCCTTCTGGGAGATCTCTTTACTCCTTCACCCTTTATCTTTTATTTCCCTCCAGTGTATGATGTTTACTATGATTCAGATTTTGACGACTCATTGCACCTTTTGCAGGATACACGTACATATGATCAAGAGGCACGATGGGACGTATACGAGGAGGAGAGCGAGGAGTTAGCACCCATGGACGCATATGAATATGATCAAGAGGTGCGCTGGGATGAGTCTGACGACGATGAGGAGCATCTTGATGAGGTCCACACATATGATCTAGATTTACCTGAGCAGCATAGAGAAGACACCATGTAGACAGCTATCACGGCACGTGAGGATATTGGATTATTTCCAGGGAAGTATCGTCCACCATTATTTATTCCATATATTTCTATAGACGATCCTCTTTGGGATACTTTTATTACGAGGGTGAATTTTTTACAGCGAACTGATGCATCCTATTCTCTGCAGGGTACAGGTGGAGTCCTTGTGGGAATGCTGGAGGATGCATTGCTGGAGTTCGTTGGAGTCCGTGGACACACGCATCTGGCAGAGCCATGGAAGGAGCAGTTGGAGCAATTGCCTGCACCGGCAAAGATACTGGATCCGCCTTTTTCTATAGGTGATATCAATCCAGTAGTGTAGAAATTTTTACGCTTTAAATAAACACGAATTCTCTCGACAGCGAGAAGACCGTATAGATTTGCTTGAATAAATATTACCTCATATGATGGCAACAAAAATTTTTACACCCCAAACCCATTATATATATCAATTGTCCTCTTTATATTTTGATGTGTCACATCCTTTTTGCTCACCACCATCGAGCATTTCTTTCAAGTGAAACCTCACTTTCTTATTTGTTTGACTTGATCAAGCTTAGCAAAATCGTGATTTTATTGATCGAGTCATTTGGATAGGATTGTTTGGTATAAGCTTGGGGGAAGGCGCTCTCATGCATCATTGTATGTGCATGTAGTTGCATTAGGATTTCATATCATTCATTTCATCATTTTTCATTCACCCCCTTATTATTATCGTTGTTCCTCATATTCTTTCATTATGATCACATTGAGGACAATGTGAAGTTAAAGCTTGGGGGAGTGCATTTTCATGCCATTTAGATGCATTAGTTGCATTTTTTTACTTTATTTTAGGGTTTTTAAAAAAAAATTTCAAAATTTTTGCATCATCTTTTTGATTTTTCCATCTTATTTTCCTTTCATGTGTGTTCATGCATCATATTGTGTGCTTGTTTTTTCTTTTCTTTCCTCTCTTTTATTTTTATATCTTTATTTTCCTTTCCTCCTTTTGCTAGATTTGTTCCTTATGATGATATATCTTATTGCTTTAGTAGCCATCACGATGCTTATTATTCATTGCCATGCTACTTAGAGTATTCCATAGTCTTGCTATTCACATGTGCTTGCAAATCTATTTCTTTTGATGATTCATCTACATGAATGCATGATATTAATTGAAACTGAATGTATGGATTAGTGTTTAATATGCTTTTGTTGGAAATGCACCAAGATTCACGCATCATTAGTATATCTGAAGCATCAATTTTATTGTCCTATTCACCTTCTGTTGCATGCCTGATATGATTGTAAACTTTACTGCTTGACTTCACTTTTTATTGAGATGATTGAGAATATCCATGCTTACATATGAGTTTTAGTTGAAGTATTATTTTATTGAACTGTTCGTGCATATCTGAGAGTGAACCGAGTGTTAGATTATTTCCTTCTCCACATATATCTTTTTATTCTCTACATGTCACTTGAGTTCACCTCCTAAAGCCACTTATATCGCATCCATTTCCCCAAAAAATCCCTACAAAAGAAAAGTTAGCTCCAAAAAGTCCAAAAAGCCAAAAAGGAGCCAAAAACCAAAAATATAAATCATATAGCTCTTACAAAAATCAAAAAAGAAAAATGAGAAACAAAGAGTTCAAAAAGAAAAAGAAAGAAAGAAATGTTTCTCTATCTCATTATTGGAGTCACAAAATACTTGGGAAAACCAAGGCAAAAATCCCATTTTCCACTATCATATTCCTTTAGATGCGATGCCTCAAGCTAAGCTTGGGGGGGGGGGTGAACTCGTTTGAACATATGAGTGAGTACGACATTAGAGTGGAGAGGTGCACGAATGAGGAAGTTTGATAATGCTGAAACTTAGCAAAATACTTTGGTTATGGAGATTTCTTATGAATCGATATAAATATGTGAAGGCCATGATTTATTCCATTCTACAGTGCATGTTTGGTGTGATTCTTATATGCTTCTGTTATAACTCTTGATTGAAAAGTGCATCGCCAACATTTGCATATTAAATTCTTTGAAATGTGTGATGTGGATATGAATTGATTGTATGAATTTAGAGAGTCCTTTTTGTTGTTCTTAAAATCTTGCAAGTACCATGTTTAAGTAAGACATGAAATCCTTATAGCATGTGATTCGTATTTTCCAAGTTATCGTGATGTGTAGCTTATAGCTTGAGATCTGAGAGAATAATCTAGCAACCCCTTCCACTTCGTATTCCTTTTTCTTTCATTTTATTTCCTTTGTTTTCATCTCCCGAGTTCGTCTCTCTACTTATCTTCCTCGAGAATGAGTAAGAGGTAAGCTTGGGGGATTTTGCTCGGTCCATATTTTACATCTTTTTTTCTGCATGTTTGCATGCCACTTTGATCGCCCATATCGTGTTTTTCACGATTATTCGACAAAATTGCGATGCTTTTCACTATTTCTTGTTTTTGTCGTATTTCAGGAGATATGGAGCGATTTGGAGCGATTTTGAGATCAAGAGGATTTGCACCCACTTTGGAGTGTCGCCCACGGCTCATTTGCAGACTTATCGGCAATGGAGGATGAGTGGAAGAAGAAGGAACTTCATAGGTGCGACGAGGAGGAGAAACGGAGAAGATTGGGCATTTACATCATGCCACTCGGCCGAGTGAAGCACACACTCGGCCGAGCAAGAAAGCCCACTCGGCCAACCAGAACGGATACGTGCACAATGTTTTTCAGCGTATACTCGGCCGAATGACAAAGTCCTACTCGGCCGAGTGAGGAAGCTCACTCGCCCGAGTACGTCAGGGAAATTTTCCAGAGAAGAGGCCGAATCTACTGCGATTCCCAGAGACCCGTCAATGGCCTACTCGGCCAAGTACACATTACCACTCGTCCGAATGATGAAAGCTACTCGGCCGAGCCACCCCCAGAGACAGACCCCTGAGGACCTCGAAGTTACTGTTTTTATATAGGGTCTGTCACTCGGCCGAGTAGAGAAGTCCACTCGACCGAGTGAAGAATCCCACTCGGCCGAGTGACGCCGATGACACACACGCCCAGATTTTCAGACAGCCTTCCACTATTTTGAAATCTTCTATCATTCAAGCGATCAAAATATTTTTATCATATTTTTATGGATATTAGACTTCATGAAGGTTCCAACGCGGCCAAGAACGCGCCAATCGGAAGTCGGATGAAATCTGGATAATTTCTGCAAGTTGACGCTGCAGTGCTGAAATTTCCACTCGGCCGAATCAGATTGCCACTCGGCCCGAGTGGCAGCGGGCCCAAATTTTAAGTTGCTGTTAGGGATGTTTTTGGGCACGAATTTGAGGGGTTTTCTTGGGTTATTTGCTAGCGTTTTGGGGGCTATATAAGGGGTTTGTAGCCGTCATTAGAGGGGGCCCCGACATGTTTTCTTAGTGATTATTTTAGAGGTTAGGCCATGCCCTTGGCCCCCTCTTGGATCTAAAAAGCTTGTATTTGGATGGAAGATCTTCATCAAAGCTAAGTATTTTGTTCTTGTTATTTGAATCTTTATTCTTTCTATCTTTTTGTTTGCAAGCAATGATTTTTATTGATTCTCATATCGTTATTGCTATGCTTGAGTAGATTTGATGTTCTAGGGCATGGGGATGAACCCTATGGATCTAATTTCAGATTTGTGATGAATGAATTTCTAAATTGCTAGATTTGCTAGGAGGTTAGGTTGTGATCGATTTATTACGGATAGCTAGGGATTTCCATCGATTGGGGTTTGCAAGAGATTGGATTCTAATCGATGGGAAGGCCTAGATATTCGATTTAGATTTATAATCAAGATTCTCTAGACTTGGTTTGCAAGAGAATGGACCAAAGCTAGGATTTTTATTATAAATCTATACCCATATTCGTTTGCAAGAAATTGGCCAAATACGAACTATCACAACCTAGATTGTAACTCGAGTTTACACGAGAGTGGGCTCGAGGAGTGATTGGATGATGATGTCGATCTTCATGCTAGTGGCTTAGGTTAGGGTTTGCACAAGAGTGGGCCCTAATCTAGGTTGCTATAGACCGGCAATAGCGCAAGAGTGTGAGCTTGGTTCTCTATTTAGTTACGACTAGTTCACCTCAACGCAAGTCTAGTAATATTGAGATTCACTATTTACAATGATGTGTGACGATCCGTAGTGGGAATTCCCTAGCCCTAGACACTTTTATTATATTGTATTTGAATCGATATTTGACCAACTTCTTTATCACCGACACCGACATCCACCACCATTTCCATTACATCATTCCATAACCATCTCCACCAATAAGACATTCGTAGTCGAGCCAACCTAGGATAGATTGGAACCAACACCACCTCCTCGTGTTCGATACCCGCTCGCCACTTGACTGTGTGCTTGCGGTAAAACTACAATCGTTCTCCGGGTGTATATCCGGGGCCAATCAAATTGCTTGCTGGAGAGAATTGTTGGAGAATTTGTTGGGTTTCACACATCATCCTCAACATCCCATTGCTGGAGGAGTTCTAGTTTCCCATATCGCCTCCTCACCCTCATCCTCAACCTTACCTCATCTGATCGTCTCCTCGCCATCATCTGCTCGCCTCCTCAACCTCATCTGCTGGAGGGAACCGGGTGAGAGCTTTAACTTTTTTTGAATTTTTTTTGATTTGTTTCATTAAATTTTTGTCATCCTCAACAGGTGAGAGCTTGAACTTTAAATTGCAGCAATGTGGAGCTTGAATTTGCACGTAAATAGGTCGGTGTGAGCTGCACTTTGCTTTTTTTATTTGTTTCATTGAGCTACGCAATGTGCAGCTTTTTTTTATTTGTTTCATTAAGCAAAGTGCAGCTATGAAACAAATCAATTTTTGTTCACATAAATAGGTCGGATTACATTACTGAAAGGTGACAAAAATTTTCAAGTTCAATCTCCACGTTGATCAATTAAGCATTAGAATTTCAAGTAATGTGATCAATTAAGCAAAAAATGACAGGATATCAGAGAAAAAACACTTAGATATTTGACAGATTATTTGACAGAATTTCATAGCTGCACTTTGATCACAGTACAGAATTTCAATTCTGTAATTTTTGACAGAATATTCCCATGCATATCCAGTACCAAATTAGATCATATCATGTCAAATATCACATTATTGAATTTCATATCCAGTACCAAATTAGAACAGAATATTCTAATGCATTATCCATTCTAATGCTTAATTCACCAATGCATATCCTGGCAAAAAAAATTTTGTCCTGTCACCATGGAGAATTAAGCACTTCAGTGAATTACATTACTTGATCTACAAAATTTTTGTAATGCATTAGAATTTTGACAGGACCAAATGCATATCCTGTCAAAAGTGCTTAATTTTGACAAGTCCAAATTTTGACATGACAAAAATTTTGACAAGTCAAAATTTTTTTGCACTTTGGCGAATTACATTATTTAATCAACGTGGTGAGTTAAGCATTAGAATTTTTTTGACAGGATATGCATTACTTGATCAATTAAGCATTAAAATTTAAAGCATTGGAGCAAAAATTCCAATGCATATCCTGTCAAAAATTACATATCAGAGAAATAATGCATATCATGTGCAACATTAGAAATAATTCAAATGCATATGCTAATTGAGTAAAAAACAGTTTTTACTATTGTCAAAAATTGCTTGAACTGGAAATTTCAAATGTGCATATGCTAATTAAGGTGTATGAAAGGGGACCCTAATTTAACATATCCTTTCACACACATCTCTTGAATAGGAAAACCCAACTCTGAGCAAAAAAAATAGCTTGAACTTGAAAAACTCAACTGTGAGCAAAAAAAATCTCATGTTCCAAAATTGAGGACAAAATTCAGGGTGAATTTTGTAGGATCAGTCCTAGGATTGATCCAAAAAAATTACATTTTGATCAGATTACTGAATTTGATCGCATTACTGAATTTCAAATATTGATCACCAAAATTGATCAATTACTGAATTTGATCACCTTAATGCATATCCTATCAAATATCACATTACAGAATTGATCAATTAAGCAAAAAAAATTAAGCATTAAAATTTGATCACATTAATGAATTGATCACATTACATTAAGCCAAAAATATTGGTTTGCGTGCAACAAAAATTAAGCAAAAAAATTCAGTACTTTGCTCACAAGCTCTCATCGACCTATTTATGTGCAACAAAAAATTCAGTACCAAATTGCAGTACCAAATTTTTGCACTTTGCTCAAACAAAAATTTTGTACCAAATTTTTGCACTTTGCTTAATTGATCACATTACAAAAAAATTCACCATGCTTTAACTGATATTTTGATCACATTACTGAAAACAAAATGAAATGAAATGAACTCAAAAATTGAACTCAAAAGGTCTTCCAGTACCAAATTGGTTTTAACTGCATTTTGCTTAATTGATCACATTACTGAATTTTTTTGCTTAATTCTGGTACTGAAATTACAAAAATTTGGTACTACATTACTGAATTGATCACATTAAAAAAATTGGTACTGAATTGATCACATTACAAAAAAATCTACTGCATATGCTAATTGAGCAAAAAACAAATTTTTTACTGTCAAAAATTGCTTAAACTGGAAATTTCATATGTGCATATGCTAATTAGGGTGTGTGAAAGGGGACTCTAATTTAACATATCCTTTCACACACATTGCTTGAACTGGAAAACCCAACTGTGAGCAAAAAATCTCACGTTCCAAAATTGAGGACAAAATTCAGGGTGAATTTTGTAGGATCAGTCCTAGGATTTATCCAAAACAAAATTACATTTTGATCACTTGTTCACATTACTGAATTTGATCACAAAAATTGATCACATTAATGCATATCCTGTCAAATATCACATTACAAACTTGATCAATTAAGCAAAAATAATTAAGCATTAGAATTTGATCACATTACTGAATTGATCACATTACATTAAGAAACAAAATTGGTTTGTGTGCAACAAAAATTAAGCAAAAAAATTCAGTACTTTGCTCACACGCTCTCATCGACCTATATATGTGCAACAAAAAAATTCAGTACCAAATTGCAGTACCAAATTTTTGCACTTTGCTTAAACAAAAATTCAGTACCAAGATTTTGCACTTTTCTTTATTGATCGCATTACAAAAAAATTCACCATTTTTGCACTTTGCTTAAACAAAAATTCAGTACCAAATTTGATCACATTACTGAATTGATCACATTACAGAATTTCAATTAAGCATTAGATATTTGACAGGATATGCATTAGAATTTTTTGCTCAATGAGCATATGCATTAGAATTTTTGCTCAAACTGATATGCATTAGAATCTCAGATCAATCTGATCACAAAATTATATCAGTTTTAACTCATTATATCAGTTTTGACTACATATCAGTTTTGATTTATGAAATTGAATGTCGGCTTTGATTTGTGAAATTGAATGTCGGTTTTGATTTGTGAAATGAGTTAGTTGATATGCACAGTGGAGTTCTGGGGAATGGGAGTTAATGGCAATTCAGGTTTTCCTACTCATATTTCATTGCATATTTCTTAAAGAATGGGAATTTTATGTTTCATTGAGTTTTTTCTATGTTTCATTGAATTTTTTACACCCATTAGCATCTGGATCCCTCAACATTTGATCAGAATTTTTTACAGCAAAAAAATTCTATGCGAGAGCTTGATGAAATTGAACTCAAAATTTTTGAGAACTGGATGAAATTGAACTCTCAAAAATTGACAGTAACAATTTTTTAGAACTTTTGACCGATGAACTTTTGAGCTTGATGAAATTGTGAGCTTAATGAACTTTTGATGAAATTGGTGAGAGATTGATGAACAAGTGAGAGCTTGATGAAATTGAACTCAAAAATTGACCCACCATTTTTGACAGGATCCTGATGCTATTATGCTTAAAATAGGATGTGTTTTCATTGGTGAGAGCAAATGAAAACATTTCTGATAACATTATTGACAGAAATTGATGAAATTGGGTTATGTTAACATTTACTGATAACATAACGAATATATGTGATTGATGAAATTGAGGAAATGCTAAACATTTCTGATTACATTTCTGATAACAATTTTGATGAAATTGATGAAATTGGTGAGAGCTTGATGAACAAGTGAGAGCTTGATGAAATTGAACTCAAAAATTTACCTACCATTTTTGACAGGATCCTAATGCTAATTTTGAAAGTGCTCAGAAATATTATCACCATTACTAAAATTAAAGTGCCCAGAAGTCAAATTTGACAGCATCCTGATGCTAATTTTCAAAATCAAAATTAAAGTGCTCATTAGCTATTTTTAAATTAGCATCAGGATTTTAATTTTGATTTTGGAGGAGCAGTAGGATTTTAATTTTCAAAATAATACTGAATTTTAATTTTAGACTTTGATTTACAAAATTAAAGTGCTCATTAGCTAATTTAGTAATCAGGATTTTAAATTAGCTAATTTTAATTTGACAGCATCCTGATTTTTGATGCTAATTTTAATTTTAATTTTGATTTTGATTCTAATTTTAATTTAGTTCTCCAACATTAAAATGCTAATTTTGATTGGATCTTGATGCTAATTTTCAAAATCAAAATTAAAGTGCTCATTAGCAATTCATGAGCTCATTACCACTTCTCCAACATTATTACCATTTGTTTAGGATTATTCTGAGCACATTAGCGTTTCCTGAGCTCATTACCACTTCTCCAACAATATCACCATTTGTTCAGGATTATTCTGAGCACATTAGCATGTCCTGAGCACATTAGCATCCCTGAGCACATTAGCATTTCCATCCCATTATCATATGTTAACATTTCCTGAGCACTTTAGTTTTGAAAACTTCCCTTCAACAATATCACTACTTTCTTTCCACTTCCTCATATTATTAGAGAAGCAGCTGGGGTAGTGATGTAGTGATGTAGTGTGAATGTTATTCGCTTAATGTAGTGATGTTGTATGAATGTAGAGATAATGTTATTGGGTTAACACTACTTCACTCAAATTTAACTCATATTCCAGATAACATTTCTGATGTAGAGAAGCAACTGTTAACCCAATAACATAACCCAACATAACCCAAGTTGTGATGTAGTGATGCAACTTAATTGGCCATTACTTCCAGATATATTCAAGTGAGTGAATTTAACAATTTATAATTTATAATTTATAAACTGTGATAAAATTTTATTGTTGATATGGAAACTTCAAATTTATAATCTGTGATAGGGAAATTTATAAACTGTGATAAAATTTGAAACTCCAAACTGTGATAAACTGAGCAAATGAATATGTCACAGTTTGACATATGGAATTTGAATATGTCAAATTTATTCAAATGAGTGATAAACTTCAAATGAATATGCCAAATTCACTTCAAATTTTATAAACTGTGATAAAATTTGAATATGTCAACCTTCAAACTCATTTGAATATGTCAAATTCACTCATTTGCTCAGAATATTCAACTGTGATAAAATTTATATCAACAATATTCAAATGAGGTCAGAATATTGTTGATATGGAAACTTCATTTGTTATGACAGAGAGAGTAAGGAAGCCTGGATGTGCCTGTAAACATTTGGCTAAGGAAATAAAAGACAGCCATGTAAGGATGCTTGAATTTGGGTGGTAGGTATGCGTAGTGAATTTGGATGTCCATTTACTACAACTGTTTGCACCAAAATCAGAATTTAGATAATAATTAGGATATTCTGATGTAGTATAATAATTAGGATATTATGTTGTATAATGAACCAGAATTTGGATGTCATATTAATGTTACAAGAGAATTTGGATATTCATAATCATGAATCAATGTTAAAAGTTAATAATTAAGATGTAGTATCAATGTTATAACAGAATTTTTGGTTACCATATGGATAACGCCAAACGCTCACATAGTCATCAGTAATATCACAGTTGTTAAACGAGTTAGACGACCATGTACGTACTTGGAGTAATTTTTGTATTTGACAGGATCTTGATGCTAATTTTCAAAATCAAAATTAAAGTGCTCATTAGCATTTCCAAAGCTCATTACCACTTCTCCAACAATATCACCATTTGTTTAGGATTATTCTGAGCACATTAGCCTTTCCTGAGCTCATTAGCACTTCTCCAACAATATCACCATTTGTTCAGGATTATTCTGAGCACATTAGCATGTCCTGAGCACATTAGCATCCCTGAGCACATTAGCATTTCCATCCCATTATCCTATGTTAACATTTCCTGAGCACTTTAGTTTTGAAAACTTCCCTTCAACAATATCACTACTTTCTTTCCACTTCCTCATATTATTAGAGAAGCAGCTGGGGTAGTGATGTAGTGATGTAGTGTGAATGTTATTCGATTAATGTAGTGATGTTGTATGAATGTAGAGATAATGTTATTGGGTTAACACTACTTCACTCAAATTTAACTCATATTCCAGATAACATTTCTGATGTAGAGAAGCAACTGTTAACCCAATAACATAACCCAACATAACCCAAGTTGTGATGTAGTGATGCAGCTTATTTGGCCATTACTTCCAGATATATTCAAATGAGTGAATTTGACAATTTATAATTTATAATTTATAATTTATAAACTGTGATAAAATTTTATTGTTGATATGGAAACTTCAAATTTATAATCTGTGATAGGGAAATTTATAAATTGTGATAAAATTTGAAACTCCAAACTGTGATAAACTGAGCAAATGAATATGTCACAGTTTGACATATGGAATTTGAATATGTCAAATTTATTCAAATGAGTGATAAACTTCAAATGAATATGCCAAATTCACTTCAAATTTTATAAACTGTGATAAAATTTGAATATGTCAACCTTCAAACTCATTTGAATATGTCAAATTCACTCATTTGCTCAGAATATTCAACTGTGATAAAATTTATATCAACAATATTCAAATGAGGTCAGAATATTGTTGATATGGAAACTTCATTTGTTATGACAGAGAGAGTAAGGAAGCCTGGATGTGCCTGTAAACATTTGGCTAAGGAAATAAAAGACAGCCATGTAGGGATGCTTGAATTTGGGTGGTAGGTATGCGTAGTGAATTTGGATGTCCATTTACTACAACTGTTTGCACCAAAATCAGAATTTAGATAATAATTAGGATATTCTGATGTTGTATAATAATTAGGATATTATGTTGTATAATGAATCAGAATTTGGATGTCATATTAATGTTACAAGAGAATTTGGATATTCATAATCATGATCAATGTTAAAACTTAATAATTAAGATGTCGTATCAATGTTACAACAGAATTTTTGGTTACCATATGGATAACGCCAAACGCTCACATAGTCATCAGTAATATCACAGTTGTTAAACGAGTTAGACGACCATGTACGTACTTGGAGTAATTTTTGTATTTGACAGGATCTTGATGCTAATTTTCAAAATCAAAATTAAAGTGCTCATTAGCGTTTCCTGAGCTCATTACCACTTCTCCAACAATATCACCATTTGTTCAGGATTATTCTGAGCACATTAGCATGTCCTGAGCACATTAGCATCCCTGAGCACATTAGCATTTCCATCCCATTATCCTATGTTAACATTTCCTGAGCACTTTAGTTTTGAAAACTTCCCTTCAACAATATCACTACTTTCTTTCCACTTCCTCATATTATTAGAGAAGCAGCTGGGGTAGTGATGTAGTGATGTAGTGTGAATGTTATTCGATTAATGTAGTGATGTTGTATGAATGTAGAGATAATGTTATTGGGTTAACACTACTTCACTCAAATTTAACTCATATTCCAGATAACATTTCTGATGTAGAGAAGCAACTGTTAACCCAATAACATAACCCAACATAACCCAAGTTGTGATGTAGTGATGCAACTTAATTGGCCATTACTTCCAGATATATTCAAGTGAGTGAATTTAACAATTTATAATTTATAATTTATAAACTGTGATAAAATTTTATTGTTGATATGGAAACTTCAAATTTATAATCTGTGATAGGGAAATTTATAAACTGTGATAAAATTTGAAACTCCAAACTGTGATAAACTGTGATAAAATTTGAAACTCCAAACTGTGATAAACTGAGCAAATGAATATGTCATAGTTTGACATATGGAATTTGAATATGTCAAATTTATTCAAATGAGTGATAAACTTCAAATGAATATGCCAAATTCACTTCAAATTTTATAAACTGTGATAAAATTTGAATATGTCAACCTTCAAACTCATTTGAATATGTCAAATTCACTCATTTGCTCAGAATATTCAACTGTGATAAAATTTATATCAACAATATTCAAATGAGGTCAGAATATTGTTGATATGGAAACTTCATTTGTTATGACAGAGAGAGTAAGGAAGCCTGGATGTGCCTGTAAACATTTGGCTAAGGAAATAAAAGACAGCCATGTAGGGATGCTTGAATTTGGGTGGTAGGTATGCGTAGTGAATTTGGATGTCCATTTACTACAACTGTTTGCACCAAAATCAGAATTTAGATAATAATTAGGATATTCTGATGTTATATAATAATTAGGATATTATATTGTATAATGAACCAGAATTTGGATGTCATATTAATGTTACAAGAGAATTTGGATATTCATAATCATGAATCAATGTTAAAACTTAATAATTCAGATGTCGTATCAATGTTATAACAGAATTTTTGGTTACCATATGGATAACGCCAAACGCTCACATAGTCATCAGTAATATCACAGTTGTTAAACGAGTTAGATGACCATGTACGTACTTGGAGTAATTTTTGTATTTGACAGGATCTTGATGCTAATTTTCAAAATCAAAATTAAAGTGCTCATTAGCATTTCCAAAGCTCATTACCACTTCTCCAACAATATCACCATTTGTTTAGGATTATTCTGAGCACATTAGCGTTTCCTGAGCTCATTAGCACTTCTCCAACAATATCACCATTTGTTCAGGATTATTCTGAGCACATTAGCATGTCCTGAGCACATTAGCATCCCTGAGCACATTAGCATTTCCATCCCATTATCCTATGTTAACATTTCCTGAGCACTTTAGTTTTGAAAACTTCCCTTCAACAATATCACTACTTTCTTTCCACTTCCTCATATTATTAGAGAAGCAGCTGGGGTAGTGATGTAGTGATGTAGTGTGAATGTTATTCGATTAATGTAGTGATGTTGTATGAATGTAGAGATAATGTTATTGGGTTAACACTACTTCACTCAAATTTAACTCATATTCCAGATAACATTTCTGATGTAGAGAAGCAACTGTTAACCCAATAACATAACCCAACATAACCCAAGTTGTGATGTAGTGATGCAGCTTATTTGGCCATTACTTCCAGATATATTCAAATGAGTGAATTTGACAATTTATAATTTGTCATAGTTTGACATATGGAATTTGAATATGTCAAATTTATTCAAATGAGTGATAAACTTCAAATGAATATGCCAAATTCACTTCAAATTTTATAAACTGTGATAAAATTTGAATATGTCAACCTTCAAACTCATTTGAATATGTCAAATTCACTCATTTGCTCAGAATATTCAACTGTGATAAAATTTATATCAACAATATTCAAATGAGGTCAGAATATTGTTGATATGGAAACTTCATTTGTTATGACAGAGAGAGTAAGGAAGCCTGGATGTGCCTGTAAACATTTGGCTAAGGAAATAAAAGACAGCCATGTAGGGATGCTTGAATTTGGGTGGTAGGTATGCGTAGTGAATTTGGATGTCCATTTACTACAACTGTTTGCACCAAAATCAGAATTTAGATAATAATTAGGATATTCTGATGTTATATAATAATTAGGATATTATATTGTATAATGAACCAGAATTTGGATGTCATATTAATGTTACAAGAGAATTTGGATATTCATAATCATGAATCAATGTTAAAACTTAATAATTCAGATGTCGTATCAATGTTATAACAGAATTTTTGGTTACCATATGGATAACGCCAAACGCTCACATAGTCATCAGTAATATCACAGTTGTTAAACGAGTTAGATGACCATGTACGTACTTGGAGTAATTTTTGTATTTGACAGGATCTTGATGCTAATTTTCAAAATCAAAATTAAAGTGCTCATTAGCATTTCCAAAGCTCATTACCACTTCTCCAACAATATCACCATTTGTTTAGGATTATTCTAAGCACATTAGCGTTTCCTGAGCTCATTAGCACTTCTCCAACAATATCACCATTTGTTCAGGATTATTCTGAGCACATTAGCATGTCCTGAGCACATTAGCATCCCTGAGCACATTAGCATTTCAATCCCATTATCCTATGTTAACATTTCCTGAGCACTTTAGTTTTGAAAACTTCCCTTCAACAATATCACTACTTTCTTTCCACTTCCTCATATTATTAGAGAAGCAGCTGGGGTAGTGATGTAGTGATGTAGTGTGAATGTTATTCGATTAATGTAGTGATGTTGTATGAATGTAGAGATAATGTTATTGGGTTAACACTACTTCACTCAAATTTAACTCATATTCCAGATAACATTTCTGATGTAGAGAAGCAACTGTTAACCCAATAACATAACCCAACATAACCCAAGTTGTGATGTAGTGATGCAGCTTATTTGGCCATTACTTCCAGATATATTCAAATGAGTGAATTTGACAATTTATAATTTATAATTTAGAAACTGTGATAAAATTTTATTGTTGATATGGAAACTTCAAATTTATAATCTGTGATAGGGAAATTTATAAACTGTGATAAAATTTGAAACTCCAAACTGTGATAAACTGAGCAAATGAATATGTCATAGTTTGACATATGGAATTTGAATGTCAAATTTATTCAAATGAGTGATAAACTTCAAATGAATATGCAAAATTCACTTCAAATTTTATAAACTGTGATAAAATTTGAATATGTCAACCTTCAAATTCATTTGAATATGTCAAATTCACTCATTTGCTCAGAATATTCAACTGTGATAAAATTTATATCAATAATATTCAAATGAGGTCAGAATATTGTTGATATGGAAACTTCATTTGCTATGACTGAGAGAGAGTAAGGAAGCCTGGATGTGCCTGTAAACATTTGGCTAAGGAAATAAAAGACAGCCATGTGGGGATGCTTGAATTTGGGTGGTAGGTATGCGTAGTGAATTTGGATGTCCATTTACTACAACTGTTTGCATCAGAATCAGAATTTAGATAATAATTAGGATATTCTGATGTAGTATAATAATTAGGATATTATGTTGTATAATGAATCAGAATTTGGATGTCATATTAATGTTACAAGAGAATTTGGATATTCATAATCATGTATCAATGTTAAAACTTAATAATTAAGATGTCGTATCAATGTTACAACAAAATTTTTGGTTACCATATGGATAACGCCAAACGCTCACATAGTCACTAGTAATATCACAGTTGTTAAATGAGTTAGACGACCATGTTCGTATTTGGAGTAATTTTTGTATTTACTTATTTAAAATGGTTGTTGCAAGGGTTGTCTTACATAAAAGGAATCATAATGATACAATTTTTGAACACGCCGCAAAACCATCTGCCGGTTATTATCCAATTGAATGTGCCAAAAATCTAATATACTCTATTGTATTTAAATTGTAATTAGTTTGGGTTTAATTTGGATAGGTCTTTAGCTCAACATAAAAGGAGAGATCAAGAACATGAAGAAGAACACCAAAAAATATCTCACGCTCTTACTACTGACAGTGTACTTGATATACCTCAAATAACACCAGCAATGTCAATTTCCCGGTTGAACAAGAAGATGTTGTCTTAGCCTCGCGTAACGATATGATTTCTGAACAAGTATCTGGGCCATCTGTCAGGTTATTGTCCATCTGACTATACATAAAATCTATTATACTCTCATGTATTTTAAATGTATTTATTTTTTGGGTTTAATTTGATAGGGTTTTAGCTCAATGCAAAAGGCGATATCGAGAATGTGAACAAGAACAATGAAACATATCTCACGCTCTGACTTTTGACAATGTCCTTGATATACCTCAAATATCACCAGCAATGACAAATTCTCCGGTTGAACAAGAAGATGTTGTCTCAATCTCACGTAACGATATGATTTCCGGACAAGTACCTGGACCATTTCTCATGTTATTATCCACCCGACTGTACATAAAATCTATTCTACTCTCATATATTTTATTTGTATTTAGTTTTGGGTTTAATTTGGATAGGGCTTTAGCTCAACGCAAAAGGAGAGATCGAGAACGTGAACAAGAACAACGAAACATATCTCACGCTCTAACTTCTAATAGTGTCCTTGATATGCCTCAAATAACACCAGCAAAGACAACTTCCTAGGTTGAACAAGAAGATGTTGTTTCAGCCTCGCGTAACGATATGATTTCTGGACAAGTATCTGGACCATCTGTCAGGTTATTTTCCACCTGATTGTACATAAAATTTATTCTATTCGCATGTATTTTATTTGTATTTATTTTTGGGTTTAATTTGGATAGGGCTTTAGCTCAACTTAATAGGAGAGATCGAGGACGTGAACAAGAACAACGAAACATATCTCACGCTCTAACTTTTGACAGTGTCCTTGTGATGGCCAGTATCCGTTACTACCTGTATTTTAGTATAAATACTATCTAAAACATTTTTAAATACTACAATCCTTAAACTAATTAGGTTTTTAAGATACTATTTTCATATACCTTTTTATACTTACTAATTACTTTTAGCAACTTTATTTTACTAATTACCACTTACACTTACCCCTAATTATCATCATTACCTAATATTTTGAGCCATTTAATTCATTGTAATTAATTCTACAAAATACCTACACCTAATTTTTCTAATCAAAACATAATACAAATCTATCCTCATTTTTCTCCACTCACGCAACAACCACTCACGCATAAAAAAAGGGCAGCACTCTCTTTCTTCATTTCATTTCCTTCATTGTATACCAAAAGCCAAAACAAATACACAGCACACTTCAACAAATACCTCATTCTCTCTTCATTTCTAAACCCAAAAAAATCAAAAACAACCACTTCTTTTCCCCCTACAACCAGATTTTACCCCCAAATTAACCCACCGAAAATGTTAGTCAGATCCAACATTTTAAATTGTTTTCCAAACCACATCCCATTAAACACCAACCACACACACAAACAATCTTTATTTCTCCCAACCCCACACCCACGTAAGCAAACGGGGGAGAGGGGAGAAAATAAAAACACAACAACTCTTCTTTCATCTTCCTTCATTTCAAAACACATCTCCCATGCGCAAGCCGTCGGCCTCCTCCCCTTGGACCGCCCCCTGCCAACCGACATCACCGAGCTCCCCCACCTGGCCGTCGCCATCCATCCCTGCGTGCTCCACTACGCCCACCCAGGCCGTCGCCACCGCAGGAGCATGCCGGCTGCCCCACTACACCGACCCCACCGGAGCCGCCTGGCCGCCCCTCTGCTGCCGGATCCTAGCTGCCCCGTTGAATCCCCCTGCAATCAAAGAAAAGCAAAGAGAGGTAGAAAGAACAGAAGATAGGAAGAAGAAGAAGAAGAGGTATAAGTTATTGGGTTATAGAAATACTTATTGGATTGGGGTAATTGAACTATTAATATTGGGTTTTGGGTATAAAATTATACTTATTGGGTTCCATTTACTTATTGGGTATTGGGATAGTTTTAATGGGTTTAAATGAGTAAAGCTTATTGGGTTTTGGGTATAAGTTAACTTATTGGGTATGGGTTAAAATGAGTTTAAATTGGATATTGGGTTGGAATGGGCAAGTTATTTCTTATTGGGTATTTGAATTATAACTATTGTTTATTGTGTTTCAGTTGAACTATTAAGCTTATTGGGTATTGGGTATGAGTTATTAAGTTTTAATTAAGTAAGTACACTTATTGGGTGTGGGTTCAAATGAATTTTAATTGGGTTTGGATTGGGTAAGTTATTATGCCTAATGTGTATTTGAACTATTAAATTGCTTATTGGGTTTTGGGTTCATATAAGTTTAATTTGGGTATTGTGTTTGCTTGGTTAAGTTGAAAGTTATTAAAGTTATTTAGTTTTAAAGTCATTGAAATTTTATTAAGTTTAAAGTTGTTAGAGTTATTTTAAGTTTTAAGCTTTAAGTTGTTAAGTTTCAAAAATTATATTAACTAGTTTAAGTTATGATTTATAATTTAAGTTTTGAGGTTATATATTAGTATGTATAAATTAGTTTGAATAAAGGGGTTTCATACTAAATATTTGTATAAATTATTTTAAGTCGGTAAGTTAGTTTAAGTCAATTAAGTTATCTAAGATAGATTTCAAGTTATATGTTTTAAATAGATTTCAAATTAAATGTGTTAAATTATATGTTTTAAAGAGTTAGCTCTATATTAAATTATATAAGTTAGCTTTAGTATTATTTTAATTGGTTAAAAATCTTTTAGCCTGATTATATGAATATTAACGTCGCAGATAAAACACATCTTACGCTACAATCACTTGGACACCCAACGCCCGCCTCCTCTTCAGATCTACGCATCGTATAGTAGGTTTCTCACATCTCTTTCATCTAAATAAATAATATGTTAGAGTGATTTCCCTGGAGCTAATATGTGTAATATTGCTATGGTCTGTTAATACTATTCTCACATGTTAACAAATCATGAACTAATTGTGTACGAATCTCATGTCCTTGCATTACAGCATGTTCTTATCTGTTGCTATACACTTGCTTCCTTATATGTTCTAACACTCTAGGTTTCTTAACTTCGCAAGCCTTCTATCAAAAATGAATTGCAAACTACGATGCGTAACATTACTGCTTAAATCTCATTTTAATGCTTTTACCAACTTTAGAAGTTGAACTGCATGCTTTCATTATACTGGTTGTTTCAGACTTAAATGGATAGGTTGTATTAATGTTGCTTGTTAGTGACAATTTACTATCTGCCTGCTGTCAAATTAACTACATTGAACGGGGGATAAGACATAACCCTCTGGTTATACGTGAAACCATCGAATATAGATTGGGTGAAACCATCGAATACAGATGGGGTGAAAGTATCGAATACAGATGGGGTGAAACCTAGTCGATGACTAGACAGACACGTTGGGTGGGGTTGGTTCATGTAGTAGGGTTCGTAAATGTGGCTTGAACATCTTACGTCTACCTCTATACCACGCTAATGGAGGCAAGCATCTTGGCCATCTTCCAGGTTAGGAGTGGCAAGAAGCCTCACGGTAAACCCCCGATGCTAGGGTGTATCAAGAGCATTTTACTTACCCAGACATGGACTTATCACGAGCACAAATAACTGAAAAACATTCAACTTGCAAACTACCTTTACCTTGTTTGAAATTCAAATCATGTGATACTCATTGTTTAATTTATGTATTAATCTTCAGCATGCTCACATCTTTTGTTAAATTTCTTGTGTAACATGCTTTTATCATACAATGTCACTACACTGCTAAATTCCTTTTAATTATTTAAATGAAGTTGATGCTTGGGAATCTATATGAGTAACCCTCACTGACGAGCATTGTATTTGTTTTTTAATGCAATGTCCGTCAGATTCTGAAGACATTTTTGTAGATCCTAGTTACAGCGTAGTGTGACCCACAAGTGGCAGGATTCTCCCAGGAAGATGCTTTTAGTCTGCATTTCCCTTGTAGTTCCATTTATGTATTATGTATTGTAAGAGCCATAAGGCCTCACTTCCTTTCAATATTGTTGAATTCTATTTCTGAGACGATTGCAATTGTAAATATAAATTATCTGCGTTGTTTTGAGTTGCTTGCAAGAACAGGCAAGAATTCACACAGACTCTTATTGTGTTATATCAAGGACGAAAGAAAAGAAAAAATACCTCCTCCTTACTTGCACATGCGGATGCTCACGTCCTTACTCTCAAGCATAATGGAAAGTAGGGCGTGACATGTTTTAGTGGTGGCCCATGAGGTCTTGCTCGTGCAAACTACTCTAGAACAACATGGATAAGATTACAATCTTGATCCTCAAGGAACACATTTCCTTCAATGACCTATCCCATTCTAGTTCATTAGAAAATCCTAGTCCTAAGTTTCTTAATCTTTAGTCGATCCAATAAGTACACCCTTGATTTTGAATCTTCCTTAACATTACATGCCTATGTTAATGTCAATGAAGATAGGATTGAATCTTCCTATCGAATTAAATTTTCCTTCAATCCCTATGTTAATGTTAATGTTAAGGAAAATCATAGTCCCAAATCGATGACCATAGAAATCCATCCTAGCGGATTCACAAATTCTTTCCTTGATCATAATTACATTCTTTTCCTTATTAGAGATTCATGGCGCCTCTCACCTAAACGTCCTTATCATCATATACTTTCTGTTATTCATACTAGCTTTCAGTTGACTTAAATTCATTCTTGATTTTGAAACTTTCTTTGACATAATCTTTTAACGATTTCTAACCTATGTCATCCACACTCATATATTTACTTTACTTCCTTCATATGATAAACTTTATTTTTAAACCTTGCTTTTACTTCACTATTTCAATATAGCGTTTTCCTTTCTTACTATATTACTAGCATATTTCAAAACAACCGATCGTACACGAATTTAAATGCTTTCTATGCTAAATAGTATTGGAACTTATCCAACTAAGTTGGATCTTAATCCAACATTGGGCTTATATGCGATAAATAATTATATGGTGCTACACTGTCATATTAAAGCCCAATGTATAAGTGATCTCATTTATTAAGTTAAGTGGGCTTAAATGAGTCAGGTAGGTTGTGGGACTTTATGTGTGATGACTATTGGGCTTCAATTCGTTGATGGACCGAATTAGAAACCCTAGGGCTAAGGAGGCCAGCCCCTATATATGCGGTCATGATCTCCGGAGCACACGAACAAGTTAACCGTCTTTTCTATGTCCCGTTGCTTGGAGAGAAACCGGGAGAAAGCCAAAGGATTTCTCCAACGGTTGATTTATGCTGTTCTGGAAGATCATCCGCTACGTTGTCGTCAGGATCTCTTTCAGAATATTAGCGATGGACTCAGGTACGCTTCCGCTAAACAAAGTAGGTAACGTTTTAAGATTACGCATGCGTTTTATCTAGATCTATGTTATTTGGTTTGTACGCACATCTAGATCTTTAGTTTCTACAAGTGGGATCAGAGTCGCCATGCTTGGATCTTAAGATTTTGCTTGCTCATAAATTCAGATCTGTTAAAAATCAGATTTTTAATCTGTTTCTGGATTTAGATCTTATAAAAATCCGATTTTTAACCTATTTTATATTCGGATCTATGCAAAAATTTAGGTTTTTGATTAATTTTTCCAGTAAAAAAATTGTTGTTTTTACGAACCCTAGATCGGGGGCGGCCCACCGGCCGCCGCCTGACACGACAAAAGAGGGGGTGGCTCTGCCGCCCCCGTCAGGAGATCAGCGCTGACAACGTCGGCGCTAACGCGGAACAGCAAGGGGCTGTCAAAAAAGGGGGTTTGGGGGGGCACTGCCGCCCCCTGTTAGTTTTTTGACAAAATGGTCAGCACCGCCGCCCTATAAAGTTTCAGAGGGGGCGGCCATGCGCCGCCCCCCAGTACGGTATTCTGGCGATGGGATGCCCTTCCCCGTCGCCGGCAAGCACAGACCCCCCACCCTCAGTGGGGTTCTGCTGCAACCGAAGGGACAAGGGGGGCCTCGACCCCCCCGTCGGGATTAGTTGATGGAAAGGGGCGATGCACCGCCGCCCCATTAGGATCCATCGGGAAAAACCCCGGGGGGCGGCGTTCCGCCCCCTTGCCCAGTTATCGAAACAGTAGGCACCAAATGCACCGGTGAGGATGCGAAAGAGGCCGTGTTTGTCGCCCCTGTTGGCCGATGAAGGCGCCAAGGCGCCTGTCAATTGAAGCCAGCGCCGGCCCCCCCTGCCAGCGCCGGATCTGAGGGAACGGGGCCGGCGGCAGCCGGCCCCTGGTTGGGCCAAAAGTTCTACTATGGTTTCTAACCCTAGCAGACTTTGGGCCAAATTGGGCCCAAACAGATTAATTTTCAAGAAAATTTTTATTTTTCAGCATATGGGCTTTTAATTTGGGCCTGTTTTGGCCACTCCACAATTTTGGGTTTAAATTGACTATTTTGGTGCGTATGAACCCGATTTTGGGATACTATTATTCTCTTTTGAAGCCCTATTTTGAATATATTAACGCACTGATAATTAGAGGAAATAAAAGGCCATCTTGTGTATATTTTCTCATTCGGTTTTATTTGTGCATTAAATTTAAGTTCATTCCTGATACGACTATTTTGGAGAAGCCCAAGAACAAGAGACCCAAGCCCAAGCCTAGAAAGAGAAGCACATGAATGGGACGAGGCCTGCCTAGCAAGGCCAGCAAAAGGACTCAAAGTCAGACCAGCCCCGGCCCGGAAGACGCACGATTAGCTCACACTCTCCGGAGATAACCCTCCCCCTGAAAGTGCGGAGCCTTAATGACCATTAAGGAGCCCACTAATTAACCTCCTCACGACGCACACAAGTGCCTTGATGAAGGTGGATCACAGGGACGTGAGTGGTGGAGGCGGTCAGGGAACGGGGAGTGGGGGCAATCGTGGGCCAAACCCTATAAAGGGAGAGGAGGGGAAACCAAGAAGAGGATCGAATCCTTGGCACCTACAACTGAGGTATTCCATAAACCAGGCCTTGCTTTTTCACATTTTCTCCATTGCCATAACTCGGTCCGATGATATGGGTGCTGGCCTCCTCTTGAGCCTCACCGATCCCACCAAGCACCACACAGATCTGTTCTGACTTAGGCATCGGAGGGGACTTTGCCGGAACCAAGGTCCGGCCCCCCTGACGAGTTTCTTCTTCTGTCCAGGAAGGAGCTGAACCGAGGCACCGAGGCCATGACTCTGCAAGGAACGAACCTACTCGCCGCTAGCGAGCACCGTCGCCAAACAAGACCGAGGAGCATTCGAGGCGTTGAGGCTTCCCCTCGATGCTCGTCCAGCCGAGGTCGAGCACTCAACCTGGAACTGAGGCTTCTCCTCATTTCCACACCGACCGAAGACCGACTATCTTTCGAAGTGTCTACTCAGCCACGGATCCATCACCTATCCATGCCGATAGCACGTGCGCTCGGTGTTACCAAGGGATCTAACTGATTCCTTGACCACGTTGACCATCTAGTTGTCGGTCAATGAGTCAGCGGTGAGAAAACACCCGTAAACATCTGACACCATATGTGGAAACATGAACAAGCCCACGTCAAACCACCGAAATGGAACCAGTCTGCAACGGCTTGGGGGAGCATGCCCCCCAACCAGGAAGAGGGTGACTACATCCCTCCCGGGAATCAACACAGCCACACTACCGAGGGGTCCGACGACTCCCGATCGGCAACCCAAGAGCAGCTTCGTCTCTTTGCCCAGGAAACCAATGCCAACCTCTAGATGTTAGTCTCCACGATCTAGCAGCTCGTCGGTAACCTGGCCATCTGGCAGGATGGGACGGCCGGGGCACACCAGTGGGGAGCGGACCGCTCGCTTGTACGGTCCGCCGTGGTCACCGACCACGGGGACGGAGTAACCAAATTGGAACAGCAGTTTACCAGGTCGGGCTTTATCCCGAAAAAATCCCTCACTCCCACCTCGCTCCGTGAGGGAGGCAGGATGGGACTTGAGCAAACTGGAGGCGAATCGGTTACAGCCTCCTCTCGACGATTGGGCTCGACAAATTAGCGGCCGGCTAGCCACCGATCCTCGGGGGACTGACTTCGATGGAGCGAAAGTCCCTGTCGAGCAAGGCTGGAAAAGTGAGAATACTAGAGGGAGAAGAAGAGCGCTCGCCGATCAACCCCCACCCCTAGTTCAGCAGGAGCTCGGACGAGCCCCCGAGGTGACCGTACTGGCTCACCTCGGCCAGTCGGCAACGGTGCAAGCACTGAGGGACTCCCGGGGAGTGCTAGTCGCGATCGTTGCCCGTTGTCCCGGAGGATAACCAAACCACGGGTACCATCCAGGTTCAAGGTACCGGCGCTGGAGAAGTATGACGGCACGGATGATCCAGCAGACCACGTGATGGACTGTGAAGGGGTCATGGCGTTCCAAGGAGCCGACGATACCCTGCTTTGCAAAGGCTTTTATTCCACCTCTGAATAGCGGCCCGGTGTTGGTACCATGGTCTTCTCAACTGTTCCATTGATAGCTTTGAAGACATCTCTCAATAATTCTGCAAGCAATTCATGGCCAGGCGCCAGGTAAAGCCGGATTTAGAACTCCTCTTCAATGTGGTACAGGTCCCGGTGAAACCCTGGGGCACTACATGCATCGCTTCAATGCGGAGCGACTGAATGTGGAGAGCTGTCCCGAGTTGGTCGTCAAGACGGCCCTAAAGAAAGGGCTCCGACATATGGGCATGAGAAAATCGCTGCACAATGATCCTCCGAAAGACCTCGCCGGAGTCATAGCCAGGTCAGAGTGCTACATGCTGACAGAAGAGGCGTTGGACGTGGACGACGGAGGCCCACTCGGAACGAGGCGAGGAACCAAGCACGACGAGAGTGAGCGTCGCGGCCCTGATGAGCATCTACAGGAGAACAGGGCCAAGGGAAAACAGCGCAGGGAGGAGCCGCGACCCTCCAAGCTAAACACCGCCCCGAACGTCGTCCTCGCGCATGCCCAAAAGGAGGGGCACTGTAGCAGACCACCTCCGAGGATGAAGAGGGGCGGAAAGGACGAGGAGAAGTATTGTAAGTATCACAATGATAATGGCCATGACACTTACGACTGCTAGCACCTAAAAAAGGATATATAGAAGTTGGTCAGCAGGGGGCACTTGAAGAACTTCGCCGACGACTCAGCCCCCGCCCCCGGGGAAGGGATATCCAAGAAATCGGGTAAGGGAAAGAAGGTGAATGTGGTCCAGACGGCCATGCGCATCATCGAGTGAGCTGATGAGTGACCAACAGCCACCTCGCCTGGGCAAGGCTAGCTTGCCCTCGCCATCTCCATGTTTTGTTTTCCTCTAAATGTACACCCGGGTTCGAGGAATGGAAAGAACCATGTTAGTACAGATCTTTATCTCTCTCTTTAGTTGGCTGGATGATCGATCGCAGGACAGGCAGGAAGTCACCTTCCGGAGGGGCAATGAAACTATCGACCGTAAGGCTGGGGCAACTACCCCAGCAGGCCGAGTGCCAAGCCCGTCCGTAAGGCTGTGGGCAAATCCCCCAGCAGGCGGGAACGTCGATTGGTTATGAGCCGATGGGTAGCTCCCCCGCAGACCACTCGACCCGACCGACCAAAAGGCTAGGGGCAACTCCCCCAGCAGGCCGATCGCCAAAGCCCGTCCGTAAGGCTGGGGTAACTCCCCCAGCAGGCGGGAACGTCGATTGGTCATAAGCCGAGGTTTAGCTCCCATGCAGACTAGTCAACCCGACCGACCATAAGGCTGGGGGCAACTCCCCCGGCAGGTCGATCGCCAAAGCCCGTCCGTAAGGCTGGGGGCAACTCCCCCAGCAGGCAAAAACGTCGATTGGTCATTAGTCGAGGGGTATCTCCCCCGCAGACCAGTCGACCCGACGACCGTAAGGCTCAGGGCAACTCCCCAAGCTGGCCGATCGCCAAGCCCGTCCGTAAGGCTGGGAGCAACTCCCGTAGCCGACAGGAATGTCGATTGGTCGTAAGCCGAGGGGTAGCTCCCCCGTAGACCAGTCGACCCGACCGACCATAAGGTTGGGGGCCACTCCCCCAGCAGGCCGATCGCCAAAGCCCGTCCGTAAGGCTGGGGGCAACTCCCCCAGCAGGCGGGAACGTCGATTGGTCATAAGCCGAGGGGTAGCTCCCCGGCAGACTAGTCAACCCGACCGACCATAAGGCTGGGGGCAACTCCCCCAGCAGGCCGATCGCCAAAGCCCGTCCGTAACGCTGGGGGCAACTCCCCCAGCAGGCAGAAACGTCGATTGGTCATAAGCCGAGTGGTATCTCCCCCGTAGACCAGTCGACCCGACTGACCGTAAGGCTCGGGGCAACTCCCCAAGCTGGCCGATCGCCAAGCCCGTCCGTAAGGCTGGGAGCAACTCCCCTAGTCTGCAGGAATGTCGATTGGTCATAAGCCGAGCGGTAGCTCCCCCACAGACTAGTCGACCCGACCGACCATAAGGCTGGGGGCCACTCCCCCAGCAGGCCGATCGCCAAAGCCCGTCCGTAAGGCTGGGGGCAACTCCCCCAGCAGGCGGGAACGTCGATTGGTCATAAGCCGAGGGGTAGCTCTCTCGCAGACCAGTTGACCCGACTGACCATAAGGCTGGGGGTAACTCCCCTAGCAGGCCGATCGCCAAAGCCCGTTCGTAAGGTTCGGGGAAACTCCCCCAGCAGGCGGGAATGTCGATTGGTCATAAACCAAGGGGTAGCTCCCCGGCAGACCAGTCGACCCAACCGACCGTAAGGCTGGGGGCAACTCCCACAGCTGGCTGATCGCCAAGCCCGTCCGTAAGGCTGGGGCAACTCCCCCAGCAGGCGGGAACATCGATTGGTCGTAAGCCGAGGGGTAGCTCCCCCGCAGACCAGTCAACCCGACCGACCATAAGGCTGTGGCAACTCCCCCCAGCAGGCCGATCGCCAAGCCCATCCGTAAGGCTGGGGGTAACTCCCCCAGTAAGTGGGAACGTCGATTGGTTATAAGCCGATGGGTAGCTCCTCCCACCGACCAATCGACTCGACTGACCGTAAAGTTGGGGGCAACCCCTCCAGCAAGACGATCAACCGATCACCGAGCCCGTCCGTAAAGCTAGGGGCAACTCCCCCAGCAGGCGGGACCATCGGTTGGTCATAAGCTAATGGATAGCTACCCCTACAGACCAGCCGACTTGATCAACAGTAAGGCTGGGACAACTCCCCCAGCAGGTCTGAATAGCAGATGGGTATAAGCCCAGGGACAACTCCCCTGCAGCCTAGACCGTCCCATTAGCCGAGGGACCGGGTGCGGTTTCCCCCCAGCAGGCTGAGCCCTCAATTGGCCGTAAGACTGAGGGCAAGCCCGCAGTTTGCGAGGCAATCACCGACTGGCTGGATGATCACGAACGAGGGAAAAGCTACAGCAGGTCGGCCGAGATGCACCTCTAAGGCTCCAGCCTATTGGGCCGACGGACACAAAGTCCCGAAGACCCTTCACGCTCACCATGAATGATGAAGAGATACCAGCGGGTCGTTTTCCTGACCAGGACAAACACAACAGAAGATCAAAGAGACCAAGGGCCCCACTTTCCTCTGGGAGGCAACTCTACCAAAAGAGTACCCAGACAACAAGAAAATTGACGAAAAGTACATGCACCAACGAAAAAGCTTTATACATAAATTGTTCTGCGTTACAAGCCAAAAGGGGGGGGGAACAAAATAGAGAAGGGCCGCCTAAGGCCCCGGGGCACGGGAGGAAGCGTCCTCTGGAACCTCGCCTTGCTCAGAGCGTGGGAGATATGCGGGACTGGCTGGGGGTGGGAGCGATTGTAGGGCGCGCTCCGTGAACCCCTGGAAGGAGTCTCGGAAGACCTCAACGATCCGGGGGGCAAGAGGTCCTCGTAGGAGCCGAATGCTTCCATGAGGACCTCTTCGATTCGGGGCCGCAGGACCCCGTCAATGGCCCTCTCCACCTACTCGACGAACCGGGTCATCTGACACAGGGCTCCTAGCTCGTTCCAGAGATCGCCCCTCTCCTGACGGAATGCCTTTTCCGCCTCTTGGGCCGAACTCTGAGCATCGGCCAGTGCCCCTGGAGGTCCAGCACCTCAGAGGTAAGCTCGTCCATCTGACGTCGAAGCTGCTGGGCCTCCATGCGTGCCTTTTCGGTGGCCACCTCAGCCACCCCGGCCCGCAAACGCTCCCGAGCTGAGGACACCTTGAGGTCTTTCACCTGGGCCGCCCGGCGCTGTGCCTCGACAGCCATCACAGTGGCCTGCAAGGAAGAAGAAGTTACGCTAAGAGGAATCAAGAGACAGGTTTGAGGGCAGTAAAGCGGCCAAACCTGTTGAAGCTGCCAGACTAAGGAGTCCGACAGTCGGTCGGAGGGGGCTCTCTCCAGGAGAGAGCGGTCCCTCGGGAGGACGGAGCTTTGTGCCAACTGGTTGGCCACGGCCCGGTCGACAAATACCAAGTCCCCAGGCATAACCTCAGGGCTCGCTAGGAGGTTAGCCAGTGCGCCACCGGCTCCCACCAAGGACGGCTCCGCTGAGACAACAGGGGTGGCCACCAGGGCCAGCGGGAGGGTTTCGCCCGAGGCAACCGGCACCTCGGGGGTCGCCGAAGGGTAGACTTCTCCACTCGCCTTCCTCCTCTTCCTCTCGTTGGGCCCCACATATGTCGAGAGGAACGCTTACGCCCTACGTCGCGACCATCCGCAGGCACACAAGGGGCCGACCTGGCCCCCGCGTGTTGGATATGGATGACGTTTGTACACCCTTGTAGGGGATGTACGAGGGAATACGGACCTCGAACGTCGCGTACACGAAGTCGTGTGCAAAGGGAATCTGTTCCCTTGCGGAGAGGATCTCTAGATTAGTGGGAAAGTCGCATTATATGTGCATAAGTGCATGCGACATATGGCTAATAAAGGGGAAATATCTTAAGCTTATGTTGTACCATGCATATGGTACAACTTAAGCTTATAATGTGCCATGTATGATGGTACACTTTAGTTAAATTGTTCCAAAGGAACAATTACTCCTAAAATAACTACCTTGGGGGCTATAAATAAGACCCAAGGCTTAGCCATTTACTTACACTTTTGCAAGGTATTCTTGCCTTGCATTTCATTCTAGCGAAGCTCTGCCGAAATCCTTCCTCTCTCTTTATCCAAGTTCTTAATCTAAAAGTAGAGATTTAGATTGTGGATTTAGTAGCCTTACTCCGTTCGTGAGAAGACTCGATCCGTCGTGGTGAATCCGAAGGCGAAGTTCTGAGACTACCGTGCCGCATACGCAAGCGTAAGTCTCAACTTCATTTATCGATCCTAACGCTGTTATGACAGGTTCCCACATTGGTATCAGAGCCATACGGGTTCGCCCCGGTCAAACCGCCGCCCTGTCGAACCGATGAATGATGCGTTGTCTTTTTCACGAATGGGTATCCTACCATTACGGATATGGTAGGAATGCTTCGTGACGGAGAGAACGCAGCGGTTGTTCTTTTCACGTTAGGGTCTTCTGTCATTACGGATATGGCAGGAACTCTCCGTGACGGGAAGAACCGACCGTTCACGTCGTCAAGCTCGCACTCTTCATGGATGCCGAGTCTCCATTCATAGGGAATGTGAACTCTCTTCATGTGGAGCGTGTAGTTTACGAACTTTAAAGTATGTTATTTTTCATTTTTGGCACACTGCCATTAGAAAATAACTACTTTCTCGATGAACGGGTGCTTCATCGACGAACGGGTGCTTCATCGAGGAAGATGATGGTAGTTATCTCCATCAGAGAAGATGAATTTTGGTGCATGTGCACCATGGCCAAATGGGCTATGAAGTCCATGCACCCCCCTCCCCATGCGGAGGGGGTTGGCTACGGCCAATAACCACCACGGCCACCCCTCCGGCGGGGTGTGCGGCAACCCCATTCAAAGGGGGTGGCCGGCCATGGCCATATGGGCCATGGCCAGCCAATGCCAAAATGGCCTTGGCCATGACCGGCCATGGCCAAACCATGGCCGGCCATGGCCAAGCCGGCAGTGGTCGGCCAAGGCCAGGCCTGGCCGAGGCCTGGCCAGGGCCAGGGGGCCCTGGCCGGCCTCGGCCAAGGCCAGGGGGCCCTGACCGGCCTCGGCCAAGGCCAGGGGCTGGCCTGGCCGGCCCTGGTAGGGGCCAGGGCTAGCCTGGCCAGCCTGGCCGGCCCTGGCAGGAGCCAGGGCCGGCCCTGGCCAGTCTCGGCCAGGGCAGAGACCCTGGCCGAGCGGCCAGTGGCCTCTGGCCGGCCTCGGCCAGGGCAGAGGCCCTGGCTGAGGGGCCAGGGCAGAGGCCCTTGGCCGGCCCTTGGCCAGCCTCAGCCAGGGCAGGGGCCCTGGCTGGGAGTGATGTAGACCAACTTTTGGTCGACCAATTTGGGTGTTTTGGTCGACCAATCCGGCAAAAGGTCTTGGTCGATCACGAACTTGCCGACTAGCCCATACGGGGTGTCAAAAGGCCTTGGTCAAACACGAATGTGCCGACTAGCCCATACGGGGCTAACAACAGTCGTCTGCTCTTATTTTATAAAGTTTTTTTTCTTGGGCTCTACTCCTTGAAGATTAGCCGTAGTGCTCTACTTCATGCGAGATTAGCCATGTCATTGTGCTCTACTCTACGGAGATTAGCCAATGTACTTATGACATTATGCTCTACTCTACGGAGATTAGCCAATGTATTTCAAATTTTTTGAAAAAGATGTTTTCAAATAGGTTATGTCCCGTCCTTAATCGGGATAGCGCAATTTAGAATTCCAAGTCCTACCACGATCCGGCCATGGTTATCTAACCCATGGGTGTGTAGAACAGGTCTCGTGGCTTGGCAATTGTTGCGCTAAAATTATTTGCGCAAACTCTCACCTATTCCATTTTGAAAGATATGTTTTTCAAAAGTAATTTTCCGCTGCTGGTACCATACGGGTATCATTTCTGATTTCTTTTTATATGAGATAAGTAAGAGGGATACTTTGAAAGTTACTTCTAGATGGTAGTTGGAAACGTAGTGAACTTCTCGATTCTAGAGTAACATTTCAGCTTATCCAAGGAACTTATCAAGTGTTTAAAGAATCGAAACTTTATGCATAGAATTTTGATCGTGTTTTTCATTTTCTTTGCAGTTTTTTGATTCAAATATGTCTACCGCTTCTAAGAACATTGTCGCCGAGCTTAACAAAGGTGAGAAGCTCAACGACGACAATTATAAACTTTGGTCAATAAAAATCCAATATGTTTTGGAGGAGCAAGATGTGCTTGAAACACTCCAAAACGTAATGGAAGAACCTGAGTTGGGCAATACGGACCAACACAAGAGGGACCGAGAAGCTTATGAGACTTGGACTCGAAAGAACAAAATAGCACGTATTACGTTATTGTCCGCAATGGACAATGACATAATGCGTCTATTTCAGGAATTCGACCTAGCCAAAGACATATGGTCTGGGCTAGAAATAAAGTTTGGTGGAACTTCGGTCACCAAACTCCGCTCCTTAAATATTCAATTTGATTCGTACAAAATGCGGCGAGATCAATCTATGAAAAAGCATCTCCGCCACATGGCGAATCTCATAGCTGAATTGAAGGATGCGGGTCTTACGCTGTCTGACGAACATCAGATCCAAGCAGTCATTCGTTCACTCCCAGATAGCTGGGATAACATGAAAATGCACATCACTCATAATGAGTGCATTAAAACTTTAAGCGATGTATCCAAACACCTCGAACTCGAGGAAGAGCGGATTCAAGCCGCAAAACCTAGTGCCGAAGTGCACATGGCCGCTAGTTCCTCACATGGAGGAAAGAAGCGGAAGGATAAACGCTTAAGGTTTATGACCGAACGAAAGCAAGAACCGGAAACCTCAAAGAAGACTAAGAACAAAAAGTGGCAAAAGAATGTGCACTCAAAGAAGAAAAACTTGAAGAAGATCAAGTGCTTTAAGTGCAACAAGTACGGTCACTTCGCCCATACGTGTACGGACGGAAGTGATAAGGTAACTTGTAGGGCTAGTTACATATGTGTTTCTAGTTCCATGTTTCTTGCTGAATCTAACTATTTTTGGTTGATTGATTCAGGGGCCACAGACCACGTAGCGAAGGACAGAAGGTTCTTCGTAGAGTATCAAAGGATAACTCAAGGAACAAAGTGGATATATGTCGGCAACAACACTCGTGTTGAAGTCAAGGGCGTCGGAACATGCAAGCTAGTTCTCGACAACGGCCGGACTCTATTATTGCACGACGTCCTCTTTGCTCCAGATATTCGAAGGAATATCGTATCCATGGTCATGTTAATGTCTTTAGGTTATGAATGGAGGTTCTATGAACAAAATGTTGACCTTGTTTGTAATAGTTCTTTAGTTGGGTCGGGTAATGTTTGTAATGGATTGATTGTTTTAAACACTATGTATGATGATTTTTCTTCTATTAATGAAAGTTTCCATTTGACAAATGCTTCTAATTCTGAATCTGAGATCATTTGTTGGCATGCAAGACTTGGTCACATTGGTCCACCTAGAATGGATAGACTTGCCAAAAGTGGCTTGCTATCTAATGTTTCAAAAGTTGAAATGTCAACTTGCGAACATTGTCTTGTAGGGAAAACTTGTCGCAAGCCGTTTGGAACTGGCACAAGGGCGAAGTTCCATTACAGCTTATCCATTCGGACATTTGCGGTCCAATGAATGTTAAGACAAGACGCGGGAAGTCCTATTTCATCACCTTCATTGATGACTTCACCCGTTTCGGTCACATTTATTTGATTTCTCACAAACATGAAGCTTTATCTTGCTTCAAAAACTATATGAGTTTAGTGGAAAATCAACTAGATCGCAAGATAAAGGTCTTGCGAACCGATCGGGGTGGAGAATATCAATCAACGAGTTTTAAGGAACTCTGTGATGAAAAAGGCATAGTTCATCAAATAACTATGCCTTATACTCCGCAACAAAACGGTGTTGCGGAAAGAAGAAATAGGACATTGATGGAAATGGTCCGATCAATGATGTCTCAGGCAAATTTGCCCATCACCTTTTAGGGTGATGCATTATTGACGGCAGCATTCATCTTAAACCGTGTACCCTCGAAGTCGGTAAGTTCTACTCCTTATGAGTTGTGGAACAATAGAACTCCAGACTTAAGCATTCTAAAACCTTGGGGTTGTGCCTCTTACGTACATTTATCCTCTCACAAATATGGCAAACTTGGGCCACGTGGGAGGAAGTGTATCTTCATCCGATACGCTGAAAACTCCAAAGGATATGTTTTCGTCGGTCAAGAGGACAATGGGGGTCTAATAGAATTCGAATCGAGGAATGTTGTCTTCTTGGAAAACGAGTTTCCAAGACAGGGTGAGATAAGTCAAGACTTATCCTTGTTTGAGACTTGGGATCAAGAAGGATCGGAACGTTCGAGTGGGAGAATTCTTGGTGAAGAGGAAAATGACCCTCATACTTCACCTATAGATGATACGAACGATACCAATCCTATTCCGAGTGGGAGTAATGTTATTCCAAGTGGGAGTGATGTCATTCCAAGTGAGAGTGATCAAACTCAAGCAAGACGTAGTAATCGAACGAGGCTAACACCTCTGAGATTTGAGGATGAATTTCCTCAAACATTCATGACATTACTACAAGATGATGACGAACCTGCAAATTTCAAACATGCCGTCAAATGCCCTGCTAAAGATAAATGGATAGCGGCGATGGAAGAAGAACTTCAATCCATGAAAACAAACCAAGTCTGGGACTTGGTTGATTTACCTAAGGGACGTAGAGCCATTGGGAACAAGTGGGTTCTCAAAATCAAGCATAAGGCTGATGGCTCCATCGAGAAATATAAAGCTCGCCTTGTTGCGAAAGGTTTCACGCAATAGGAAGGAATAGACTACGAAGAGACTTTCTCTCCTGTCGTGCGTTTTACCTCCATTCGCTTAATTCTGGCAATGGTGGCTTGTTTGGACCTCGAGTTACATCAGATGGATGTAAAGACTACTTTTCTTAACGGAGAACTAGATGAGAAGATCTACATGGAACAACCAAATGGGTTCGTACAAGAAGAAAACAAACATAAGGTTTGTAAACTTCGTAAATCCATATATGGTCTTAAACAATCCTCAAGGCAGTGGTATATGCGCTTTCAAGAAGTCGTTTTGTCGTATGGTTTCTCCATGCTCGACGAAGACAACTGCATATACATTAAGAGGATTAAGAACAAGTATGTAATTATGTCTCTTTATGTAGATGACATACTTATAGCTGGAAATGATAAGCGTCTTATCATGGATATCAAAGCTTGGCTTTCATCCGTCTTTGAGATGAAAGACATGGGTGAAGCTGCATATATCATTGGGGTTAAGATCTCAAGGAATCGTTCCAAGAAACTTCTTTCTCTCTCTCTCTCAAGAAACATATATAAAGAAAGTTTTAGAACGGTTTAATATGCAGGACTGCAAGCCAATTGATACTCCAATAAGCAAAGGCGATGGTCTATGTTTGAAAATGTGTCCCAAAGATCCAAAAGAAAAGAAAGCTATGGAAAAGGTTCCATACTCCAGTGCTGTCGGGAGTCTGATGTACGCCATGATGTGTACCAGACCGGACATTTGCTATGCTGTTGGTATGGTAAGCCGTTACCAATCCAACCCAGGACAGGCACACTGGAAAGCGGTAAAGAGGATATTAAGGTACCTCAAAGGGACTGCGGACTATGCGTTGTGCTATCAAGGCAATACCTTGAGACTCGAAGGCTATACCGATGCTGATTGGGCAGGTGATCTCGACGAGCGAAGATCTACCTCAGGCTTTGTTTTCTTGCTCGGGAATGGTGCAATATCCTGGAGCAGCAAGAAGCAAACCTGCATCGCCCTATCAACCATGGAAGCCGAATTTGTAGCATTCAGCATGGCGGTCCAAGAAGCTGTTTGGCTTAGGAAATTCTTAGACAGGCTGACGGATGCCACTGACTCGAGCACTGTTCCTATATACAGTGATAGTCAAGCTTCGATTGCCTATGTCAAAGATCCTAAATTTCATTGTAAGACCAAACACATTGATATTCGATTCAAGTTTGCGAAGGACTATGACAAACGGAAGGAAGTAGACATAGGATACATATCCACGCATAAGATGATAGCGGATCCCCTTACTAAGGCGATCCCCAGAGATGTGTTCTTCAAACACTTATCATCTATGGGAATGCATAGGTGCTGAGCTGTATCATGTAATATTTCCCATGTCTATAGAAGATCAAAGTTTAATAAAAAGAAGAAGTTTTTTTATATATATTGCATACAAGTTTCTTACAAATGATTTTATATACATTTGTGTTTAAGTCTCAGCTATTTTATTGTGTGTATGTCGGACAGATTAAGGTTGGCTCTCTCACATGTGCAACCGCCTTATCTTATCAGATGGATAAGATAGAGATGAGACTAGTTTAAAGTCAAAATCATTAGACAAATGATTTAGAGTCGTGACTTAAACAAGATAGTCGAATGAAAGATCTGCATCATATGGATGCTTACAAAAGATCTGAGATCTGTATCACAAGGATATTTAAAAGAGATCTCATAGGATTTTTTAAATCCTATCTGTCTTATGCAGGATGAGAGTCCGGGAATATTTCATGGGTAGTAAGGGGACTCAAAAGATAGGCACTGTGGTGTCTGATCTTTCATCCGTACAACATCATTAAGACATACTCTCCCTGGGAAAGGAGTGATGTTGTAATACGTGTTCATACCACGTATGCATTTCGACCACTGAGTTAGTAGCAATAGTGTTTGCTATTATGTGAGACTCAAAGGCCATATGGGTCTTAACTCTTACCCTCAAGGACTCCAATTGGTTCCTTTAGATTTGACGAGATGATCGCTATCTTAGCGTGTTGCTAATGGGCTATGATAATTCAGCTCTGCGGGGCACGTTAGAAAAGCAAATCAAGTCAAGATCTGAAGGTTCGTTAGAAGAGGAAGATTGATTTCATATTCGCATTTGGACTTTAATGATTCAAAGCTGGCCAGCCAATTATGATCCAGATGGGATTCAATTGTTGAATATAAAGTATAAGAAATGTGAAGAAATAATCTAAGGTAAAGCATGCGTTGAACTACTCAACTTTGCACCTTCGAGGTCGTTGTGTATCTCTAACAAGTGCACAACAACAGACTCTACGCGCATGACGGTCGCACGGTCTATTTCTCGGTATGATAGATGAAAGAACTTAGAGAAAGACGTTCTCTTACAATCCCCTCAAGTGTGAGTGGGAGATGTTGGATATGGATGATGTTTGTACACCCTTGTAGGGGATGTACGAGGGAATACGGACCTCGAACGTCGCGTACACGAAGTCGTGTGCAAAGGGAATCTGTTCCCTTGCGGAGAGGATCTCTAGATTAGTGGGAAAGTCGCATTATATGTGCATAAGTGCATGCGACATATGGCTAATAAAGGGGAAATATCTTAAGCTTATGTTGTACCATGCATATGGTACAACTTAAGCTTATAATGTGCCATGTATGATGGTACACTTTAGTTAAATTGTTCCAAAGGAACAATTACTCCTAAAATAACTACCTTGGGTGCTTAGCCATTTACTTACACTTTTGCATGGTATTCTTGCCTTGCATTTCATTCTAGCGAAGCTCTGCCGAAATCCTTCCTCTCTCTTTATCCAAGTTCTTAATCTAAAAGTAGAGATTTAGATTGTGGATTTAGTAGCCTTACTCCGTTCGTGAGAAGACTCGATCCGTCGCGGCGAATCCGAAGGTGAAGTTCCGAGACTACCGTGCCGCATACGCAAGCGTAAGTCTCAACTTCATTTATCGATTCTAACGCTGTTATGACAGGTTCCCACACCGCGTTGCCTCCCTCTGCTTGGACGGGGCGGGGGGGGGGGGGGGGGGGTTCGGCCCCCGTAGCCTCCGCAACTGGGAGACCCGGCGTGGCCAAAGGGAGCGGTGCAGCCGAGACCAGGGGCTCCACCCTTCCCACTCAGGCTCGGCCTGACGAACCTCCTCCTCAACCGTGCGACGGGGCGCCTGGCCCGAAGGGTTCCATCGGCTTCGACCGGATCCCCGGTGGATGAGCTTGTCGACGTCACGGGTAAACTCACACCCAGCCATCTCTGCAGAAGGAAAGAAGATCAGGGTAAGCAAGAGGGAAAGAGGAAAGAAAAATGGGGCACCTATCGGGAGACCACAAGACGGACTTAAGAAGCATGTCATCCAGCAGAGGCCAGACCGACCTCTCCTCTAGGGGAAGAGATGACAGAAGCTGGACAGCGGCCTAGTCGGCCTCAGAGAGGGTCAGCATCAAGTCATATTGACATAAGCCTCTCCAACCTGTCAAGATCTCGGCGTCCCCAGGGAAAAATACGAAAACATAGCTCGAGCTCCAGTCCCCCACCCAGTGGGGTAGACCGAGCAAGCACTCCCTTCCTACACGGGCCCAGAGATGCTGCCACGACCCTTGGCCGACCGTCTGGACCCGGTAGTAGTGAAAGAGAAGAGGGAGAGATGGCTCCAAGCCATGGACACGGCAGATCATGATGAAATCGGTCAGCACCGTGACAGAGTACGGGGTCAATTGGCACAAGGCCACCATCAAGAATTCCATTACTTGGATGATGAAGGGATGAAGGGGGAAGCGAAGTCCCAGGCAGAACATCTCGACATAGACGCCGACCTCCCTGCTTCGCAGAAAGCAAATCCGCTCGTCGCTAAAAGGGATCCTGACGTCGTAGGGATGGTACAAATACTTCTCTCGAATTTCTGCAACCTTCGAGAAAGGGACCATGGAAGGAGACCCTAGGACCACTGGGGGAATGTCGAACCTCTCAGCAGCCCGAGCCACATCATCGCCGACAGGGTCCACGAAAAGAAAACCCTTCCCCTTGTCCTGTACGGGACGTGTCCCCGAGGGGACGTCGGGCCTCGAAGGCGGGGAGACGCCAGACTCGAGCGTCGAGGG
The DNA here is from genome assembly GCA_030789695.1 of Scilla litardierei. Lineage (NCBI taxonomy): Eukaryota > Viridiplantae > Streptophyta > Magnoliopsida > Asparagales > Asparagaceae > Scilla > Scilla litardierei. The sequence continues at coordinate 691,628,281 of CM061142.1, read as the reverse complement.
ATCCTTTAACCTCGATGCGAAATCACCTATCCTAAGCGTAGCCATGGGGCAAGTGAAGGAGAAAGAAGTTTACCTCGAAAAGAATCTGAAGGAAGATAAGCTGCGGAGAGAAGGAGCTTGCAAGAGCAGAATCAGGAAGAAAGGCGTGTGATCGCATCCCGGATACACGCCCGAGGCGACGGTTGTAGTTTTACCGCAAGCGCACGATGTAGCGGCGAGCGGGATATCAAACACAGGGAGGACGAATGACCGTGCTTGTTCCAATCAACCTGGCTATCTAAGAAGAGAGATTTGCCTTTGGCGATCCTGTCACAATCGTCAGACAAATGTGCAAAATATCAAATCAAATAAAGAACGTCAAGGGAATGGGGAATCCCCGCAACTCACCGTATCTCATAAATGTGGTTCATCGGCATCAAAATTGCTAGATTAGGATTTTGGATGAACTAGTTGCAACTGAATGTAGAACCAAGCTCACGCTCTCGCGCTGTTGCCGGTCTATAGCTATCCTAGGTTTGGGTCCAATCTCTTGCAAACCCTAGCCTAGGAAAACTAGCATTAGGATCAACATCATCGTCCAATCGCTCACCGAGCCCAATCTCTTGCAAACTCGGCTCACGATCTAGGTTGTGATAGTTCGTATTCGTCCAATCTCTTGCAAACGAATATGTATATAGATTTACAATTAAAAATCCTAGCTTTGGTCCAATCTCTTGCAAACCAAATCTAGAGAAACCCAATTGTAAACCTGAATCGAATATCTAGGACTTCCCATCGATTAGAATCCAATCTCTTGCAAATTCCGATCGATGGAAATCCCTAGCTATCCGTAATAAATCAAACACAACCTAATCCCTAAACAACAATTCTAGCAAGATTTCTACTAATTCATCACAAATTCGAAGTTGGGCTTGTAGGGTTCATCCCCACGCCCCAAGACGTGGAGACTACTCACAATTCATAGCAAGATCACAAAAATAATCAATGAAATAAGCAATAGAATTCATCACAATATGGAATTATGCAATAAAAATAGAATTTTTAAGGAAAAGAGATAGACAAACCAAAGGAGTTCTTCAATCAATCCAACAAAAATCACAAATTTGTCCTCTCTCCAATCACGAGAATAAAGCTAAAAAGTAGATCTAAAAGCTGTAAAAAATCTAAGGAGAAGCTCTCCAAACTAGGGTAAAAACAGGGGTTAAATAGCCCCCAAAATCGTCCAAAAACTGTGACCAAAATACCCCTGCACAGCCTGTTTTCCGCAGATTTCGCTACAGGCAGCGCATCGCACTCGGCCGAGTGACAAAAGTCGCTCGGCCGAGTGAGAAACCCTGTAATTTTCCAGTAAGTCGGGGCCTTCAGGGGTCTCTACTTCGGGGGCGGCTCGGCCGAGTGAGTTGTCGTCACTCGGCCGATGGCTTCAAGGCACTCGGGCGGACGGGATAAGCCACTCGGCCGAGTGGCTCTTCTGAAGTTCAGGCGGCCGAAAAACAGTAACTTGTATGTTTTGGAAGGGCCTCGTCTGGGCGCCACTCGGGCGGACGGGATGTCGTCACTCGGCTGATGTGGTCTTCGGTGCTCGGCCGAGTGCACAGGTAAATCGTGTCTGATCGGGTCGGCCGAGCGGTGTCTCGCTGGTCGGCCGAGTGGCTCCTCCACTCGGCCGAGTGGGACACAAAAAATGCCCATTCTACTTGTTTTGGCCTCCTCGTCGCTCCTGCGACGTCCATTCTTCTTCCGCTCCTCTCCAACAGCAAAATACCCCTCGGGGAGGTCGTCGGTGACCGTCTAAAGTGAGCGCATCTCGAGATCACTCCAAATCGCGCCAAATCACCTGAAATGCGACAAAAACAACAAATCGTGAAAAGCATCGCAATATCATCGATATATCGTGAAAAACATGATTTGGGCGATCTAAATGGCATGCAAACTTGCGAGAAAAAGGTGTAAAATAAGGAGTGATCAAAATCCCCCAAGCTTGCCTCTTACTCGTCCTCGAGGAAGATAAGTAAAAGGCGAACCCGGTGGATTCGGAAAATGAAAACGGCGAAAAAGGAAAAATGAAAAACGAAGAAGAACGAAAACGAAATAAAATAAAGAAGAAAGAAAGAAGCGAAGAGGTAGGATGCTAGATCATTTTCTCAGGACGTGGGTTTCACTTACTCGTATAGCATGCACTGAATGAAAAATACATGTCAAAGAATTTTATTTTGATATCATAGTATAATAGTGCAAATAGAAATAGAAAACCCACGAACAACGATATAATCATGAAAAACGGAATAATTTTAGAATTAGCATCGTCTGAATCATTTAAAGCGGTATACAAATCACAGACCACACACTTTTCAATTGAATGCATTCTATGAGGAGTATAAGAGTATCACACAATAGAATAGAGAGAATAGAAAAGTGTGGATTTCATGATATGAATGCTAGGCTTAGATTTCTGGATTTCGTAAAGCTAGAAACAATCTCATTGAGTATAGAATATTACTTAGCCTAGGTCGTCGTGCAATGTCAAGTAGTCACTCTCTCACACATCAATGGATCCCCTCCCCCAATCTTATCTATAAGCGTGGTGGCATAAAAAATATTCACATCCCCATTTTTATATAGCTCCAAATGTAATAAGAAGAAAGAAGAGAGAAAGAAAGTGAGATGTGATCTTTTATTGAGGATTTTTTCCTCTTTTCTCCCTTTTTTTTTCATAGCATATATACACAACGATGATCCCAACTCAAAGAGAGATAATGATATACAAGAATGTTTTTCTCTCTTTTATTTAATTTTTTTTTGGCTTAGACAATAGAGTTTTGGAGCTAGGAATTAGTAGCGGGGGAAATGCCATATAATAGAATCACTAAGGGGAGATTCACCAATGATTTTAAAAGTAGAGAAATAATGTTCAAGATTTGTGGAGAAAGAAATAGATATAACTCTCAGTTCACTCTATAAGACATGCACGACAACTTCAGCAGGGTAATCTAATCTACTCAGTTTCGATCACAAAAAAGCTAACTAATCCAGATTTATCATAGCTAACATCATTCAATCATCCTGAAGTGAAGCGTACAATTCATGCATGTAGAAGTGATATAGGAAAAGAAATCAGTACTCCAGATATAGGCATTCAATGCGTGAATCTTGGTGTGTTTTCTGTGATGGCATACATATGAATATTCAGACTTAGCTAATAATAAAATTTCATCCATTTTCATGTGGCAAAAGTGTGGGTTACTATCTCTAGATGCAAGACAAGTCATAGCATATGATATCAGAAATAAAATCTAAGACACGACAAATATAGCATGCATACAGAGTAAGCTAAATCCAACGTCATCATCATCACAGAAAAGTCATCTCTAGCATGAGATGAAAAAGAAATAAAGATAAAGGGAAAATAGAACTATTTACAATGCGGCACACAGAAAAATAAGAAAAACGTGATGCATGGTAAAATAAAAGAAAAGTGGTGAAAATGAGTGTAAAAGTGAAAAAATGGCGTGAAAAACTAAAAATAAAGGTGGCAAATCGAAAAAGATCGTGAGAACTCACTCCCCCAAGCTAAATGGCACAGTGTCCTCAATGTGCAAAGTGTGGCGCACCGAGAGACAAGAAATGTGAGGGGCAAGTGAGGATGCATGCATGGAAAAATGAAAATAAAAAAGAAAAATAAAGAAATGAAAATATGATGCGGACATGATGCATGCACAGATAGGAGTGATACAGATATATAAGTGGCACCAAAAACTCTCCCTCTCTCCCAAAAAAGATATATATAGATATGATCAAAAATAGAATCCCAGAATAGGTGAGGGGAGGGGGGGTGGACAAAAATGCAACAGGACCCAGCAGAAACGGGCAGCACAACGGCAAGGATAATCGACGGCATCAAGGGTGCCTAAGAAGGTGGTGCTGCGCCGTCTCCGTCCTGAGGCGGAGGTCGTGTGGGTGGTGCTGGCTGGACAGGCTGCTGAGCGGGGGTGGGTGTGGGAGTGGCAGCATGCTGAGTGGGTGTGGAAGTGTGGGTGGGAACCTGCTGGGTGGGTGGGGGTACGCGCGGGAGACGCTCCAGAACCTGGGTGAGACAATAGTGGATATACGGTAGCAGGTCGAAGCGGCCAGCCATCGCAGAGACGGTGGAGGACAGGGTCCTAAGGTCGCCTCTGAGGCCACTCACCGCCCCCTCTAGAGCACGAATGCTCTGAAGTACAGTGTCAGGGGGAGGTGGTGCAGAGGGACGCACCTGGCGGGGCTGGGCAGGTCTGGGCTGGCGTACTCGGGTCGCGTATGTGACGGGCTCAGCGGGGAAGGGTACAAAAGGTGCTTCGCGTATGTGAGGCCGGGGCGGTCGGTGAGAAGTGGAGGCAGCAGCAATGAAAGAGGAGTGCAAAATTGGCAACGAGGCGGCCAGAGAGGTCGACGGCACAGAAGTGTGGACAGACGCCACGACACTCTTGGAAAATACGGCAGGGGTGGAGACAGAGGTGACTACCGCAGGGGTGGAAGTGTGTGGACCAAAAGGCGCAACCCTAGCAGAGATCATGCTAGCCATGGTCTCCACGACCGAGGCAAACGAGGGCTCGCCGCACTCAACTATGGTCGGCGGGCGCTCGGGGAGGGCAGAGCAGAGAGGCTCGACGGACAGAGGGCCGGTGGTGGTGGTGACAGCCGCGGAGGTGGTGGAAGTGGGCTCAGCTAAGGTACTCCCAACACCGACAGCGGTGTCAGGAGCGACGGAAACATCTGGGATGGGCTGAGGGGCCACAGGGTCAACAGGCACGGCAACAGGCTCGGCAGGGGCTACATGGTCTACAGGGGCAGCGTGGGCCTGCTCGGCCTCCTCGGCCTCGAGCACGTAAGCAGCGGGGATGAGAACATCCATCGCAGGGAGCCAGTCAACATGGGCTGGTGCAATCTGAGTCCGAGCTGGGCTCGGGAGAATCATGTAATCGGCACCGAAGGGGCCGTGCAACCAGACCCAGTGACGCTCACCATGCGGATGAAGCATCTTCATCCGGGCCATAACATCGATCGACAAAGAAGTGGGGCCCGATACTCATCGCAGGTCGTCGGGGAAATCCTCGCCGGTCATAAGAGCAAGCAAGGTGATCAGGCCGCCGCAGCATATCGGTGAGCGAGCGCCCACCGATATAATGATGCGGTCTAAAAACCATGCCGCGATATCGATCACGACGGCGGGGACAAGCTCATCTCCATCCCTAGATAGAGCTCTGGGACGTGTCATCGCGTAGAGCATGTAAAGCTCTGGCGTAGACATCGTGCCCGGCTCATATCGGGCCAAAAAGGTCGTCGCCATAAGGCGCTGAGCAATACGGAGGCAGGGGTGGACAATGGCCGAGGCCTTGGCCCTACTAGGGTCAAAGGCGGCGTGAAGACCCGTAATCCGGGCCCAGAAGGCACCGGCGTCGAAGGAAGGTGGGGGGATATGGGTGGGACCGTAACCGCGATCGGCTCTGGGGACAGTGGGCCACGAGAAAAATGCTCTCATCATATCGAGAGTGACCTGGCACTCTCGGTCCATGAACCGAAACGAGCATCCCTCATCGGTCCGGGCGATCGAACTCAGAACCTCAAGTGTCGGGCGGGTAAACGTATCCGCCGACACCTGCAGAAAATCTCGCCAGCCCACGTTGTCGTACAACGTGAGCATTCCCTCTAGTACCCCCAGGCGTCCTAGGTCAGTGAGGTGTGCAAACCTGGAGGGTACGATCGAGCGCTGGGAGATACGCTCGAAAGCGACGCGGTGTGCGTCGTTTCGGAACGTGATCCCCAGCGGCCCGACCAGTGGAGCCGGTGGTGGTGGCTGTGGTGCGACAGGGAGAGGCTGTGCGGGCTGTGGGTGCACTGCAGGCTGTGTGGGGTGGACGGCGTGTGTGGGAGACGGTGGAGGAGAGTCCTCCAACACGTGGGAGGGGCCGGCATCATCCGACCGCTTCCGCTTGGCGGAAGCTCTCTTCGACCGTGGCCGTGTCCGGGGCGGCATATCGGCCCCGAGCGCGAGCTGAAAAAACGTGCAAAGTGCGGCGTGTGCAAAATAATGGAAAGAGTGTACCCCGACACGCGGCGAGTGCTAGGCAATGGAAGCGTGCGAAGTCCGCGCCTCCACGAAGCTCAAATCAGTCCCGAGAAGCTCCCCTGGGCTCCCCTAAGCTCCCAAAACAACCCTCGTTCGTGAGCGGCTCGGCCGGACGAACTTCTGTACTCGGCCGAGTGACTAGTATACTCGGCCGAGTGAGCCTTGTGTTCTGCTGTTTGTCTTCGTTTGGGCTCTAAACTCCGTCTTTCTTCCTCCAGTTGATTCCATCTTCCTCCTAAGCGTCGAGCGCCTTCTCAGGGCGCTCCTTGTCGTCTCGTTCATCCTCCTCATGATGGATGTACCTATCTCCTCTCCTGTCAAGAAAATTAGGACCCGTTATCACAAAATTTTTGGGCGAACGACTCAAAACACTAAAAATTTCTAAAACGAAAATAAAGAAAAAGTAAAAATAAAGCAAAAACCGTCGGGTTGCCTCCCGACAAGCGCTCGTTTAAGGTCGTGAGCTCGACCCCTTATGATTTTCAATTAATGTGGGATGTTTGGTGCATACGAGATGCACCCACCAAACTTTCCGGGGAGAACGCTTGGATTTGGAAGTTGCGGCGTGTTCTCCCTCGGTGGTCTCCCGTCTCGAGTAGTGTTGGGGGGAGGCTCCCCCAAGCTAGCATTTGCTCCGGTCAACGGCTTTACCGGTGACGCCGGTTTCCGTACCGGCGGAGCTTTCTTCGGAGACCTTGATTTCGAGAGCTTGCAGAGCTCTCGAATCCTTGCGACATCAGCGTCGCCTTCATCATTTTCAGCGGAGAGGTCGGGGGAATCATCTATCTTCTCTTCTTGGCCTAAATCCGGGCCTTCCTCTAAATCTTCATCAAAAAGAGCGCCAATTGAGTGGGGGATCGCCTCTTCTATCACCTCATCAAGGAGGTCCATGTAGTCAAGTTCCTCGTGGTAAGGCATGTGCTTCATAGCCTTAGGAATGTGGAGCTCCACCTCGATGTTGTCGACGTTTAAAGATAGGGTACCTTCGCGCACGTCAACAATTACTCCGGCGGTGGCGAGGAACGGGCGTCCAAGTATCAATGAAGTGTCTCCCTCCTCCTTAACGTCCATGATCACAAAGTCACATGGTAAGCATATTCCACCCGGGACTTGTAGCGGTATGTCTTCGGCGATCCCTACCGGCCTTGTTATTCGCCCATCGGCTAATTGAATGCGCATGTCGGTGGGTTTCAACTTTGTCCCGGTGTTTAGCCTTAAAAACATGGAGAGAGGCATGAGGCTCACACTAGCCCCTAGATCAACCAACGCCTTTTGAAGAGGGACGCCGCCCAAGGTGCAAGGAATCCGAAAACTCCCCGGATCTTTAAATTTGGCCGGTTCCTTCTCTCTCTTGGTGAACCAAGAGCCCTCCTCGGCTAGCATGATCTTCTCCTTCCTCTTTCTCCCCGAAATCAAGTCCTTCAAGAATTTAGCATATGTGGGGATCTCCACGATGGCGTCGAGGAAGGGAATATTGAGGCTAACTCCTCTTAGATACTCGAGGAACTTCGCTAGCCTCTTTTCCATTTTCGCTCTTGCTAGTCTTTGGGGGAATGGGACCGGTGGCATGTAGCGTCTTTCCTCAATCAATTCCTCCGCTCTAGATTTCTCCTTTTCTTGTGGCTCCTTCTCCTTATCAATTTCAACTACCGGCTCAACCGGCTCCGAACTTTCCTCCACGGGCTTCTCGGTAGGAATCATGGCGGGGGTGGTATCCTTCCCGCCTCTAGTAGTAACGGCAACTACGGTGTTGATGTGGCCGGTGTTGCTCCGTGGGTTTTGCTCGGGTTGCGCCGGTAATCGTTGAGTGTTCCGATTGAGCAAGGCTAATTGCTCCGATATTTGAGCCACAACGGTATTAAGAGAGTCTTGCCCCGCCTTCAATGTAGCATTAACCTTATTTTGCTCGACCATGAACGCCTCCACTCTAGCTTCGAAGTCGGATCGTTGTTGAGCTTGTGGAGGGTTTTGATTTTGATTCCTCCACCATTGATTGTATCCGGGCGGCCTATATGGTGGAACTTGTTGCTTCGGTTGAAAGTTTTGTTGAGTAGGCCCCCTCGGTGGATAGTTTTGTTGTTGGGGTGGTGGTGGTCGAGCTTGTTGAGGTGGCGGTTGTGGCGGGTTCAAAGCTCCTTCATTGTTGGCGTAGGAGAATCCGGGATGATTTCTTGCGGCCGGATTGGCCCAATATCCTTGGTTCCCTGCGACATATTGTACTTGCTCCAAGGATCCTTCTCCTTGCTCTCCTCCCACGTACATGGCTTGAGATTGGTCTTGCCAATCACACATTTGGTTGGTCGGTGCGGAGGTGGATGTGGCTCCTTGGGGCTCCGTGATAAACTTCTCCAATCTCTCCACTACCTTGTGGAGAGAATCAAATTTGCTCGTAAGCTCCGCCACGGCCTTCGCCTCATAAATACTAGTCGGCTTCAAGGAGGACGTAGAGTGTCCTCGCTCATCGCCCCATTGTTGATTATTTGAGGCCATCTCCTCAATTAGGGCCATAGCTTCTTCGGGAGTCTTTGACAAGATAGCACCATTCGCCACGGCATCAATAATTTGTTTGGTCCCCGGTTGGAGACCATTGTAGAAGCTATGCACTAGCTCCCAATCTTCTATACTATGGTGCGGGCATTGATGCTGCAGATCTTTAAAACGCTCCCAAGCCTCATAGAGCGTCTCTTGGGGTCCTTGCTTGAAGGACATGAGAGCGCTCCGAATCTTCACCGTCTTGGAGGGCGGATAGAACTTGTCGATGAATGCACTCGCCAACTCGTCCCAAGTGGTGAAAACACCCTCAGCTTGCGTCCTCAACCAATAGAGTGCCTTGTCCTTTAGCGTGAAGGGGAAGAGGCGCAGTCTGATGGCATCGATGGAGACCCCCGGCATCTGGAATGTGGCGCACTTCGACAAGAACAATTGTATGTGGTAATGAGGATTTTCATGGGCATTCCCATGAAATGGGTCCTGCTGCATCAGGACCACTAATCCAGTCTTTAGCTCGAAGTTCTTGTCAGCCGCCAACTGTGGCATGGCGATGGACGAGGTAGTAGAAGAGGTCTTAGGCCGAAGCCTATCTCGAATAGAAATTATCCTCGCCATTCTTGCCCTTAATTGATCCCAGTTTCCGGGTTGGTCATTAACGTCCCTTCCGGATTTTGTCTCCTTTCCGCTCTAAGTCTCCGCGCGGTACGTTCGATCTCGGGATCAAATAGTATAGCTTCAGGGTCCGCCGTAGATCTCGTATACATGCACAGGGAAAACAGAGTTTCAAAGAAATGTTTAGTACCATGGAAGGGTTAGGTAAGAAATAAGAAATAAAAATAATGATAATAAAAAAAAGAAATAGCTAGGGTGGGAAAGAATAAAACGCAATCGCCTCCCCGGCAACGACGCCAAAAACTTGATCGCACCCCGGATACACGCCCGAGGCGACGGTTGTAGTTTTACCGCAAGCGCACGGTGTAGCGGCGAGCGGGATATCGAACACAGGGAGGACGAATGACCGTGCTTGTTCCAATCAACCTGGCTATCTAAGAAGAGAGATTTGCCTTTGGCGATCCTGTCACAATCGTCAGACAAATGTGCGAAATATCAAATCAAATAAAGAACGTCTAGGGAATGGGGAATCCCCGCTACTCACCGTATCTCATAAATGTGGTTCATCGGCATCAAAATTGCTAGATTAGGATTTTGGATGAACTAGTTGCAACTGAATGTAGAACCAAGCTCACGCTCTCGCGCTGTTGCCGGTCTATAGCTATCCTAGGTTTGGGTCCAATCTCTTGCAAACCCTAGCCTAGGAAAACTAGCATTAGGATCAACATCATCGTCCAATCGCTCACCGAGCCCAATCTCTTGCAAACTCGGCTCACGATCTAGGTTGTGATAGTTCGTATTCGTCCAATCTCTTGCAAACGAATATGTATATAGATTTACAATTAAAAATCCTAGCTTTGGTCCAATCTCTTGCAAACCAAATCTAGAGAAACCCAATTGTAAACCTGAATCGAATATCTAGGACTTCCCATCGATTAGAATCCAATCTCTTGCAAATTCCGATCGATGGAAATCCCTAGCTATCCGTAATAAATCAAACACAACCTAATCCCTAAACAACAATTCTAGCAAGATTTCTACTAATTCATCACAAATTCGAAGTTGGGCTTGTAGGGTTCATCCCCACGCCCCAAGACGTGGAGACTACTCACAATTCATAGCAAGATCACAAAAATAATCAATGAAATAAGCAATAGAATTCATCACAATATGGAATTATGCAATAAAAATAGAATTTTTAAGGAAAAGAGATAGACAAACCAAAGGAGTTCTTCAATCAATCCAACAAAAATCACAAATTTGTCCTCTCTCCAATCACGAGAATAAAGCTAAAAAGTAGATCTAAAAGCTGTAAAAAATCTAAGGAGAAGCTCTCCAAACTAGGGTAAAAACAGGGGTTAAATAGCCCCCAAAATCGTCCAAAAACTGTGACCAAAATACCCCTGCACAGCCTGTTTTCCGCAGATTTCGCTACAGGCAGCGCATCGCACTCGGCCGAGTGACAAAAGTCGCTCGGCCGAGTGAGAAACCCTGTAATTTTCCAGTAAGTCGGGGCCTTCAGGGGTCTCTACTTCGGGGGCGGCTCGGCCGAGTGAGTTGTCGTCACTCGGCCGATGGCTTCAAGGCACTCGGGCGGACGGGATAAGCCACTCGGCCGAGTGGCTCTTCTGAAGTTCAGGCGGCCGAAAAACAGTAACTTGTATGTTTTGGAAGGGCCTCGTCTGGGCGCCACTCGGGCGGACGGGATGTCGTCACTCGGCTGATGTGGTCTTCGGTGCTCGGCCGAGTGCACAGGTAAATCGTGTCTGATCGGGTCGACCGAGCGGTGTCTCGCTGGTCGGCCGAGTGGCTCCTCCACTCGGCCGAGTGGGACACAAAAAATGCCCATTCTGCTTGATTTGGCCTCCTCGTCGCTCCTGCGACGTCCATTCTTCTTCCGCTCCTCTCCAACAGCAAAATACCCCTCGGGGAGGTCGTCGGTGACCGTCTAAAGTGAGCGCATCTCGAGATCACTCCAAATCGCGCCAAATCACCTGAAATGCGACAAAAACAACAAATCGTGAAAAGCATCGCAATATCATCGATATATCATGAAAAACATGATTTGGGCGATCTAAATGGCATGCAAACTTGCGAGAAAAAGGTGTAAAATAAGGAGTGATCAGCGTGAAAGAATCGAAACCTGGGAGGCCAATGCCCTTATATGGAAGGCAAGCTCAAAATCAAAACCGTCCGGAGGGGAGCACGTGGCAGCATCCGAAGATCGACGACGCTTCAAATCCCACACCAAGAGAAGTTCAAACGGGCAGCATCATAATGGCCTCCATTTAATGAGATGGCCTCGACTGACGCACCTGTAAAAATCTCTAAGAGTCACATCGCCCGAACCGAACCGGCAGAATTCGAACGGCTCGGACGATGGGGGCAATTGATACGACTATTTTGGAGAAGCCCAAGAACAAGAGACCCAAGCCCAAGCCTAGAAAGAGAGGCCCACGAATAGGATGAGGCCCGCCTAGCAAGGCCCGCAAAAGGACTCAAAGTCGGACCAGCCCCAGCCCGGAAGACGCACGTTAGCTCACACTCTCTGGAGATAACCATCCCCCTGAAAGTGCTGAGCCTTAATGACTATTAAGGAGCCCACTAATTGACCTCCCCACGACGCGCGTAGGCGCCTTAATGAAGGCGGATCGTGGGGACGTGAGTGGTGGAGGCAGTCAAGGAACAGGGAGTGGGGAGCAATCATGGGCCAAACCCTATAAAGGGAGAGGAGGGGAAACCAAGAAGAGGATCGAATCCTTGGCACCTACAACTGAGGTATTCCATAAACCAGACCTTGCTTTTCCCCATTTTCTCCATTTCCATAACTCGGTCTGAGGATACGTGTGCTGGCCTCCTCTTGAGCCGCACCAATCCCACCGAGCGCCACACAGATCCGTTCTGACTTAGGCATCGGAGGGGACTTGGCCGAAACCAAGGTCCGGACCCCCCTGACGAGTTTCCTCGTCTATCCAGGAAGGAGCTGAACTAAGGCGCCGATGCCACGACTCGGCAAGGAACGAACCCGCTCACCGCTAGCGAGCGCCGTTGCCAATCAAGACCGAGGAGCATTCGAGGCGCCGAGGCTTCCCCTCGACGCTCGTCCAGCCGAGGCCGAGCACTCAACCCGAAACCGAGGCTTCCCCTCATTTCTGCACCGACCGAAGACCGATGCTCTTCCGATGCGTCTGCTCAGCCACGGATCCATCGACTATCCACGCCGAGAGCATGTGCGCTCGGCATTACCAAGGGATCCCAACCGATTCCTTGACCACGTTGGCCATCTAGTTGTCGGTCAACGAGTCAGCGGTGAGAAAACACCCGTAAACAATTTCGATTTTAATTCTTTAGGAAAAATTCATTTATATATACATTTCAAAATAATTATGGTTTTCGGTGAATTCCCACCAAAGTGGGTTATACTATTAAAATAAGTATTATTTCGAAATGTAAATGGATTAAAATACATACACAGTATGATCAGTTGCCTGGATGAATTTTAAACGGATCGAAGGAGTAAATAAAAGGCTTTCATATATATCTACATTTAAGTTCAGTTTCGTTTAAATTCAATTTCGGGCGCATTTGGTTATACATTTCAAAATGATTCTAATTTTCTTGAAATCCCACCAAAGTGGGTTCTACTGTACAGATTATTATTTATTTAGAAATGGAAATGGTTAAGTACATATGGTGTATGATTGGTTGCGTAATATTGAATTTAATTGGGATTGAAGGATGAAATAAGAAGCTTTAATGTATATTTCTCCTCAAAGATAAATTTTGTGTTGATTGTGCAAAATAAATTTAAATTCTAAGTTTAATGCTTAAAGCCATAATGTCACATCGCCACATGAGACAACCTTCTTAAACCCAAAACCCAAAAAACACAAAACTCCACCCAACCCTCCAAAAACACACCCAAACCCAAACACCTAAAATCACACCCCCAAGCAAAAAAACCAAAAACCCCAAGACACTACATACACTCAAACCCACCATTCTCATTTTCACCCGTTTTTGCACTCATCGAAACACCTGCCCAAAAAAATTGAAACCCAAAAAAAACAAAGGGAATGTGCATTCAAAGAGGCGGGCTGAGCTTTTTGGGCGTCCGAGCTTTTTGGGCGTCCATTTCAATTAACCCCTCAAGCAGAGGTCCGAAGGCGCCCGTGCCGAAGGCGCCCGCTAAATGTTTATACGCTAATTCGTTGTTCTGCGCCGAAGGCACTCGCACGAATTTATTGTTCCTCGCCGAAGGCGGCGTGCCTCTAAAATTTTTTACGCTAATTTGTTGTTCTTTTAAATTTTGGCTGTAGAAATATTTTTTTTGGGACAACGATTTTGCAGGGAAAAATCTTGAATGCCACGTGCCCGCGGGCACGGGTTATGACTATATATATATATATATTTCGGTATATAACAAGTTGACTTCATACCTTGGTATGAAAATTCAGTTCACCTAAATTTAGATTTAAATTAAAACACAAAATTCAAGTGTTTTCTTCAGGAGCAAATAAAAAGCTTTAACATATAGTTCTCCTCAAGGATAAGTTTAAAAGGCCTTAAGGAATTTTGCGCACTAACGATCAAGTAACTGGCCTTAAAGAAATTTGACACATTTTAAAGTTATATGTAAAATGGGATAGGTTGTATATTTATATATATAACTTTCTATGTATGTTCATATACACATTAGTACACCTATATACCCCATTTTGAAGAGGAAAATTTGTGTTGAATCTATGGATTTTATTTAACTCAAAATAATGGTTTGAAAGGTGGAATAAAAGATTCTTATATATATTCCACTTAGTGTAATCATTTTGTGTTAAATTCAGTTTAGTTTCAAATTTCAATTTTTGGCACAATTAATTATATATTTCGAATATGGATTGATTGGATCATCAACTCACCAAAGTGGGTTTTCTTGTGAAGATTAATTTTGCTCTCGAAATATAACAAGTCAAATACATACATTTGTATGAAAATTTTGATTGCCTTAAATTTGATTTTGAATAAAAGTGGACTTGAATATCTCCACTTAAAGAATAATTCATGTATTAAATTGCGACATAGATTCAAATTTTGCAAAGGTATATATTTTTTGAAATGAATTTGTGCAATCATCATCTCGCCAAAGTGGGCGCTGTTGTTTTGCATTATTTCATTTCGTAAATATAAAAAGGATTTAATGTGTCAATGATTTTCGTAAGAATGCTTAATCGGCCCAAAGGAAGATTACCGTTCTATACCATTTCATGCGCACATGTGGAAATAGACAAGGTGATGATTAGTGAGATCAATGCATGCAAATTTAATCCGGCCCAAAGGAAGTTCTATTTTTGGCATGTTATTATTGTCATTGTCTGATTCCTACAGCAAAATGTCAATGACTAGTCAATAAATTATCCAAAGATAAATATTGGGCTAGTGGGGGATGTCTTGAGATGGGAAAATAGCATTAATTTGAATTTGGTGTTGTTTTGTTAAATACTCATATGAACATGTTAAAATTGTTTTCTTGTTCTCTTTTTCAGCTATTATTCCTGAGAAATTTTCTGCCAACCTCAAATCTATTCAAGTACTTCATGGCACTAACTTCAAGGCATGGAAGGAAAATCTTTTGATAATCCTCGGAGTCATGGATCTTGATCTGGCATTGTGGACTCGTAGTCCCCCACCACTCACTGATGAGAGTACCTCTGATGAACAGAGGGAGATGGAAGAGTGGAAGAGATCAAATCGCATGTGCCTAATGCTTATAAAGAATGTCATTCCAGATTATCTCAGAGGCTTTATTTCAGAGAAAATTGCCACAGCTAAATGGTTCCTTATTGAGCTTGAAAAGAGGTTTGTCAAGAATGAAAAGAGTGAGATTAATACACTCTTGACAAACCTAACTTCAATGAAATATGAAGGTAAAGGAAACATCAGGGAACACATATTGAAGATGTCTAATATTGCTTCAAGGTTGAAAGCACTTGAGCTAGACCTCTCTGAGGCTCTGCTAGTGCATTTTGTTTTGATATCTCTTCCATCTCATTTTAACCAGTTTAAGATGGGCTACAATTTGAAGGATGGGACTTGGTCTTTGGATGAGCTCATCTCATACTGTGTAAAGGAAGATGAAAGGCTTGAGCAAGAAATGACAGAAAGCCCTCACCTGACATCCACCTTCAATAAAAGGAAGAAGGATACTGAAGCTGCAGATACAGCTTCTCAAAAGAAACAACAAAGGGAACTGAAAAGTTCAGAAGGTAATGGTTGTTTCTTCTGTGGAGCTGAAGGGCTTGTAAAGAAGAACTGAACAAATTATCACGCTTGGCATGCTAAAAAGGGTATGTTACTTTGATTTGGTTTAATTCTAAGTTAATTTCTTTTCCTGCAAACTTTGGTACTTATAGACACGTGATGGAAAGATCCTGGTATAACCATTCACATCATTATGTCTATGCAGGATTGCCAAAGATGCCAAGAGCCAAATGATGGTGAAAAATACATTGATATGGGCAATGGCAAGATGGTTCAAGTAGAAGCAAAATTAAATTTAGATTATTTCTTGTAAAGGCTTGATTGTATTTGAATTTTATGAGACTATTATGTACCGTTTTTAACGGAATTTGGATTTCTATTTCTATTTTGAACAAATTTGGTTTTAAGTGTTCAATTATGAATGGAAAATTTGGTTGTCTCTTAATTCAAAATTAATTTATTCTAGTTCTTTAAAAGATCATTATAATCTTCATTTATTTGGAAATGTTGCTTCATTTCTAGGATTCTTGCAGTTTAAGCACATATGTTATAAAGAAAGAATTAACAATTTAAAATTCAGTTATTTATTGATTACATCTTATATCAATACTAATGTTTCAACAAATGAATCACTTGCATGTTTGGAGATGTCCAACTAGGGTAAGGCTTTATAAGCATAATAAAGAAATAGGACATGATGCTAATGATTTTCTAGTTTGTTGAATACTTTAAAAGTTGATATTATTTCGTATGTTTTTAACATAATCCCACTGTTAAGTTAGTTTACGAATTAGGAAATGCACACCTATTTGAGGAAGCTGAGTTTGAGGGGGAAATTTAGTTAGTGACATTATTCTTGAAAAGGATTATATCCCCACAGGTGTTGTTGGCATTGTTCATGATGGTATTCCTGATATAGTTCAAGATAATAAATTCAAGATAATGTTGCAATTCCTCCCATTCGGGAAATTGTTCATAAGAACAAATTCTAGCACCTCAAAGCACTAATTGTCATTCAAGAAATCCATTAAAGAGATGACAAGCTCATTGTTAACATTAGGATGATGGAAGTTCGACTTACATCAAGTCATTAAAATTCTACATCTCTGAAATGGATTAATGCATTAATTAAGGAAGTCTTTGAATGATACTTAAAATCTTTTCTCATTGCCATAAGGTTTGAAACATATTGATTGTAAATAGTTTTTTTACAAGCAAAAGGAATTCAAAAGGGTATTAAGAAAAGATTTAAAGCGTGTCACTCAAAAACTTTATACAGAAAAGAATGCATTAATTGTAAAGAGACTTTCTATTCAGTTTTTATGAAAGACTCTATAAGGTTTATAATGGCATTAGTAGAGCATTTCAATATCGTTAATGATATATTAAATTTCATTAAGTGATCACCTCGTTTGGTTTTGAGATGATGTTTAATAATGTTATATATCTTAAGTTCTGTGGGAGCATGTAATTTCTATAATATCTATGTGGTAATGAATGTTAAGTTCTATGGGAGACAAGTTTAGTATCATTAATTGCCCCGAGAATCTACTTCAGAAGATTCCCTATATCTCACCAAAAGGGAGTATAAAGTATGCTCAGTTTTACATGCGTTTGGTTATTGCATATATTACAGGTGTGTTGGGCAGATTGTTATGTTCAGGAGTTAACCATTTGACAGCAGCCAAATGTGTCTTACAGTATTTATGGAGACCAAAAGGGTTACATGTTCAAGGATCAGTAGTCAAAAAGTTTGAGATTATTTTGGTATACTGACTCTGATCATTTATTGGATGCAAAGAATGTATGAAAATCTATGTTAGACGCCATCTACTAAAAGAGATTTAAATGGTCCCCTTTATATAGTCTCTTCTGACATGGCTTTAGATTTCATATCATATTATGTGACATCCAAATCATGAAACATATCTGCATATTTTGTCACTATGCTGCAAATTAGGGATGGTGTCAAAACACCACACAGTTTATTTAGTGACAATGAAGTCTGCAGTTTTACATTCCAGCAACAACAGGAACTCAACAAAGTTTAGATATTCAAAGATCAAGTTTCTAGATTGTTAATTAATAATAGGAGTGTATAATTGTCTAATGAGCACATCGGAACAAACCATGTAATTACGGGTCCGTTATAGTAAGGAAATGTCATCCAAAAGGTTCTATGAGCTAGCTACTCATATAGATGTTATTTCATTAAGAACATTCAGTTTTGTGGGAGTTTGTTCTTTTGGGTGCTTATATGATAGACAAAAATAAGTCTCCAACTTAAGCTTGAGGTTATTTTCTGATCAGAAATAAAGTTTTTTCGGTTCAGTTCGGCTTCACTCCGATTTTGGTTTGTTTATGAACTCACTAAGGTTAAGGAGGATCAGTTGGAAATAGACATGTTAAATCACATTACATGTAATTTCCATGCTACACATCCACTTCATAATCCATGTCATTCTTTTGTATTAGCACGGTGACCACTGATGGGTCAAGCTGCAATTGCTACGGCGAAGATCTCCTTGATCCCTTGCTAAGCAAATTGATGGACCAGATTGTTTTTGACTCATTAAAGAAATGACAGTAAGTTAAGATCTTATTTGGTTGTATGCACAACGAAATATAATTATAAAGTTTAGCATATAGACCAAGTGGGAGATTGTTGGAACTTATCCAACTAAATTGGATCTTAATCCAACATTTGGCTTATATGCGGTAAATAATTATATGGTGCTACACTGTCATATTAAAGCCCAATATATAAGTGATCTCATTTATCAAGTTAAGAGGGCTTAAATGAGTCAGGTAGGTTGTGGCCCTTTATGTGTGGTGACTATTGGGCTTCAATTCGTTGATGGGCTGAATTGAAAACCCTAGGGCTAAGGAGACAAGCCCCTATATATATGCGTTCATGATCCCCGGAGCACACGAACAAGTTAGCCATCTTTTCTACGCCCCGTCGCTAGGAGACAAACCGGGAGAAAGCCAAAGGATTTCTCCAACGGTTGATGTGTGTTGTTCTGGAAGATCATCCGCCATGATGTCGTCAGGATCTATTTCAGAATATTAGCGATGGATTCAGGTACGCTTCCGCTAAACAGAGTAGGTAACGTTTTAAGATTCAGCATGTGTTTTATCTAGATCTGTGTTATTTGGTTTGTACGCACATCTAGATCTTTAGTTTCTACAAATAAAACTCCAACTTTTCAGTGGGTCAGTTTTATATTCATCATTTTTTTATATATACTTCAAAACTTTTGTACAAATCTCTCTCCATTTGCATTTACAAAACAATCACTATGACAATATGCTCATTTATATATTACCCTTTTCATCTACTACTTGACTAATCATATATTTTGTTTTAACTTGTCCATATACTCGCTTTTTTACCTATGTTATAGTGATATTATTATATTTTACACATACCGTTTATTCTCCTTAATTACTAAATTATTCATAACTATTTTTATACCACCTAACCAAACTAACTCCTTATCCTTGCCTCATCTAAAATCATTCATTGCAATCTTGATTCATTACATCATTCATCTCTGAGTTCTACACTATTATTTGGTTATCACATTAGTGCTTGTCATTACTTATTACAACTTTATCGTGATTAGTTTTAAATTATATTATAGCCTTTAAATGTTCTCTTCTATTTCATTCCATCATCAGCAGTGTTAATTTTTGTTATTGGTTATACTGTTAGAACATTAGAGGTGATTACTATTGTTATAGGATTATGTTTCAACTAAGCATAGTGTGAGATGATAAAAGGTGTAGTTATAATTAGTTGATTATGAACTCAAAGACTTTAGATTATTTCATAGTACAGGGTGATAAATAGAATGATGTGTTCAAGATTCATATTTTATATTTGGATAATACCCATGCATAACGGATTCAATAGAGTTTCCTTTTATGAGTAATACACAGGAGAGCGAGTACATAACAGATTTTAAATTCAGATGAGTAATAGCTAAGAGTAGCTATGAAGATATAATATGATTTATGGTGACAATAATAATGAGTAGATTATTTAAAGTAACAAGACTTAATTATTCTAGTAGTGGGATGTAGGTATTAAAAATAATACGAGATGTTGATACGAATGGATGGTTATTTAGATTGATCTAAATTTGTTTAGAATGAGATATATGGAAATTTCAAGATGTGATTTAGTAGGTTGTTATTTATGATGAACGGATTTACAAGTTATTCCGTAGTGTGCGATGAAGAGTGTGTCGGGAGCTGGACGATTGTTGATTATAAATGGTGACGTATAATAGGCGTATTTATACTTGTCATCATTTATTAGTAATTTGTATATCATCGTTATATTGATTGCTGACGCACCCGTAACCTACACCGAGGTTCCACCTGGCGGTGTCACGATCGCCAGGCGTAGTATGGCCCCTAGGCTACGATTTCGGGCTCAATCCGCAAGCGGACGGTGTCGAGTTATAGTATATAAGATGTTGATTTCATAGGGACGGTGATATTGTCAATAGGTTCTCAGTCTATTTCTAAGTGTAGAAGTGAGATAGCTGTCGGGATAACAGATTTGGGTTGGTTGTTGTTGTTGTAATATCAATAAAAAGGGACTAGGGCTTTAGGGATCACCACTGGGATCGTTGGGGGTTGATGTTGGGTTAGGATCCTCACATTGCATTAGGTCTAGGGAATTAATCCCCAATTTTTACCATTTATGTGGGTTAGAATTGCGGGGTATTTCGATGGCTCTCGTCGATGCAATGGCGGTAGCCGTCAACGTAGCGGTATAGTTCGTCAAGGGATCCCCTCAAGGCGAGAAGCCGGGCATGGTCACGTGCCTTGGTTGGATCCACCTATTTCCCTATTCGAATCCTTAGATACCCCTTAAGCACATCAATTCTATAGACCATGGGCATGATCTCAATACGGGTTACCTACGGATTCGGTAGGATCTACCGAAATACAACCCTAAATCTCCAATTCAACGTAGGGATCCATATCTACATTTTCCCTCTAGAATCCTAGGGCTAACCCATCAACCCTAGAAAGAATCTACTCACTCATGGCAATAGTGACAGACAAAAATATCATTTTCAGAGAAGAAAACATTATCTCAATCAAAAGATTAGGGCTAAGAATCTTACAGCCAGAATTCAATAGGAATTGCAAATCCAGAAAATAATCTCAGATTCCAAAATGCAAGCACAATCCAAAATAAGCACGATAATCTCCAATATCAGATCCAAAATTCTTCTTACAAAAAATTTCCCTAAGAAAAAATCCTACAGAAATCACACAGCGCTCCTCAAAACTTCGCTCAAAAAAATTGCCTAACGGAAGTCCCCATCAGTCCCCCGAGATCGCGAGCCTTCAGTGCCCCCGAGATCGCGCGCAACACGATCCTTCCAAATCTTTCCAAATTGACCTTGGTGTTACTGACCGAGTAGGCTACTCGGTCGAGCACTCGGCTGCTCAGTCAGTGGCTCGGCCCGTGTAGTTGCGCTGCTCGGCTGCTTGGAGATTTTGAAATCGACTTACCCTGACCGAGTAGTCTCTGCTCGTCCAAGTAGGGCTCGACTCGGTGGATACTCGGGCGCTGCTCAGGTGCTGCTCTGGATGTGGAATCTGAGGCTACTCGACCGAGCAGATGAGCTGCTCGGTCCGAGTCAGCCCGTATCCACTTCTGCTATAAATGGAGCTACTCGGTCCGAGTAGTTGGGCTACTCGGTCCGAGTAGCTGGGAAATGCTGCAGAAACTCCTGGGGCTTCTCTCTCTCTCTGCTCTCTCTCTTCTCTCCTCCAATGGCTTCAGAAGTGCGGCGAACTCCTCCAGAGCCCTGCTAATAAGCTCACGAGCATGTCGGATGTGTCCATACCCAAGCGGGGGTCCAAATCGCTCCAAAATCCCTGAAGATCCATAAAACTCTACGAAACTCGAAAATATCGTCAGAAACGCAGTATCGTAGCAAAAAGTGAGATTTGGATGTGAAAATAGCATGAGATGCAATGAAATAATGATATGAAAATAGTAGAAAATATGGACACATCAAAATCCCCCAAGCTTACCTCTTACTCGTCTTCGAGGTACGCCGAGAGGAAAAACAAAAAGAAAATAAGAAAATGAAAATAGAAAGGAATGAAAAGCCAAAAAGAGAACTAAGAGGAAAGTGCTAAGGATGATCGGTTAGATCTCAGGCCCACATAGTAAAACACAATGCCCTGAATGAAAAACATACATGCTATTGGCAATCTCTAGTTTTACAAATCACATGATCATGCAGTGCATGCAAAGAACAGTGAAATAACACCGTCAAATCATATCAATCTTATGCAATCCCTAGAGTCCACAGATACACAAGGAGCAGAAAAGAATCACACAACATGCAATAGAGAATAGAAAAATCATGCCATTCAGATATTCATTTCGATACATGAAAAATCTCCAAAACTAAAGTAATTCGTAAAGTTTAGGTTTTATAAAATCTCCTCGTTGTGCACCGTCTCCACTCTAATGTCAAGCTCACTCATGTAATCAGTTGGTTTACCCCCAAGCTTAGCTTGAGGCGTCGTATCAATGAAAATGATATGGAATTTTTATTTTTCTTCCCAGAATAAATGATAGCTTCTAAAGAAATGATATAGAACAGTGTTTATTCATTTACTTTTCTTTTTCTTTTTCATAAATGAATAAATACACCCTTTTTTCTTTTTTCAGAGAAGAAGCTATACTTTTCTTTTTGGGTTTTGGGAAGTAGGATGCGGTAAAGGTAGCTATGGGGGGTCAACCAACTGATATGTATAGATATAAAATAGATATGTGGAGAAGGAAAATAGTGGGACTCTCGGTTCACTCATAAAAGGGTGCACAACAGTTTGATAAAATAAGACCCTAACTAAACTCATATATATAGCATGGGTATTTTCATTTCTCTAAATGAATACTGAAAAAGGCATGCAGTAATAATCACAATATCAGCAGGCATGCAAACAGAAGTGACTGAGGTAAGAAAATAGGTGCTCCAAGTGTTCTAGTGATGCGTGAGCCTGGGTGCATTTCCCAACATAAATCATACTAGATACTAATTCATGCATTCGATTTTCAATTTATTTCAGGTATTAAATCAGATAGATCATCAACAGAAATGCATGCATATAGATAATAAAACTGAAATTCACCCTAATAGCATGTCATCGAAAATGAGCATCGCAAAAACTAATAAAGCCAAGAGAGATATCATCATGCGGACCATCCTTAGCAAAAAAATAAAAAAAGAAGAAGAGAAAAAAGGGAAAATAGATAGAAAGAGATGCATGCATGGGGGAAAACAGAAAATATGATGCAAAATGAGAAAAAATAAAATGGGGCGTGAAAGTGGTGAAAAAGTAAAATAAAAAGTAAAATAAGGGGGGGAATGTAAAAAGTAAAAATGAAAATAAAGCGAGCGCTCATCCCCCAAGCTAAACCTAGCAGTGTCCTTACTGCTAAGAAAACGCTCGTGAGCGGGAGATGATGCTAAATGGGTGGGGCGGGGGGGAAATAAAATAAAAACTATGTAATAAAAGAAAAGGGGAATAAAAATTAAAATATGGTGCAATGCAATGCAATATATGAAATGATGCATGGGTGTATCCTCCCCCAAGCTGTGTAAAAGTCGGGCCCCGAAAAGACAGATGTGCACAAAATGAAACGGGGGAGGCAAAAGCTGGTACGGACTACATCATGCAGAGGCACCACCCTCTGGGGGTGGTGATGGGTCCCTCTGCTGTGGACCAGGAGTGGCGGGTGGCAGGTCTGGCCGAAACTCGTGAGGAGGGCCGATGGTGAGGTCGACGGTGGAGGTGGAAGGAGCAGAAGTATAAAAGACCAGGGCAGAAAGTGGATCTACTGTGACCGACGACTCCAAAGTGGTAGGAACAGGCTCTGCAGAAACTTGTGAAAGTGAAGCACTGAGTGGTGCAGCGAGGGCCACAGTGTCTGGCCTGGGTGGCGGTGGGTGAGCAAGTATGACAGTAGGTAGGCCACGGTGTCTCATCAGGTCTATAATGGAAGAAAGATCCGACTCGACCCTTGATCTGTGTGTCCTAGTCTCGACTAGAAAGTCATCGAAATCTCGCTGTAAGCGGGAAGTCGACTCCTCTAGAGCGATCAAGCAAGTGTCTGAAGAACGAGAGTCTGGTGGTGCACGGGGCAAATGTCGGTGAGTCACCACTCGCATGAAACGGCCCAGTGCAGCTGAGGCACCGTGCCAGGCATGGAAGGTAGGTGAGGGTGAGCTTGAAAGTACCTCAGAGATGGCAAAACAGAGAGCTGTAGTCGACACAGAAGTGTGGACAGTCGTCGACACGCTCTCGGTGTAAATGACAGTTGGAGCGGAGGCGGTGGGGATAGAAAGTGGAACTGAAGCTATAAGGTCCGAAAGAGGGGGGAGGGTGGGGACAGGGTCATGCGAGGGAGCATCTAAATCTATAGTGTCGTCAAAAAAAGGTAAATCGGTGCCCTCCGACACCGATACAGTGGTAGAAGAGATCAGAGTCTCGGGGCAGGAGGTGAGGACAGTCCCCAAAGACTCGACAAAGGTAGATACGGAAGATACAGCGGTGGAAGAGGCGGCTCCAGAAGATGGGTGAACTGGAGGAAAAGGAAGGCCGGCAACTAAAGCAGATATGTCAAGAAGCTCGAACACCGGGGAGCGGGAAACTGGGTCATCGGTAGGTGCCTCGACCGGTGCTCCGGGGGGCTCGAGAACGTGGATGGGAGGGATCGGGAAAACCTGAGGAATCATCCAGTCAAGCTAGATGGCAGGGATGTGCGTCAGGTGAGGGGTGGTTAGAATCATGTGAGGAGTATGGGTGGTGCCCACTAGATACTGCCAGTGATGAACACCGTGTGGTCGAATAATGTGCATGTGCTCAAGCATGCCAATAGTCAAGCGTGTCGGGCCGGGGGGACAGTGTAGGTCAGCTAGGAGGTGAACATCTAGCATCCTCGCAAAAATAGTGAAGAAGGCACCGCAACAAATATCAGTGGAATGGTAGCTGATGGTTGTCTCGTAAAGTCGGTGACACAGCCAGTGGGCTGTGGCAGAGAGCATGAATGGTCGTAGAGAGCCATCAGGGTGGAAACGAAGAGGCCGAGTCATACCCATAAGATGGATAAGCTTGGGGAGGGACATGGTCCCGACCTCTAGTCTGCAAAAAAGTGTGGAAGCAAGGTGTCGCTGAGCGTAGCGAAGGTATGGGTGCACAATGCACGATGCCTTCTCCCGGCTAGGGTGATACTATGGAAGTCTGGAAATCCGCTCCCAAAAGGCGCGTGCATCAAAATCGGTAAGGTCATAGGTAGGGGAGAAGGCCAGTCTGGGCTCTGGGACGACAGGGAAGTGGAAATACTCCCAGATCATAGCAAAAGTTACGGTGTAGTCGTGATCCAGGATGCAAAAAGTGACGCCATCACCTGCCGGTGTCAGAACAAGGGAACTGAGACCCTCGAGAGCAATGCGCGTGTAAGTGGGGGCGTGGACACCGAGGAAACGGTCGAAACCGATCGCTCGGTACAAATGGTGGACCCCCTGTAGGAGTCCCAGGGACCTAAGAGCCAGCACGTCAATGAAAACCGTAGGCACTAGACGGTGCTGATGGAGCCTATAATAGCGCTCGCTCTGTGCGCTATCTCAGAAGGTAATGCCGTATGTAGGGATACGTGCGGTGGGGTCATCAGTGGAGGGTGCGGGGTGTGGGGGCGATGAGGAAGAGATGGTGGATGGTGCTGTAGTGATAGGTGTGGTGGTGGTGGGGATGATGGTGGTGATAGCCAGAGCTGTGGCAGAGGGTGTCGTGGTGGTAGTGGATGACGTGGTAGTGAGGCATGCACGACGTTGGGGATAGGAAGAGGAGGCACCAGAAGACGGGCTCTTCCTGCGAACGGGGGGTGTGGTAGATCCGCGTGTGTGAACCTTGGTGTGTGCGGTATATGAAGTACGATATGAAAATATAGAGTGAAAAGAGTGTACCGCAAGTACGAATGATGTGAATGCGCAAAAGATCCCCCAAGCTAGGCCATAAAGCTGCTACTGACGTAAGAAGAGAGTACATGTCAATAAAAACAATCAAAACGTCAGCTTAAAGAGTAAAAATTTGGTATATGTAAAAATTGAGGTGAATCGAACCGAGCAGTGAAACTACTAGGTCCGAGTTACACTACTCGGTCTGGGGATTTGACCGAGCACCGAGGTGCTTGGTCTGTGCCCTAGGGCACAAATCAGGGGGGGGCGAGGAATCGTCGATCGTCGTAGAAAGAGGGGGGTTTTAGGTGGCGGCAGGGGGTTTAACAGAGGGGGTGGATTTAGGGAGGGCAGGGAGGTGGGGGTTTGTGTGTGTGGGGCGCCGGCGCCGGCGCCGTCGACGGCGGGCGCGAATGTGTAGGGCGAAGAGGGGAGGGGGAAGGAGGGGGGAGGTGGCGGAGAGATAGAGAGGGGAAGAGGCTGACCGAAGGTGGTGGCGTAGACGGCAGAGCCGATGACGGTGACGGTGGGGGAAGACAACGAGGGCGGTGGATTGAACGAGTAGGGGGTTTAGGGAGCTCGGGAGGGGGGGGTAAAGTTTTAGATTTAGGGTAAAAAAGGTAACAGCGAGATTAAAAGGAAGTGAAAACGGGTTGGGGTTGAAACCCGACCTGACTCGGTCCGAGCAGCTAAGCTGCTCGACCGAGTCAATGTAATAATTTTGATCGAAATTCTCCTTCGAGTCGTATCCTACTCGGTCCGAGCCAGTAATACTCTGTCTGGGTCGACAGAGTGACGTTTTCTCCCCAAATTTCGAGCTTGTACGACTCGACCGAGCAGTAGGATGCTCGGTCCGCTTCGAATCTTGCTCGGGCCGAGCCATTAATATTATGTTCAGGTCGACAGAGTGATGTTTTCTCCTCAATTTTAACACCCTGTAGCACTCAACCGAGTAGGCGATTCCACGGGCCGAGTCTATTTCTACTCGGACCGAGTAGCAAGCTACTCAGGCCGAGCGAGAATGTCTCACTTTTTCCGTATCTATGCTACCTGACCGAGCAGCAAGCTCTCGGTCGGGTCTCCTGCGTCTCGTTTTCCTCTTCTTTTCCCTTGGTTTTCTTCTCAAATCTTTGAATCCGTTGCTTTCCTCCGGCTTCCTTCCGTTTATAATGTCCATATGCATACCCCCAATTGTCCGTCCTACACAGACCACGAACTCATCAAATTTTTATGATTTTTATAGTTTTATCTAAAATCAAGAAATAAAAATAAAACTAAGAAACTAAGAAAGAAAGTCCAAAATCTAAGTAATTGGGTTGCCTCCCAATAAGCGCTCATTTTCATTCATGAGCTCGACTCCCTCTAATATATCAATGCTTATCTGGTGTGTGCAGTGGTCACGTGCCAATCTTCGGGGTGGTGCAAACCGGCGGCGTTTGATTTCTGCTCACTCCAACATTCACCTCCACATAAGATATGGTCTCCGGCACTTGATGATTTGATGATTGACGTAGAAACTCCTCATCCAATACTTGGATGTACACGACGACCACTTTGTTGTAGGCTGGGTCGCCATCGGTGTCGATGCTTGCCATCATTGAGTCCTTCATGACCCCTTCAGCAATGAACTCTTCAATTGCTTCCTCTTCAAGAAGCTCCAGATAACTGACCCCTTCTACATGGGCTCGCTCCTTCATCGTCTTCTGTAGCCGGAACTCAGCTTCAATATTCCCCACATTGAGGGAAAGGATCCCTTCTCGGACGTCTATCAGAACTCCGGCCGTCGCCATGAAGGGGCGGCCGAGTATGAGTTGAGAGCTCCCTCCCTCGGGCATATCCATGATGATGAAGTCGAATGGAACACATAGCCCTGGAGGGATTTGAAGGATGACGTCCCTCGCTATTCCCACCGGGTAGGTGATAGAATGATCGGCGAGTTGAATGGCATGCTCGTCGGTTCCAGCTTACTTCCCGTCTGGAGTCTTTTAAAGATGGAGAGGGGCATCAGGCTGATGCTAGCCCCTAAGTCAATCAATGCCCTACTGATTGGCATCCCTCCAATGGAGCATGACACGATGTGTAACGACCAGTAATTTTCAACAGTTCAATTTACGTATTTCTACGTATTTTTAAGAATAAATTTTACATTATAAATGTTAGTCAAGAATTTTCTAACAAAACTGAATTTAAAAATTCTTATAAAAATATTTTAGAGTACTAGACTTATCGTATTGTATTTTAGAAATTTCAGATTTCCTCAAATACCCAAAACATTTCTGTTAAAATTCATCTCCCGAAATTACCGTTTTGATTCAACGAATTTATTTTCTATTCAAACACTTTCAAAACATTATCAAACTCCTGCAATAGCATCCTATGATCATTTAGGGCTCCCCACATTAATTTCATAATTTTCGGATATCATTTCAGTAGAGAACCCGCAAACCCGCTTTTCAAACGTTTTGGCCAAGAACTAGTACTCCCGTAGCCCAAACCCTGAAACGGACTTCGTATTCGCCATCCTCGCGACGATACGATCCCGTGGGTATGTTTTCGTAAATTTTCGGACACGTTTACTGGTAGGGGCAAAATCGTAATTTTGTATTTTTGACTTTATCTACTAATCAGGTTTTAACCCTTTTACTTAATTACTAATTACCCGATTAACTATTTTTATTAACTTTAATCCCTACCTAACCTACCCGTAAGCTCATGTGATTCACACCCTATCACATTTTCTAAAACTTAGTCTAAAGTTTTCATTTAATACCAACCTATCACTATTAATTAGTTTTGACTAATGATACTAAATTATCTATAAAACCCCTCTTCCTCTCTCAGCTAAACCAAAAAGCCCTAACGCATGCACGTGGGCTCTCTTCCCACTCTCTCTCCCTCCCCGTAACACACGCACACAGACCCCTCTCTCTTCCCGTTTGAACCCACACCCACAGCCCACTCCCTCTCTCTCCCGCATCTCTCTTTCACCCTCACTCTCTCCCCCCTCGCTCGTACTCACCCCCGGCGGCCCCGACCAACGCTCCGCCTGCACTAGACCGCCGCCCCGACGTCCTCAGAGGCCGCGCCACCGCCGAACAGCTCCTCGCCCGCCGCTTCCTCCTCCTTCGCCACCGCCCCCACACCCTCTCGCCGCAGCGAACCCCCGTGAAGCCCGACGTCGACGAGCCCGGTCCGCCGTGTTCGCCTACACGTCCGCCGGAGCTCCCTCCGACTGCTGATCACGCCCCTCCGCTCGCAGCTCCGCCGTGCACCACCACGACGAACCCGCCGCCGCCGCCTCGGGCACGTCGCCACGCCACCGTGACCCCGTCGGCCTCCGCCCCAAGCCGCCGTGAGCCACCGCCTCGCGCCGCCCTCGCTCCGACGCCACCACCGAGAGCTCTCGCTCTCTCCGACGCTACAACAAACGAAGCAGGTTAAGTAAATACGATGGCAAACTTGTAAACATGAGAAATTTCGTTTTTTTTAGTATTTTTAAATTATTAATAATAGAGTTTAATGGTTTTAAACCCATAACTAATTATACAGGGGCCAGAAAAATGTGTGGATAGCTCCAGAAAATCAGAAACGACATTTCGGATCCAATGGCGCTAGTCTCACTGTGATCAGACGCCTACTTATTCCGGAATGAATTTTTGAACTTAGATATTAAATAGGTATAAATCGTTCTAAAAATCGTAACTCGCTGATTTTACATACACTAATATTTGATAAAATTATATGTGATAATAGACTTCGAGACGGTCATTTTGACTGTTCACTCAAGTCATTCCGACTTGTATTGCTCCCGTAAGAAATTACGGAAGATACGCGTAACTTAAATAATCTGGGTTTTTAAACTATTTTGAGTTTCTAAAAATTATAAAAATTACTATGGACTTCAGAAAAATATTCCTTCCTGCAGTAAAACTATTTTTATCATTTATAGTCTATATAAAAATTTAGAACACTTTCCGACACCGTTTCAACAGTTTTAAAAATCAAAACGACCAAGTTAAATAAATAAGAAATCGTGTATTCTCTAACTAATTGTTATTGTATTTGTAGGCATCGAATCTCGTGCATCCGCACTAGATCCAGTCCCGGCTCACTACCATCACCTCGAAGATAGTAAGTCACAGTAAATTCTAACTTTAGAAATCTAGATAGTGTACTTATTGGAACACCGCATGCTCAAAGCATGGATCGGTACCTTAGTTATTGGACTTCACACATTGCTCAGGACTGACATTCTCTCTTGAGGTTTCTGCCTTGACTTTTCAACAAGCAAATATCTTTAGAGTATCGTTAACGTGTATGCACCTAGGACTTAACATCTAGTCTCGGAACAGTTATTGTCCTGAACAGATTGACATGCTTGACAGAAAGATTGTAACTGGATATGTGAGAACAGTAAATGACTCGTAAAACTGTAAAGAACGGTAACCTGCACAGACACTTGGGGTTTTGGGGTAACTTATAATTGCGGAAGTGCGGGAGCGACCAGTCCGATCTCCAGTGGATAGTACCATATTGACTGAACAGTATCGTTTTATTGAAAAGTACCGTTTTGATTGTATCGTATTGATTGTACCGTATCGTTTTGTTGTAACCCGGGATATCAGGTGGACTCTTGGTTGCATATCGTACTTCCCTTTATAAGTCACGAACTAGAATAGGCACAAGTACTCTCATTATTGCTATAGTCATTTCTATCGTCATTACTAGTTGTACTTGCTCGGTCACCTTTACTTTACTTGTCACCCTTGCATGCTTGACTTGATGTACTTTACTTATCGCACTTGCATGCTTGTCTGTCCTTACTTTATCCTTACTTTACTTTCAGCACTTGTTTACCATAGCCTGCTCCATATTTGTGCACTCCTCTTTTTCTATTGCTAGAATTGTTGTGACTTACCTTCGGTTCCATTTATGGCACCGGTAGACGAAGATCTGATCGAGGAGATTGCCCCAGAGATCGTGGAGCCTACACTTGACCCTGAAGCTGCAG
Organism: Scilla litardierei; assembly: GCA_030789695.1. Taxonomy (NCBI): domain Eukaryota; kingdom Viridiplantae; phylum Streptophyta; class Magnoliopsida; order Asparagales; family Asparagaceae; genus Scilla; species Scilla litardierei. The sequence goes on along the minus strand of CM061142.1, from coordinate 691,597,803 downwards.
AGTTTTATTTACTTTACTGTTGGTGTGTGGTACTGTGTATTTACTTTTCCGCACTTCTTTTCAGAAAGCGTGCTGGTGATTGTTGTACTTTAATTTGGACTGTAATAACGTATGTACGCTGGTTTTGAGTATTGTGATGCATCTCTGAGTTGTGGCTATGCTGAATTCACTGGTAAACTGCGGAACCTGCAAATATCAAATAAGTAACGGGCCCCGGGAGCGGGTCGTTACACGATGAAGCTCCCCGGATCCGACAGCTTCTGGGGGAGGTGATTCTTGATAATGGAGGTGGAATCCTCCTCCAATAACTTGATTTCTTCGGGCCTTCTCTTCCCCGTGATGAGATCCTTTAGAAATTTAGCATAGATAGGGATCTCGGTAATGGCATCCATGAACTGAATGTTCAGCTGGATTCCCTTTAGTAGCTCCATAAACTTGGCGTACTTTTTCTCCAATTTGGCTAGGGCTAGCCTCTGTGGGAATGGAGGAGGGGTTCTGGGGACTTTTCCCTTAGATGCATCAACGGAAGGCGATGTCGTAGTAGATATGATGGGAGGTGTATCCGCTTTCTCCTTAATAGTGACAGGCCTTTCAATGGCCTCAACTCCATCGCTGTCATCAACAGCTTCTTCAGTGGTAATCTTCTCCTTATTAAGCACCGGGACCATGACGGGATCAGTCATCTGTCCTCCACGTGTGGTCACTGAAACCAGGGCATTGGCTTGAGCTCTGGGGTTAGTCTTCGGTTGGAAAGGCAATCTCCCCTAATTCTTCAGCAGCTGTGACACTTGCCCCTTTAGTTCATCGATCGAAGAATTGATATTCTTGAATTGGTTCGATGTATACTGATTAAAGCGAATATGGCCGCTCATGAAGGTCTCCAGTGTGGATTCGAGATTAGACTTTGGTGGATTCGGTGCATAATTCTGCTGAGGCGACCGGTTGAACTAATATCCCGGCGGCCTGTAGGGCCCGACTGGCCTAAAGCCGCCCTGCTACTGAGGAGGAGGTGGTCTCTGAAATTGCAGAGGTTGTAGACCTCCACTTGGGTTTCCATAGGAAAACTCCGGGTGATTCCTGGCAGCCGGATGCTGCCACTGATTCCGTCCCTCTCCTTGGACGTACTGTACGGTCTCAGATGTCTCAGCACCCTCATAGTCACCCTCACTAGGGATATATCCCGAATCTACATACTCCTCCCCGAGATGATAGGAGGTGCTGGGTGCTGCTGGGATGGAATCTAGGCACTGCTCGATGCGGGCCACTTGCTTGCACAAGTTCTAAATGTGAGAATCCAAGTGACTAGTGACCTTGACCTCAGGAGTCCGGGTCACAACGGTCCTCTCATCGTTCTGCTGCTGAGTGTTGGCAGCCATGTGCTCCAACAGATATATAGCCTCCTTAGGAGACTTATCAAGTAGGGCGCCCTGCACCGCAGCATCAATAATCATCTTGGTGCTAGGCTAGAGCCAGTTGTAGAAGCTCTCCACCAAATCCCAGGGCTGGATCCCATGGTGAGGACACTGGTGTAGAGGTCCTTAAACCTCTCCCAAGCCTCGTAGAGTGACTCCTGCGGGAACTGCTTGAAATTAGAAATGGCCCCATGGATCCGGACCGTCTTCGAGGGTGGATAAAACTTATCCACAAATGCGAGCGCGAGCTTCTCCCATGTGGTGAAGTGGTTGGGAGGGTGAGCTCGGAGCCAATAGGAGGCTTTGTCCCTCAAGGTGAACGGGAAAAGCCGCAGCTTCACAACATCATCACTGACGTCCTTCACACTGAACGTATCACACTTGGCTAGAAAAGAGTCAATGTGATGGTTGGGATTTTCATGAGGATGCCCATGGAAGGGATCCTGCTGCATAAGATTGATCAACCCCGTCTTGAGCTCGAAGCTCACTGTCGCCAGCTACGGTCTAAGCATTGAGGAGTTGTTCCCAAAGTAGGTTTTATGTGGTCCCTGATGGACCCAGTGCAAGGAGGAGGAGGAGGAGGATATTCTCACATCTGAGCGGATGGAGATGAACTTCTGCTAGAGGCTCTCAAAGCCCTGGCTGTCTTTTCAATCTCAGGATCGAATAATAATTCTCTAGTAGACCCTTTGTAGCAGGTGTTCATGCACCAACAAAACTCAGAAAATACCGTCAGTAGCACCGCAATAAACAAAAAGAATAAAAATGATGGGAGGGTGAGAGATGATAAGAATGCTAGCAAACTTCACAAAATAAAAATAAACTGAGATAAAACACTATTGCCGTCCCCGGTAACGGCGCCAAAAACTTGACGCACCCGTAACCTACACCGAGGTTCCACCTGGTGGTGTCACAATAGCCAGGCGTAGTATGGCCCTTAGGCTATGATTTCGGGCTCAATCTGCAAGCGGACGGTGTCGAGTTATAGTATATAAGATGTCGGATCCTACAGGGACGGTGATAGTGTCAATAGGTTCTCAGTCTATTTCTAAGTGTAGAAGTGAGATAGCTGTCGGGGTAACAGATTTGGGTTGGTTGTTGTTGTTGTAATATCAATAAAAAGGGACTAGGGCTTTAGGAATCACCACTGGGATCGTTGGGGGTTGATGTTGGTTAGGATCCTCACATTGCATTAGGGCTAGGGAATTAATCCCCCAATTTGTACCACTCTCGTGGGTTAGAATTGCGGGGTATTTCGGTGGCTCTTGTTGACGCAATGGCGGTAGTCGTCAATGTAGCGGTATAGTTCGTCAAGGGATCCCCTCAAGGCGCGAGCCAGGCATGGTCACATGCCTTGGTTGGATCCACCTATTTCCCTATTCGAATCCTTAGATACCCCTTAAGCACATCAATTCTATAAACCATGGGCATGATCTCAGTACGGGTTATCTACGGATTCGGTAGGATCTACCAAAATACAACCCTAAATCTCCAATTCAACGTAGGGATCCATATCTACATTTTCCCTCTAGAATCATAGGGCTAACCCATCAACCCTAGAAAGAATCTACTCACTCATGGCAATAGTGACAGACAAAAATATCATTTTCAGAGAAGAAAACATTATCTCGATCAAAAGATTAGGGCTAAGAAACTTACAGCAAGAATTCAATAGGAATTGCAAATCCAGAAAATAATCTCAGATTCCAAAATGCAAGAACAATCCAAAATAAGCGCGATAATCTCCAATATCAGATCCAAAATTCTTTTACAAAAAATTTCCCTAAGAAAAAATCCTACATAAATCGCACAGCGCTCCTCAAAACTTCGCTCAAAAAATTGCCTAATGGAAGTCCCCTTCAGTTCCCCGAGATCGCGAGCCTTCAGCGCCCTTGAAATCGTGTGCAACGCGATCTTTCCAAATCTTTCCAAAAATGACCTTGGTGTTGCCGACTGAGTAGGCTACTCGGTCGAGCACTCGGCTGCTCGGTCAGTGGCTCGGCCCGTGTAGTTGCGCTGCTCGGCTACTTGGGGATTTTGAAATCGACCTACCTGGACCGAGTAGTCTCTGCTCGGTCTGAGTAGGGCAGATACTCGGGCGCTGCTTGGGTGCTACTCCGGCTGTAGAATCTGAGGCTACTCGACCGAGCAGATGAACTGCTCGGTCCGAGTCAGCCCGTATCCGCTTCTGCTGTAAATGGAGCTACTCGGTCTGATTAGCTGGGCTACTCGGCCAGAGCAATTTCTGGGAAATGCTGCAGAAACTCATGGGGCTTCTCTCTCTGCTCTCTCTATCTCTCTCTCCTCTCTCCTCCAATGGCTTCAGAAGTGCGGCGATCTCCTCCAGAGCCCTGCTAACAAGCTCACGAGCACGTCGGATGTGTCCATACCCAAGCGGGGGTCCAAATGGCTCCAAAATCCTTGAAAATTCACAAAACTCTACGAAACTCGAAAATATCGTCAGAACGCAATATCGTAGTAAAAAGCGGAATTTGGATGTGCAAATGGCATGAGATGCAATGAAATAATGATATGAAAATAGTAGAAAATATGGACACATCAATTGCTTGATATAAAATAAGATTAGAGTTGGAGAATGTCACAATTGTAGTGCTACAAATTACGTTATACAATGGACAATGTGATGACAACTTATGAGAATGTATAGTTACAGAGGAATTATACATTTGAGATTTCTCAGAAAATGTTACTGCCCTAGTAACAAATGATAAGTGAAGAAGTGAGAAAATTTGCAAAATGGTATTGATTGATGATGTTCAATAAGGTTGTTTTGCATAAAGTATTGATTAATTTAAAGCAAGAACTAGGAGTTAGAATTCAACGGTAATGTTGGATCTATAGTTAAGTTTTGGGGGATGATTATAGGTGTAGCGTTATTTGGTGATGAGACGAGCAGTGATGACTTATTGGTGGAACATATGATTGAGGTTACAGGTTTATCGTTCGTTATGTTAGAACATTGGAGTTCCAGTCGTATGTATATATTTTTTCACTCACTTTTGTTCTTGATACTCTTGAGCAAGTTCGTGGGTAGTCGTCTGTAGCCTTTTTTTACTTGTTCACTAATGGTTAAGGCCATCGATGGTGCATCATCATCAGAACCCGTTTTGAAACTAAATCTTAACCACATCACATGTATCACTTCCTGGCTAGTTCGTTACTTTGTCTTGAAGTATTTCAAGTTAGAGTTTATTTCGTAGAAATACGATGAGATGCATAAGTATTATAGACATCTCTTAATAAACTCAAATCCTGAGAAATTACGAGGACAGAATTATTTTAAGGTAGGTAGGATGTGACGGCCAGTATCCGTTACTACCAATATTTTAGTATAAATACTTTCTAAAACATTTTTAAATAATACAATCCTTAAACTAATTAAGGTTTTAAGATATTATTTTTATGTACCTTTTTATACTTACTAATTACTTTTAGCAACTTTATTTTACTAATTACCACTTACACTTACCCCTAATTATCATCATTACCTAATATTTTGAGCCATTTAATTCATTGTAATTAATTCTACAAAATATCTACACCTAATTTTTCTAATCAAAACATAATACAAATATATCCTCATTTTTCTCCACTCACGCAACAATCACTCACGCATAAAAAAAGGGCGGCACTCTCTTTCGTCATTTCATTTCCTTCAATGTATACCCAAAGCCAAAACAAATACACAGCACACTTCAACAAAAACCTCATTCTCTCTTCATTTCTAAACCCAAACAAATCAAAAACAACCACTTCTTTTCCCTTTCAACTAGATTTTACCCCCTAATTAACCCACCGAAAATGTTAGTCAGATCCAACATTTTAAATTGTTTTCCAAACCCCATCCCAATAAACACCAACCACACACACATACTGTAACGACTGGTTTATATATATATATATATATATATATATATATATATATATATATATATATATATATATATATATATATATATATATATATATATATTTGGCGATTAAAATTAGTCTATATTAATAATAGCAAATATACAAAGCAGCTCAAGTAAGAACAGGTGGGCAATAAATAGAGAGGGGAGAGGGCACAAGCGCCGTCACCCACTACTATAAATTATCCACCGCTATTACTTAGCGAATCAAATATGTACAGAGATACAACACATTTGTCCAAGCATAGACAAAATCTCTAAGTAAAATATCAAAACTATCCCATATCCAGTAATCCCCAATTAGAGAAGGGGGCAGGATCTGACGCCTCATCCAAATTCAATAGACTAAGAGAAGCTCTCACATCAAACGCCATCTCCTCAAATAGGACAGTCTTCTCCTTGGATTTATTCTCAAAAATACGCTTATTGCGCTCCTTCCATATGTGCCAAACCATAGAGGAAAGGGTAGTCTTAGCCAACACCATAACTGGATCCTTCTTACAGTAAGAAGCATGATATAAATCACAAACTCCTTTTATTGATGTCGGGACAGCACCTGTTAAACCCATCTTCAAAAGACACCTTGTAAGCAAGTATTTGGAATAATCACATTCAAAGAAAAGGTGTGCTATGCTCTCAGGATTTGCAGAACAAAGCACGCAAAGGTTTTCATTGATGATTCCCATTTTTAACAGTAACTCACGGGTGGGGAGTTTATTGCGGATGGCCCTAAGCAATGTGAGGGAATATTTTGGTACTGCATGAGGGAACCAAACCGAATCAAATAGAGGGAAGACATCACCTGCCATCCGCGTGCCAGTCCAAGCCGCCCTCAGGGAGAAATCTGGCCCTGGAATCCACTGCCACTCATCCGGTCCTTCATTTAGTTTGATATTTTGCAACAAGTGCCTCACCCCGTCAATAACTGAAATGTTGCTCCAACCCGGGCCATCCCAGAAGTCACTAACTCTAGCCATTTCATAACCTTAGGCCGGTTCATACAATAGGTATAGGGGACCATTTGGAAGCCAGTTGTCATACCAAAAAGAAGTTGTCTTGCCGTCCTTGACAACTCGTTTTATAAGTTTCTGCGAAATACTGCGGCTTTTCAATAAGAACTTCCAGGAACCAGAGTCAGTGGGTCTTGCTTTCACAAAATAAAACCCGTATATATATATATATATACATATGTGTGTTGGTTGTTCTCTCCTTTGTATGTTTTTCCCGTTTCTGTGGTTAGGCGTTTTCGCTCGATTCTTTATAATCTTCTAGTTCCTTCCCATAGAACGATGAGCTTGGAGTAAGTCATTCATGATGGACTTCATCCTGTCCATATCTTAGAGCTAGGTTGATCTTAGAAGCCATAGGAATCTTTCCAAAGCTTCGCGCTTCGATTCGAGACTTTTCGTGCATCTTAGTTGGTTCAAGAAGGAGAACCAACCGACTAGATTGCAATCTAGTCGGTCGGCAACTCTTCAGGAACCGACTAGTTCATCTTGATTTTTCCAGCTGAGTTACTGTTTCCCCTTAGTCAGTCTAAGCACATCCATCGACCGACTAGTTCCCAAACTAGTCTGTTAGAACTTGTTCTCAGACCGACTAATTTTGAGTTCTTCCTGACAGCTGAGTTAATGTTTACAGTTAGTCGGTCAAAGAACGACTATCGACCGACTAGTTGAGAAACTAGTCGGTTAGAGTTTCTTCTCAGACCGACTAACTCTCAGTACTTATTGTCTATCATATTTTACCCTTAGTCGGTCAATGAAATTCACCGACCGACTAAATCCCAAACTAGTCGGTTGACGAGCCTTCACAGACCGACTAAATCTGTCACTCTGTGTTGACCCTGTTCAGTGTTTGCCTTTTAGTCGGTCTCAGTTGGATGACCGACCGACTAGTTCCCAAACTAGTCGGTCGACCACTCTTCACTGACCGACTAGTTGTCTCAGAAACCCTAGGTTAAGTTGTAGCCGCCGCTTTTATTTCTATTTAAACCCTATACATTTTCACTTCTTCTCTCACTTTTCTTAGCCAACCTTCTTCCCCAATCATCCCCCAACCTTCCTCTAGACTTTCCACCTCCTCCCGTGCTCTCTCTCTCTCTCACCCCCCATTGCACCGGCACCACCCCGTAGGCCGCCGGCCGACCCTAAAACCACACAATTCTCTTTTGCTCCAGATTTTCCCCTACATTCTCCCATCTCCAGATCTGTTGTATCTCAGCCGCGAGGAGATCTTTTCAACCGTAGTTTTCCCGGGATCGCTTCTTCCGCTGCCATGCTAGATCGAATTTGGCGACGGCAATCCGGATACGTCGAGATCCTCTCCTACCTGCAGATTCGTAGGCGTCTTGGATCGTCGATTCTTCCACTTCGTATACGGTTAGTGATCTACCTTTAAATCTCCCCATAACCCACACTATAATTTAGAAAACCTAATAAAAATCGATTGCTAGACGTTGTAGGATTCCAATACAAATCCGGATTAGAACATCAAATTCTGATTTTCTGTTTTGCCATAACAGTGACCCATCCCCATAGATTAGCGAACTCTCGTTGACCGTCATCACCGGAACCAGGCAAGTGAAACTTGCCAACCTTGTTTAGGCCATGCTTTAGGCCATTTCCTTACTTTTAGCGTGAAAAAGACTAGACCGTGAAATGATAGCGGTCTAGGCGCAACTTCCAAGTTCTAGCTTGACAACGAAGCTAGAATTGCCTTTTGTCATGTCATGTCATGCATTTGCCTGTCACGTTTACTTTATCTAACGGTACGCATTTTTAATTGAATATCTGCCATGCACTTGCATTCTTACATGCCATTTGATTTGTATGTTGCATCGTAGCACACGCTACAAAATCCTTGTACAATCCGTGTTCCGGCTAGGCACCTGCTATGCGGGCATAACCCTACGCCATACTTGTTAAAAAACACTTCCTGGCTCGTGATCCAGAAGCGGGCCACATGTGTTGGTTGATAACCAATGCCCGATACACGTGGAGGGGTAGGGATAAATGGTCACTTGAGCATAAGAGTTGGCCCGTACATCCTCTCTAGCCAAAGGGCGGAATCTCTGTGCACGACGTGCTTACTATACTTGTACTTGTCCTTGTGAATGTATACTTGTTTTCCTTGTCATGATCTTGCTCACATGTCATGATTACTCCTTGCCATGTCATACTTGCTGTTTTTACTTATTTGCTGTACATCTTGTATATATGCCATGTCCTGCACACTTTAGAATAGCTAGGTTGCTTTCACCTTTCTTTTAATTTCCTTGCACAAAGTCTTGTAGACTTTGCTGACATGTGCCCCTTCCCTTTGGGTGTCACATGTTAGTTGCTGAGCCAGAGACCGTGGTTGAGGACAATGAGTTCGTGGAGTTTGTGCCAAATTCCGTTGCTGACGTGGAGTACGAGGACACCGGTGACCAGTCCTAGTGTTCTTTCGTCCTTTCTTTCTTAGTTGTTGTAGCTTGTCGGTGAGTAGCACCATTATGTTGTTACTTTCATTGTTGGCCATGCTGGGCCTTTTCTTTTTAGACTCTTTTTATTAGCCTGGTGGCTTTTCTGGTTGTTGAAATATTATCTGGACTTTGAGATTTATAATTTATTATTATTCGTCTCTTTCTATTATTGTTATCTTTGTTCCGATTCGCATTACAGGGACCTTACGTGGTTATTCCAGACGCTTTACAGGCTGGAGCCGCACAGCTCCAAGCCTGAGCGGGCCTCGTCACGCCTCGCCTCCATTTTAGGGAAGCGGGTCGTGACAGGTTTTGTTGGTGGCCCATGCAGGTCTTCTCTGTAACTGTGACTTAATTGGAACAACGATAAGAATTATAGAATGTCTGATAAACAATTTCGACACCCGAGTCATAGGGCTAAGAGTCTAATTGTTTCGTTTTCTGTGTCATTAGATGGCTAGAAGACGGAATACCCGAGCTGCTGCTGGTGGTGTGCCCCCTCGTGTCGAGGAGCCGGACCGAGAGCCCACCAACGGGGAGATTATGCGGATGATGCATCAGATGATGCAAGTATAGCAATGGATGCTGCAGAATGCCCGGAATGTTCCGCCTGCGCGAGCAGCGTAGCCAGTCCAGAATGTCCCTCGCTTCGAGCCAGGAGCGAAGCAGTTTCGGGAGCTGGGCCCCACTTACTTTGATGGGACCGAAGGACCTCTAGCTGCTGATGAGTGGATGAGGAATATGGAGGATAACCTGAAGATGTCGAAGGTCGACCCGGCTGGATGGGTTGACTTGGCGAAGAGTCAGCTTAGAGATAATGCTCGGAACTGGTGGGATGCCGAGGAGGAGATGCTGGAGGAGCCGATATCTTGGGCTACTTTCAAGTCCAGATTCGATGAGGAGTATTTTTCGAAGGCTGCCAAGAGGGAGATGGCGTAGCGCTTCATCAACCTGAAGCAGGGGAGCATGACGGTGGACCAGTACCACCAGGAGTTCACCAGGCTGAGCCGTTTCGCACCGAAGATGGTGCAGGATGATGATGAGATGGCCCAGAGGCTTCTGCACGGGCTCTCTTTGGATCTTCAGAGCTTTGTGTCTTCTTCTGATTTGGAGTCCTATCAGAAGGTTCTGATTGCAGCGACAAGGCAGGAGCTGATTGTGAACCAGAAGAGAGGATGTGCTTCTGGAGCTGGGAAGAGGCCTGTGGAGCAGGCCAGGGCAGTGATGAGACCAGGGTTCAGGCCCAATCAGCCGGTACAGTTCAAGAGGCCAGGAGGACCTCCTACTCAGAAGACTTGCCATTTCTGTGGCAAGACTGGGCATGTCAAAGATCAATGCCGGAAGATGTTGGGACAGTGCTTGGTTTGTGGTGATCCAGCGCATGTCATGAGGGACTGCCCGAAGTCCAAGCAGCCATGGAAGGGACCTGTTGCAGCTCAGCTGTTGCAGTAGAGGACACCTGTACCTGCTGGACATGGAGCGCCTCTCGTTCCACAGAGGCAGGCTTTTCAGCAGGATGTTCAGCCGAGGAGGCAGACTTTCCTGATGACTGCAGTTGAGACTGAGGCTGTGGATGAGGTTATTGTAGGTAACCCTTGGTCTAGTTGTTTCTTTTCTTAGTTAGTTTTGTTTGTTGGAATTTGTTGGTTGCTTATTATGTTTGCTAGAATAGGATTTGATTGCTAGATTGCTTGTTAGGTGTGATTTTGGTTTGCACATTTCCTGCACGAGTCCTCTTCGACTCTGGTGCATCGATGTGCATTATTTCCCGGAGCTTCGTGGAGAAGCATTCCTTGTCGACTTCCCCTCTTCCCAAGAGTTGGGATATCGTTACAGGAAATGGCGTGATCTCGGTGCATTGTGGTTGCAATTCTTGCTCTTTGGTGGTCTGTGGACATGAGCTCTACGCTGATTTCATCGTCCACGACATCATCAACTATGATGCCGTCCTTGGGATGGACTGGCATGGGAGTTTCTACGCCACGATCGATTGCCGGAGGAAGAAGGTGGTATTCGAGATTCCAGGCCATCCGGTGTTCGAGTTCAGCCGTGGCAGCAGTTCTCTTGGTCCAGTCAGGTTTCGGGCCAAGCCGGTGGAGATCGTTGCTATGCAGATGGAGCAGTGTAGACCAGCGGTAGTGCGTGACTTCGACGACGTCTTCCCCGAGGAGATGTCTGGATTGCCGCCTGATCGAGCTCTCGAGTTTTCGATCGATCTTGTTCCGGGAGCGCAGCCTATCTCGAAGGCACTGTATCGCATGGCACCAGCAGAATTGGAGGAATTGCGGAAGCAGCTGGACGAACTTCTTTAGAAGGGTTACATTAATCCTAGTGTGTCTCCGTGGGGGAGCACCGGTCCTGCTGGTGAAGAAGAAGGATGGTTCGCGTCGCATGTGTGTGGACTACCGAGAGTTGAATGCGGTGACCGTCAAGAATCGATATCCATTGCCTCGTATAGATGACATCTTTGATCAGCTTGGAGGATCGAGGGTATTCTCTAAGTTGGATCTGAGGAGCGGTTATCATCAGCTGAAGGTGAGGAAGGAAGATGTTCCGAAGACAGCATTCAGGACGAAGCATGGACACTACGAGTTCGTGGTTATGCCTTTCGGTGTAACCAATGCACCCGCCATATTTATGAATCTGATGAATCTGATCTTCTATGACTTTTTAGACAAGTTTGTCGTTATCTTCATTGACGACATTCTGATCTACTCAAAGTCAGAGGAGGAGCATGCATCGCACTTGAGGACATTGTTGGAGATCTTGAGGAAGCATCGTCTGTATGCTAAGTATTCCAAGTGCGAGTTTTGGCTGGACAGAGTTGCTTTTCTCGGGCATGTGGTGTCAGTAGATGGTATTTCGGTGGACCCCGAGAAGATCAAGGCTATCAGGGAATGGCCTGTTCCGCAGTCAGCGTCTGAGATCCAGAGTTTCCTTGGATTGGCTGGTTATTACCGACGGTTCATTAAGGACTTCTCCCGTATTGCCGAGCCGATGACCAGACTGACAGAAGGATGTACCATTTGTTTGGTCTGATGGTTGTGAGGAGGCTTTTGGCATTCTGAAGGAGAGACTGACGACTGCCCCTGTTCTTGTATGCCTGATCGGAGCGGAGGATTCGACATCTTTTGTGATGCTTCTGGCAAGGGTCTCGGTTGTGTGTTGCATCAGCATAGGCACGTGGTAACGTATGCTTCACGTCAGCTTAAGACCCATGAGAAGAATTACCCGACGCACGACTTGGAGTTGGCAGCAGTCGTGTTTGCGCTGAAGATTTGGAGGCACTTCCTGCTGAGTGAGAGGGTGAAGATCTTCACCGATCACAAAATCTTGAAGTACATTTTCACTCAGAAGGAGCTCAACATGCGACAGCGTCGGTGGTTGGAGCTCATGTCTGATTATGAGATCGATCTGCAGTTTCACCCTGGCAAGGTGAATGTGGTTCCAGATGCGCTGAGTAGGCTTCCGGTGGTGATGTTGTTGACTTCGCAGTGGAGATTACAGCAAGATTTTTGCGAGTCTGGTATTGAGATTGTCCTTCCTGGGGAGACTTCTTTGTTGATGTGTTTGCAGATACAGTCGACGATCGTGGATAGGATCAAGGCTGGACAAGCTGGAGACACGAAGCTGGTGAAGATTCGGGAGAAGGTGGAAGCCGGTCTGTGGACTGACTTCTTGATTCATGAGGATGGTTCGTTAAGATTTGGAGCTAGGTTGTGTGTGCCAGCTGGAGATATCAGAGAGGAGTTGTTGGTTGAGGCACATAGTTCGCCATATTCTGTACATCCTGGTGGGATCAAGATGTATAAGGATCTTCGCCTGAACTATTGGTGGCATGGTATGAAGAGGAGTGTGGCTCGGAGGGTAGCAAAGTGCCTGGTTTGCCAGCAGGGAAAGGCGGAGCATCAGCGTACGGCAGGGTTGCTGGTCGGTCCCGAGTATACACCCAAAGAACGGTTGTAGTTTTACCACAAGCGCACGGTGTAGCGGCGAGCGGGATATCGAACACAGGGAGGACGAATGACCGTGCTTGCTCCTAATCAACCTGGCTACTTAAGAGAGAAATTTGCCTTTGGCGATCCTGTCACAATCGTCAGATAAAACGTGCAGAAATATCAAATCAAATAAAGAACGTCTAGGGAATGGGGAATCCCCGCTACTCACCGTATTTCATAAATGTGGTTCGTTGGTATCAAAATTGCTTGAATAAGAATTTGAATGAACTAGTTGCAACTGAATGTAGAACCAAGCTCACGCTCTCGCGCTGTTGCCGGTCTATAGCTATCCTAGGTTTGGATCCAATCTCTTGCAAACCCTACCCTAGGTAAGCTAGCATTAGGATCAACATCATCGTCCAATCGCGCACCGAGTCCAATCTCTTGCAAACTCGGTCCACGATCTAGATTGTGATAGTTCCTACCCGTCCAATCTCTTGCAAACGAGTATTGGCATGGAATTGCAACCGGAAATCCTAGTATCGGCCCAATCTCTTGCAAACCGATACTTCGAAAATCCGATTCCAACCCAATTCGGATTTCTAGGGCTTCCTATCGAATTGGGATCCAATCTCTTGCAAATCCCAATCGATATGAATACCTAGCCATCCGTAGTAAATTTATCACAATCTAATCTCTAATTATTGATTCTAGCACAATTTCTACCAATTCATCACAAATATGAAATTGGGCTTGTAAGGTTCATCCCCACGCCCCAAGACGTGGAGACTACTCACAATTCATAGCAAGATCACAAAAATAATCAATGAAATAAGCAATAGAATTCATCACAATAATGAGATAAGCAATAAAAATAGAATTTTTAAGGAAAAGAGATGCAAACCAATGGAGTTCTTCAATAGTTCCAACAAAAATCACAAATTTGTCTCTTCTCCAATCACAAGAATAAAGCTAAAAACTAATCTAAAAAGCTGCAAAAATCTAAGAGAGAGGCTCTCTAAACTAGGGTAAAAACAGGGCTTAAATAGCCCTCAAAATCGTCCAAAAATCATGACCAAAATACCCCTGCACAGCCTGTTTTCCGCAGATTTCGCTACAGGCAGCGCATCGCACTCGGCCGAGTGACAAAAGTCGCTCGGCCGAGTGAAAACCCTGTCATTTTCCAGTAAGTTGGGGGCTTCAAGGGTCTTCAGTTCGGGGGCGGCTCGGCCGAGTGAGTTGTCGTCACTCGGCCGACGGCTTCAAGGCACTCGGGCGGACGTAATAATCCACTCGGCCGAGTGGGTCTTCTGAAGCTCAGGCAGCCGAAAAACAGTAACTTCGATGTTTTGGAAGGGCTTCGTCTGGGCGCCACTCGGGCGGACGCGATATCGTCACTCGGCCGATGTGGTCTTCGGTGCTCGGCCGAGTGCACATAGGAATCGTATCTGTTCAGGTCGGCCGAGCAGTGTCTCGCTGGTCGGCCGAGTGGCTCCTCCACTCGGCCGAGTGGAACACAAAAAATGCCCAATCTGATTGTTTTGGCCTCCTCGTCGCTCCCGTGACGTCCATTCTTCTTCCGCTCCTCTCCAACAGCAAAATACCCCTCGGGGAGGTCGTCGGTGACCGTCTAAAGTGAGCGCATCTCAAGATCACTCCAAATCGCGCCAAATCACCTGAAATGCGACAAAAACAACAAATCGTGAAAAGCATCGCAATATCGTCGATATATCGTGAAAAACATGATTTGGGCGATCTAAATGGCATGCAAACATGCGGAAAAAAGGTGTAAAATAAGGAGTGATCAAAATCCCCCAAGCTTGCCTCTTACTCGTCCTCGAGGAAGATAAGTAAACGGCGAAACCGGTGGATTCGGAAAATGGCGAAAAGAAACGAAAAATGAAAAACGAAGAAGAATGAAAACGAAATAGAATAAAGTAAGAAAGAAAGAAGCGAAGAGGTAGGATGCTAGATCATTTCCTCAGGACGTGGGTTTCACTTACTCATATAGCATGCTCTGAACGAAAGATACACGTCAAAGAATTTTATTTTGATATCATAGTACAATAGTGCAAATAGAAATAGAAAACCCACGAACAACGATATAATCATGAAAAACGGAATAATTTTAGAATTAGCATCGTCTGAAACATTTAAAGCGGTATACAAATCACAGATCACACACTTTTAAATTGAACGCTTTCTATCAGGAGTATAAGAGTATCACACTATAGAATAGAGAGAATAGAAAAGTATGGATTTCATGAGATGAACGCTAGGCTTAGATTTCTGGACTTCGTAAAGCTAAAAACAATCTCATTGAGTATAGAATATTACTTAGCCTAGGTCGTCGTGCAATGCCAAGTAGTCACTCTCTCACACATCAATGGATCCCCTCCCCTAAGCTTATCTATAAGCGTGGTGGCATAAAAAATATTTACATCCCCATTTTTATATACATATAGCTCCAAAAGTGATAAAAAGAAAGAAGGGAGGAAGAAAGTGAGATGGGATCTTTTATTGAGGATTTTTCCTCTTTTTCTCTTTCTTTTTTTTTCTTTTTTTCTTTTTTTCTTTTTCTTTTTTTTTGATATAGCATATATACAATGATCCCAACTCAAAGAGAGATAATGATATACAAGAATGTTTTTCTCTCTTTTATATATATATTTTTTATTTTATAGAATAGGAGACTTGGAGCTAGGAACTAATAGCGGGGGAAATGCCATAAAATAGAATCACTAAGGGGGGATTCACCAATGATTTTAAAAGTAGAGAAATGATGTTCAAGATTTGTGGAGAAAGAAATAAATATAACTCTCGGTTCACTCTATAAGACATGCACGACAACTTCAGCAGGGTAATTTAATCTACTCAGTTTCGATCGCAAAAAAAGCTAACTAATCCAGATTTATCATAGCTAACATCATCCAATCATCCTGAAGTGAAGTGTACAATTCATGCATATAGAAGTGATATAGGAAAGGAAATCAGTACTCCAGATATAGGCATTCAATGCGTGAATCTTGGTGTGTTTTCTGTGATAGCATACATATGAATATTCAGACTCGGCTAATAATAAAATTTCATCCATTTTCATGCGGAAAAAGGTGTGGGTTACTATTCTAAATGCAAAGCAAGTCATAGCATCTGATATCTGAAATAAAACCTAAGACATGACAAATATAGCATGCATATAGAGTAAGCTAAATCCAACGTCATCATCATCACAGAAAAGTCATCTCTAGCATGAGATGAAAAAGAAATAAAGGTAAAGGGAAAAATAGAACTATTTACAATGCAGCACACAGAAAAATAAGGAAAACGTGATGCGTGGTAAAATGAAAGAAAAATAATGAAAAATGAGTGCAAAAGTGAAAAACGGTGTGAAAAACTAAAAATAAAGGTGGTAAATCAAAAAGAACGTGAGAACTCACTCCCCCAAGCTAAATCGCATAGTGTCCTCAATGTGCAAAGTGTGGCACACCGAGAGACAAGAAATGTGAGGAAGCATGCATGGACAAGTGAAAAATAAAAAAGAAAAATAAAGAAATGAAAATATGATGCGGACATGATGCATGCACAGATAGGAGTGATATAGATATATAAGTGGCACCAAAAACTCTCCCTCTCTCAAAAAAGATATATATAGATATGATCAAAAAATAGAATCCCAAAATAAGTGAGGGGAGGGGGGGACAAAAGTGCATCAGGACCCAGCAGAAACGGGCAGCACAACGGCAGGAATGGATCAAGGCATCAAGAGTGCCTAAGAAGGCGGTGCTGCGTCGTCTCCGTCCTGAGGCGGAGGTCGTGAGGGTGGTGCTGGCTGGACAGGCTGCTGAGTGGGGGTGGGTGTGGGAGTGGCAACAGGATGAGTGGGTGTGGAAGTGTGGGCGGGAACCTGCTGGGTGGGTGGGGGTACGCGCGGGAGACGCTCCAGAACCTGGGTGAGACAGTAGTGGATATATGGTAGCAGGTCGAAGCGGCCAGCCATCGCAGTGACGGTGGCGGACAGGGTCCGGAGGTCGCCTCTGAGGCCACTCACCACCCCCTCTAGAGCACGAATGCTCTGGAGTACTGTGTCAGGGGGAGGTGGTGCAGAGGGAAGCACCTGGCGAGGCTGGGCAGGTCTGGGCTGGCGTACGCGAGTGGAGTATGTAACGGGCTCAGCAGGGAAGGGTACAAAAGGTGCTGCGCCTGGAAATGTGGGCCGGGCCTCAGTGTGAGGCCGGGGCGGGCGGTGAGAGGTGGAGGCGGCAGCGAAAGAAGAGTACAAAAGAGGCTGCGAGGCGGCTAGAGAGGTCAGTGGCACAGAAGTGTGGACAGACGCCACGACGCTCTCAGAAAATACGGCAGGGGTGGAGACAGAGGTAACTACCGCTGGGGTGGAAGTGTGTGGACCAAAAGGCGCAACCCCAGCGGAGATCATGCTAGCCATGGTCTCCACGACCGTGGCGAACGAGGGCTCTCCACTCTCAACAAAGGTCTGCGGGCGCTCAGGGAGTGCAGAGCAAAGAGGCTCGACGGACAGAGGGCCGGTGGTGGGAGTGGTAGTGGTGGTGACAGCCTCGGAAGTGGTGGAGGTGGGCTCAGCTAAGGTGCTCCCGACACTGACAGAGGTGTCAGGAGCGACAGAAACGTCGGGTATGGGCTGAGGGGCCACAGGGTCAACGGGCTCGGCAGCAGGCTCGGCAGGGTGCACAACAGGGTCTACAGGGGCAGCGGGGGCTTGCTCGGCCTCCTCGGCCTCGAGCACGTACGCAGAGGGGATGAGGACATCCATCGCAGGGAGCCAGTCAACGTGGGCCGGTGCAATCTGGGTCCGAGCTGGGCTCGGGAGAATCATGTAGTCGGCACCTAAAGGGCCGTGCAACCAGACCCAGTGACGCTCACCATGCCGACGAAGCATCTTCATCCGGGCCATAACGTCTATCGACAAAGAAGTGGGGCCCGGGACGCGTCGCAAGTCGTCAGGTAGGTCCTCGCCGGTCATCATGGTAAGCAGTGTGATCAGACCGCCGCAGCAGATCGGTGAGCGAGCGCCCACCGATACAATGATGCGGTCTAAAAACCATGCCGCAATGTCGATCACGACGGCGGGGACAAGCTCATCTCCATCCCTAGATAGAGCTCTGGGACGTGTCATCGCATAGAGCATGTAGAGCTCTGGCGTAGACATCGTGCCCGGCTCATATCTCGTCAAAAATGTCGTCGCCATAAGGCGCTGAGCAATGCGAAGGCAGGGATGTACGATGGCCGAGGCCTTGGCCCTACTAGGGTCAAAGGCGGCGTGGAGACCCGTGATACGTGCCCAGAAGGCACCGGCGTCGAAAGAGGGTGGGGGGATATGTGTGGGGCCGGTACCGCGATCGGCTCCGGGGACAGCGGGCCACGAGAAAAACGCTCTCATCATATCGAGAGTGACATGGCACTCTCGATCCATGAACCGAAACGAGCATCCCTCGTCGGTCCGGGCGATCGAACTCAAAACCTCAAGTGTCGGGCGGGTAAAAGTATCCGCCGACACCTGGAAAAAATCTCGCCAGCCCACGTTGTCGTACAACGTGAGCATCCCCTCAAGTACCCCCAGGCGTCCTAGGTCAGCGAGGTGTGCAAACCTGGAGGGTACGATCGAGCGCTGGGAGATACGCTCGAAGACGGCGCGGTGTGCGTCGTCTCGGAACGTAATCCCGAGTGGCCCGACCAGTGGAGCCGGTGGTGGTGGCTGTGGAACGGCAGGGAGAGGCTGTGCGGGCTGTGGGTGCACTGCAGGCTGTGCGGGGTGTGCGGGGCCTACAGGCTGTGCTGGGTGGATGGCATGTGTGGGGGAAGGAGGAGGAGACTCGTCCACCTCGTGGGCGGGGCCGGCCTCATCCGACCGCTTTCGCTTAGCGGAAGGTCTCCTCGTCCGCGGCCGTGTCCGGGGCGGCATATCGGCCCCGAGCGCGCGCCGAAAAACGTGAAAGGTGCGGCGTGTGCAAAAATAATGGAAAGAGTATACCCAAACACGCCGTGAGTGCTAGGCAGTGGAAGCGTGCGAAGTCCGCGCCTCCACGAAGTCCAAAACAGCCCGTAGAAGCTCCCCTAAGCTCCCCTAAGCTCCAAAAAGCAACCTGCGCATGAAAAAGCGATATCAGCGAGTAATAATCAAAATGTATGGAGAAATAGGGGTATAATGGATAGATATAGAAATTGATTTGGGTTAGGGTGACGTTTAGCACATGGATCCTCAAGAAATACACGAAAAGAGGAGAAAACGGCGAAAACAGGTGTACCGGAGATGATCGGACGGTCGGCCGCCGCCGGCGACTCGGGCGAGGCGTCGGCGGTGCTTGGCCGGCGGTGGCGGGCCGGGCGGCGGCGGTGCGGTGCTGGTCGGGCGAGTGAGGGCGAGAGCGAGGGGGTTCGGGCGAGGCAGCTGAAGGGGCGCGGGGGTTTTGGGATTTTTACGTTTCGAAATCCGCGCCCCCCCTCGCCCTTATATAATAAAAGTTACGACTCGGCCGAGTGACGTGGCCACTCGGCCGAGCGAGGCCAATGAAAATTTCCTCCCCGCTATCGCTTCGGCCGAGTGGCTTTGCCAGCCTCGGCCGAGTGGAGTAAGTCCATTCGGCCGAGTGACTCAAGCTACTCGGCATGACTCGCCCTAGGAGGGTATCCGTTTTACTCGGCCGAGTGAACAAATGTACTCGGCCGAGTAGCAGTTTTATCGAAATCAAGAAAATAAACAGAGAGTTGGGTTCAGCAGACTTCCCTCGTTCGTGAGCGGCTCGGCCGGACGAACTTGTGTACTCGGCCGAGTGACTAGTATACTCGGCCGAGTGAGCCTTGTGTTCTGCTGTTTGTCTTCGTTTTGGCTCCAAACTCCGTCTTTCTTCCTCCAGTCGATTCCATCTTCCTCCTAAGCGTCGAGTGCCTTCTTGGGGCGTTCCTCGTCGACTCGTTCATCCTCCTCATGATGGATCTACCTATCTCCTCTCCTGTCAAGAAAAATAGGACCCGTTATCACAAAATTTTTGGTCGAATGACTCAAAACACTAAAAATTTCTAAAACGAAAATAAAGAAAAAGTAAAAATAAAGCAAAAACCGTCGGGTTGCCTCCCGACAAGCGCTCGTTTAAGGTCGTGAGCTCGACCCCCTATAATTTTCAATCAATGCGGGATGTTTGGTGCATATGAGATGCACCCGTCAAACTTTCCGGGGAGCGCGCTTGGATTTGGATGTGGCGGCGGCGCGTTCTCCCGCGGTGGTCTCCTATCTCGAATATTGTTAGGGGGAGGCTCCCCCAAGCTAGTATTTGCCCCGGTCAACGGCTTTACCGGTGATGCCGGTTTCCGTGCCGGCGGAGCTTTCTTCGGAGACTTCAATTTCGAGAGCTTGCAGAGCTCTCGAATCTTTGCGACATCAGCGTCGCCTTCATCTTCTTCAGTGGAGAGGTCGGGGGAATCATCTTTGTTCTCTTCGTGGCCTAAATCCGGGCCTTCCTCGAAATCTTCATCAAAAAGAGCGCCAATTGAGTGGGGAATCGCCTCCTCTATCACCTCATCAAGGAGGTCCATGTAATCAAGCTCCTCGTGGTAAGGCATGTGCTTCATAGCCTTAGGTATGTGGAGCTCCACCTCGATGTTTCCGACGTTTAAGGTTAAGGTACCTTCGCGCACGTCGACGATGACTCCGGCGGTGGCGAGGAACGGGCGTCCAAGTATCAATGAAGTGTCCCCCTCCTCCTTAACGTCCATGATCACAAAGTCACATGGCAAGCATATTCCACCGGGACTTGTAGCGGTATGTCTTCGGCGATCCTCACCGGCCTTGTTATCCGTCCATCGGCTAATTGAATGCGCATGTCGGTGGGTTTCAACTTTGTCCCGGTGTTTAGCTTTAAGAACATGGAGAGGGGCATGAGGCTCACACTAGCCCCAAGATCAACCAACGCCTTTTGAAGGGGAACTCCGCCCAAGGTGCAAGGAATCCGAAAACTCCCCGGATCTTTAAATTTTGCCGGCTCCTTCTCTCTCTTGGTGAACCAAGAGCCCTCCTCGGCTAGCATGATCTTCTCCTTCCTTTTCCTCCCCGAAATCAAGTCCTTCAAAAATTTAGCATACGTGGGGATCTCGACGATGGCGTCAAGGAAGGGAATGTTAAGGCTAACTCCTCTTAGATACTCGAGAAATTTCGCTAGCCTTTTCTCCATTTTCGCTTTCGCTAGTCTTTGGGGGAATGGGACCGGTGGCATGAAGCGCCTTTCCTCAATCAATTTTTCCGCTCTAGATTTCTCCTTGTCATGTGGCTCCTTCTCCTTATCAACCTCAACTACCGGCTCAACCGGCTCCAAGCTTTCCTCCACGGCCTCCTCGGTAAGAATCATAGCGGGGGTGGTGTCCTTCCCGCCTCTAGTAGTGACGGCAACTACGGCGTTGATGTGGCCGGTGTTGCCCCGTGGGTTTTGCTCCGGTTGCGCAGGCAATCGTTGAGTGTTCCGATTGAGCAACGCTAATTGCTCCGATATTTGAGCCACTACGGTATTAAGAGAGTCTTGCCCCGCCTTCAAAGTAGCATTCATCTTATTTTGCTCGACCATGAACGCCTCCACTCTAGCTTCGAAGTCGGATCGTTGTGGAGCTTGTGGCGGATTTTGATTTTGGTTCCTCCACCCTTGGTTGTATCCGGGAGGCCTATATGGTGGAACTTGTTGCTTTGGTTGAAAGTTTTGTTGAGTAGGCCCCCTCGGTGGATAGTTTTGTTGTTGGGGTGGTGGTGGTCGAGCTTGTTGAGGCGGTGGTTGTGGCAGGTTCAAAGCTCCTTCATTGTTGGCGTAGGAGAATCCCGGATGATTTCTTGCGGCCGGATTGGACCAATATCTTTGGTTCCCCGCAACATATTGTACTTGCTCCAAGGATCCTTCTCCTTGCTCTCCTCCCGAGTACATGACTTGAGATTGGTCTTGCCAATCACACATTTGGTTGGTCGGTGCGGAGGTGGATGGGCTTCCTTGGGGCTCCGTGATGAACTTCTCCAATCTCTCCACCACCTTGTGGAGAGAATCGAATTTGCTCGTGAGCTCCGCTACGGCCTTCGCCTCGTAGATGCTAGTTGGCTTCAAGGAGGACGTAGAGTGTCCTCGCTCATCGCCCCATTGTTGGTTATTTGAGGCCATCTCCTCAATTAGGGCCGTAGCTTCTTCGGGAGTCTTTGACAAGATTGCACCATTTGCCGCGGCATCAATAATTTGTTTGGTCCCCGGTTGGAGACCGTTGTAGAAGCTATGCACTAGCTCCCAATCTTCTATACTGTGGTGCGGGCATTGATGCTGTAGATCCTTAAAACGCTCCCAAGCTTCATAGAGCGTCTCCTGTGGTCCTTGCTTGAAGGACATGAGAGCGCTCCGGATTTTCACCGTCTTGGATGGCGGATAGAATTTGTCAATAAATGCTCCCGCCAACTCGTCCCAAGTAGTGAAGACACCCTCAGCTTGCGTCCTCAACCAATAGAGTGCCTTGTCCTTTAGCGTGAAGGGGAAGAGGCGCAGTCTGATGGCATCAATGGAGACCCCCGTCATCTGAAATGTGGCGCACTTCGACAAGAATAGTTGGATGTGGTAGTGGGGGTTCTCATGTGCGTTCCCATGAAATGGGTCTTGTTGCATCAAAACCACCAATCCAGTCTTTAGCTCGAAGTTCTTGTCGGCCGCCAACTGCGGCATGGCGATGGATGAGGTGGTAGAAGAAGTCTTAGGCCTAAGCCTATCGCGAATAGAAATTATTCTCGCCATCCTCGCCGCCAATTCTTCGGGAGTTTCCGGGTTGGTCATGAACCGCCCTTCCGGACCTTGTCTCCTTTCCGCTCTAAGTCTCCGCGCGGTACGTTCGATCTCGGGATCAAATAGTATAGCTTCAGGGTCCGCCGTAGATCTCGTGTTCATGCACAGAGGAAACAGAGTTTCAAAGAAATGGTTAGAACCGTGGAAGGGTTAGGTAAGAAATAAAAAATAAAAATAAAAATAATGATAAAAAATAAAAAAAAGAAATAGCTAGGGTGAGAAAGAATCAAACGCAATCGCCTCCCCGGCAACGGCGCCAAAAACTTGGTCGGTCCCGAGTATACACCCAAAGAACGGTTGTAGTTTTACCGCAAGCGCATGGTGTAGCGGCGAGCGGGATATCGAACACAGGGAGGACGAATGACCGTGCTTGCTCCTAATCAACCTGGCTACTTAAGAGAGAAATTTGCCTTTGGCGATCCTGTCACAATCGTCAGACAAAACGTGCAGAAATATCAAATCAAATAAAGAACGTCTAGGGAATGGGGAATCCCCGCTACTCACCGTATTTCATAAATGTGGTTCGTTGGTATCAAAATTGCTTGAATAAGAATTTGGATGAACTAGTTGCAACTGAATGTAGAACCAAGCTCACGCTCTCGCGCTGTTGCCGGTCTATAGCTATCCTAGGTTTGGATCCAATCTCTTACAAACCCTACCCTAGGTAAGCTAGCATTAGGATCAACATCATCGTCCAATCGCGCACCGAGTCCAATCTCTTGCAAACTCGGTCCACGATCTAGATTGTGATAGTTCCTACCCGTCCAATCTCTTGCAAACGAGTATTGGCATGGAATTGCAACCGGAAATCCTAGTATCGGCCCAATCTCTTGCAAACCGATACTTCGAAAATCCGATTCCAACCCAATTCGGATTTCTAGGGCTTCATATCGAATTGGGATCCAATCTCTTGCAAATCCCAATCGATATGAATACCTAGCCATCCGTAGTAAATTGATCACAATCTAATCTCTAATTATTGATTCTAGCACAATTTCTACCAATTCATCACAAATATGAAATTGGGCTTGTAGGGTTCATCCCCACGCCCCAAGACGTGGAGACTACTCACAATTCATAGCAAGATCACAAAAATAATCAATGAAATAAGCAATAGAATTCATCACAATATTGAGATAAGCAATAAAAATAGAATTTTTAAGGAAAAGAGATGCAAACCAATGGAGTTCTTCAATAGTTCCAACAAAAATCACAAATTTGTCTCTTCTCCAATCACAAGAATAAAGCTAAAAACTAATCTAAAAAGCTGCAAAAATCTAAGAGAGAGGCTCTCTAAACTAGGGTAAAAACAGGGCTTAAATAGCCCTCAAAATCGTCCAAAAATCGTGACCAAAATACCCCTGCACAGCCTGTTTTCCGCAGATTTCGCTACAGGCAGCGCATCGCACTCGGCCGAGTGACAAAAGTCGCTCGGCCGAGTGAAAACCCTGTCATTTTCTAGTAAGTCGGGGGCTTCAGGGGTCTTCAGTTCGGGGGAGGCTCGGCCGAGTGAGTTGTCGTCACTCGGCCGACGGCTTCAAGGCACTCGGGCGGACGTAATAATCCACTCGGCCGAGTGGGTCTTCTGAAGCTCAGGCAGCCGAAAAACAGTAACTTCGATGTTTTGGAAGGGCTTCGTCTGAGCGCCACTCGGGCGGACGCGATATCGTCACTCGGCCGATGTGGTCTTCGGTGCTCGGCCGAGTGCACATAGGAATCGTATCTGTTCAGGTCGGCCGAGCAGTGTCTCGCTGGTCGGCCGAGTGGCTCCTCCACTCGGCCGAGTGGAACACAAAAAATGCCCAATCTGATTGTTTTGGCCTCCTCGTTGCTCCCGTGATGTCCATTCTTCTTCCGCTCCTCTCCAACAGCAAAATACCCCTCGGGGAGGTCGTCGGTGACCGTCTAAAGTGAGCGCATCTCAAGATCACTCCAAATCGCGCCAAATCACCTGAAATGCGACAAAAACAACAAATCGTGAAAAGCATCGCAATATCGTCGATATATCGTGAAAAACATGATTTGGGCGATCTAAATGGCATGCAAACATGCGGAAAAAAGGTGTAAAATAAGGAGTGATCAGTTGCTACAACCGCTTCCAATTCCGGAGTGGAAGTGGCAACATAACACTATGGACTTTGTGACTGGACTGCCTCGGAGTCCGAAGCAGAATGACGCGATTTGGGTGATCGTAGACCGATTGACCAAATCCGCGCACTTTATTCCTTTCCTAGTAGGACAGTCCATTGAGACGCTAACGAGGAAATATATGGAGGTAAATCTTTTACTCTCCGTATTTATTTCTTTTCCCTAGTTTAGATAGTGATGTAATGTGAATCGTGCAGGAGATCGTATGACTTCACGGAGTCCCCGTGAGTATCGTGTCAGACAGAGACACGAGATTCACATCTCAGTTTTGGCAGAGTCTGCAGAAGAGTCTGGGTACGTTCTGAGTTTCAGCACGGCCCACAGACAGATGGCCAGTTCGAGAGGGTGATCCAGATCTTGGAGGACATGCTGAGGGCGTGCATGTTGGACTTCAAGGGATCTTGGGAGGATCATCCCCATCATGTTGAGTTTGCCTACAATAACAGCTACCAGACGAGTATTGGCATGGCACCTTTTACCGCGCTATATGGGAAGAAATGTCGATCTCCACTGAGCTGGGATGACATTGGAGATCGGGAGCTATTAGGACCTGAGATGATCGTGGAGGTAGTGGATGTTGTGAGGAACATACGGGAGAAGCTGAGGATTGCTCAGGACCGTTTCAAGCATTGGGTGGATGCTAAACGGCGTCCTTTGGAGTTTTAGCCAGGTGACCATGTGTTCATGAAGATTTCCTCGAATCAAGGAGTGATTCGCTTTGGGAAACGAGGGAAGCTGAGCCCGAGATACATTGGACCATTTGACATTCTGGAAAGATTTGGCGAGGTAGCCTACCGCTTAGCCTTGCCGCCATCTTTGGAAGGAGTTCACGATATCTTCCATGTGTCACAGCTTCGTCGGTACATCAGCGATCCATCTCTTGCTGTGGATTTCTCGGAGATCACTGTTCGCCCCGATCTGACGTATGATCAGCAGCCAGTGCAGATTTTGGACAGGCATCAGAAGTCACTCCGGAACAAGACAGTCGATCTTGTTAGGGTGATGTGGCGACACGGCTCGCCAGGAGAGTCTACTTGGGAGAGAGAAGATGAGATGAGAGAGTGATACCCACTTTTGTTCCCTGACACGTGAGTGTTAGGAAATTCCGAGGGCGGAATTTTTCTTAAGGTGGGTAGGATGTAACGACTGGTGTATATATATATATATATATATATATATATATATATATATATATATATATATATATATAAAAGTTGGTTGTTCTCTACTTTGTATGTTTTTCCCGTCTCTGTGGTTGGGCGTTTTCGCTCGATTCTTTATAATCTTCTAGTTCCATCCCATAGAACGATGAGCTTGGAGTAAGTCATTCATGATGAACTTCATCATGTCCATATCTTAGAGCTAGGTTGATCTTAGAAGCCATAGGAATCTTCCCGAAGCTTCGCGCTTCGATTCGAGACTTTTCGTGCATCTTAGTTGGTTCAAGAAGGAGAACCAACCGACTAGATTACAATCTAGTCGGTTGGTAACTCTTCAGGAACCGACTAGTTCATCTTGATTTTTCCAGCTGAGTTACTGTTTCCCCTTAGTCAGTCTAAGCACATCCATCGACCGACTAGTTCCCAAACTAGTCGGTTAGAACTTGTTCTGAGACCGACTAATTTTGAGTTCTTCCTGACAGCTGAGTTACTGTTTACAGTTAGTCGGTCAAAGAACGACTATCGACCGACTAGTTGAGAAACTAGTTGGTTAGAGTTTCTTCTCAGACCGACTAACTCTCAGTACTTATTGTCTATCATATTTTACCCTTAGTCGGTCAATGAAATTCACCGACCGACTAAATCCCAAACTAGTCGGTTGACGAGCCTTCACAGACCGAATAAATCTGTCACCCTGTGTTGACCCTGTTCAGTGTTTGCCTTTTAGTCGGTCTCAGTTAGACGACCGACCGACTAGTTCCCAAACTAGTCGGTCGACCACTCTTCACTGACCGACTAGTTGTCTCAGAAACCCTAGGTTAAGTTGTAGCTGCCGCTTTTATTTCTATTTAAACCCTATACATTTTCACTTCTTCTCTCACTTTTCTTAGCCAACCTTCTTCCCCAATCATCCCCCAACCTTCCTATAGCCTTTCCACCTCCTCCCGTGCTCTCTCTCTCACCCCCAATGTGCCGGCACCACCCCGTAGGCCGCCGGCCGACCCTAAAACCCCACAATTCTCTTTTGCTCCAGATTTTTCCCTACATTCTCCCATATCCAGATCTGTTGTATCTCAGCCACGAGGAGATCTTTTCAACCGTAGTTTTCCCGGGATCGCTTCTTCCGCTGTCGTGCTAGATCAGATTTGGCGACGACAATCCGGATACGTCGAGATCCTCTCCTACCTGCAGATTCGTAGGCGTCTTGGATCGTCGATTCTTCCGCTTCGTATACAGTTAGTGATCTACCTTTAAATCTCCCCATAACCCACACTATAATTTAGAAAACCTAATTGAAGGATCCTGTCCAAAACAAAGTTAGGATCGATAATTAAAGTGGAGACTTACGCTTGCGTATGCGGAACGATAGTCTCGGAACTTTGCCTTCAGATTCGCCACGACGGATCGAGTCTTCTCACGAACGGAGTAAGGCTACTAATCCACAATCTAAATCTCTATTTTAGATTAAGAACTTGGAAGGAGGGAGATGAAATATTTCTGCAGAG
Source organism: Scilla litardierei (assembly GCA_030789695.1). Classification (NCBI taxonomy): domain Eukaryota; kingdom Viridiplantae; phylum Streptophyta; class Magnoliopsida; order Asparagales; family Asparagaceae; genus Scilla; species Scilla litardierei. The sequence continues at coordinate 691,570,418 of CM061142.1, read as the reverse complement.
CTTCGCTATGAAGAAGATGCATGCATGAATTTCATGCAAAATGGTGTAAGGAAAATGGCTACCCTTGGGTCTTATTTATAGCCCCCAAGGTAGTTATTTTAGGGTAAGTTGTTCCTTTGGAACAACTTAATTAAGGTGTACCATGATACATGGCACATTATAAGCTTAAGTTGTACCATATGCATGGTACAACATAAGCTTAAGATATTCCCCCTTTATTAGCCATATGTCGCATGCACTTATGCATATATAATGCGACTTTCCCGCTCATCCAGAGATCCTCTCCGCAAGGGAACAGATTCCCTTTGCACACGACTTCGTGTACGCGACGTTCGAGGTCCGTAATCCCTCGTACATCCCCCACAAGGGTGTACAAACGTCTTCCATATCCAACATCTCCCACTCACACTTGAGGGGATTGTAAGAGAACGTCTTTCCCTTAGTTCTTTCATCTATCATACCGAGAAATAGACCGTGCGACCGTCATGCGCGTAGAGTCTGTTGTTGTGCACTTGTTAGAGATACACAACGACCTCGAAGGTGCAAAGTTGAGTAATTCAACGCATGCTTTACCCTAGATTATTTCTTCACATTTCTTATACTTTATATTCAACAATTGAATCCCATCTGGATTACAATTGGCTGGCCAGCTTTGAATCATTAAAGTCCAAATGCGAATATGAAATCAATCTTCCTCTTCTTGTGAACCTTCTGATCTTGACTTGATTCGCTTTTCTAACGTGCCCCGCCGAGCCGAATTACCATAGCCCATTAGCAACACGCTAAGATAGCGATCATCTCGTCAAATCTAAAGGAACCAATTGGAGTCCTTGAGGGTAAGAGTTAAGACCCGTATGGCCTTTGAGTCTCACATAATAGCAAACACTATTGCTACTAACTCAGTGGTCGAAATGCATACGTGGTATGAACACGTACTACAACATCACTCCTTTCCCAGGGAGAGTATGTCTTAATGATGTTGTACGGATAAAAGATCAGACACCACAGTGCCTATCTTTTTGAGTCCCCTTACTACTCGTGAAATATTCACGGACTCTCATCCTGCATAAGACAGATATGATTTTAAAAAATCCAATGAGATCTTTATATCCTTGTGATACAGATCTCATATCTTTTGTAAGCATCCGTATGATGCAGATCTTTTATTCGACTATCTTGTTTAAGTCATGACTCTAAATCATTTGTCTAATGATTTTGACTTTAAACTAGTCTCATCTCTATCTTATCCATCTGATAAGATAAGGCGGTTGCTCATGTGAGAGAGCCAACCTTAATCTGTCCGACATACACACAATAAAATAGCTGAGACTAAAACACAAATGTACATAAAATCATTTGTAAGAAACTTGTATGCAAATTAAATTTTGATCTTCTATAGACATGGGAAATATTACATGATACAGCTCAGCTCCTACGCATTCCCATAGATGATAAGTGTTTGAAAAACACATCTCTGGGGATCGCCTTAGTAAGGGGATCCGCTATCATCTCATGCGTGGATATGTATCCTATGTCTACTTCCTTCCGTTTGTCATAATCCTTTGCAAACTTGAATCGAATGTCAATGTGTTTGGTCTTACAATGAAATTTAGGATCTTTGACATAGGCAATCGAAGCTTGACTATCACTGTATATGGGAACAGTGCTTGAGTCAGTGGCATTCGTCAGCCTGTCTAAGAATTTCCTAAGCCAAACAGCTTCTTGGACCGCCATGCTGAATGCTACGAACTCGGCTTCCATGGTTGATAGAGCGATGCAGGTTTGTTTCTTGCTGCTCCAGGATATTGCACCATTCCCGAGTAACAAAACAAAGCCTGAGGTAGATCTTCGCTCATCGAGATCACCTGCCCAATCAGCATCGGTATAGCCTTCGAGTCTCAAGGTATTGCCTTGATAGCATAACGCATAGTCCGCAGTCCCTTTGAGGTATCTTAATATCCTCTTCACCGCTTTCCAGTGTGCCTGCCCTGGGTTGGATTGGTAACGGCTTACCATTCCAACAGCATAGCAAATGTCAGGTCTGGTACACATCATGGCGTACATCAGACTCCCGACAGCACTGGAGTATGGAACTTTTTCCATAGCTTTCTTTTCTTTTGGATCTTTGGGACACATCTCCAAACATAGACCCTCGCCTTTGCTTATTGGAGTATCAATTGGCTTGCAGTCCTGCATATTAAACCGTTCTAAAACTTTCTTTATATATGTCTCTTGAGAGAGAGAAAGAAGTTTCTTGGAACGATTCCTTGAGATCTTAACCCCAAGGATATATGCAGCTTCACCCATGTCTTTCATCTCAAAGACAGATGAAAGCCACGCTTTGATATCCAATATAAGACGCTTATCATTTCCGGCTATAAGTATGTCATCTACATAAAGAGACATAATTACATACTTGTTTTTAATCCTCTTAATATATACGCAGTTGTCTTCGTCGAGCATGGAGAAACCATACGACAAAACGACTTCTTGAAAGCGCATATACCACTGCCTTGAGGATTGTTTAAGACCATCTATGGATTTACGAAGTTTACAAACCTTATGTTTGTTTTCTTCTTGTACAAACCCGTTTGGTTGTTCCATGTAGATCTCCTCATCTAGTTCTCCGTTAAGAAAAGCAGTCTTTACATCCATCTGATGTAACTCGAGGTCCAAACAAGCCACCATTGCCAGAATTAAGCGAATGGAGGTAAAACGCACGACAGGAGAGAAAGTCTCTTCGTAGTCTATTCCTTCCTGTTGCGTAAAACCTTTCGCAACAAGGCGAGCTTTATATTTCTCGATGGAGCCATCAGCCTTATGCTTGATTTTGAGAACCCACTTGTTCCCAATGGCTCTACGTCCCTTAGGTAAATTAACCAAGTCCCAGACTTGGTTTGTTTTCATGGATTGAAGTTCTTCTTCCATTGCCGCTATCCATTTATCTTTAGCAGGGCATGTGACGGCCTGTTTGAAATTTGCAGGTTCGTCATCATCTTGTAGTAATGTCATGAATGTTTGAGGAAATTCATCCTCAAATCTCAGAGGTGTTAGCCTCGTTCGATTACTACGTCTTGTTTGAGTTTGATCACTCCCACTTGGAATGACATCACTCCCACTTGGAATAACATCACTCCCACTCGGAATAGGATTGGTATCGTTCGTATCATCCATTGGTGAAGTTTGAAACGTATTTTCTTCTTCACCAAGAATTCTCCCACTCGAACGTTCCGATCCTTCTTGATCCCAAGTCTCAAACAAGGATAAGTCTTGACTTATCTCACCCTGTCTTGGAAACTCTTTTTCCAAGAAGACAACATCCCTCGATTCGAATTCTATTAGACCCCCATTGTCCTCTTGACCGACGAAAACATATCCTTTGGAGTTTTCAGCGTATCGGATGAAGATACACTTCCTCCCACGTGGCCCAAGTTTGCCATATTTGTGAGAGGATAAATGTGCGTAAGAGGCACAACCCCAAGGTTTTAGAATGTTTAAGTCTGGAGTTCTATTGTTCCACAACTCATAAGGAGTGGAACTTACCAACTTCGAGGGTACACGGTTTAAGATGAATGCTGCCGTCAATAATGCGTCACCCCAAAAGGTGATAGGCAAATTTGCCTGAGACATCATTGATCGGACCATTTCCATCAATGTCCTATTTCTTCTTTCCGCAACACCGTTTTGTTGTGGAGTATAAGGCATAGTTACCTGATGTACTATGCCTTTTTCATCACAAAGTTCCTTAAAACTTATTGATTGATATTCACCACCCCTATCGGTTCGCAAAACCTTAATCTTGCGATCTAATTGATTCTCCACTAAACTCATATAGTTTTTAAAGCAAGCCAAAGCTTCACTTTTGTGGGATATCAAATAGATATGTCCGAAACGGGTGAAGTCATCAATGAATGTGATGAAATAGGACTTCACGCGTCTTGTCTTAACATTCATTGGACCGCAAATGTCCGAATGGATAAGCTGTAATGGAACTTCGGCCCTTGTGCCAGTTCCAAACGGCTTGCGACAAGTTTTCCCTACAAGACAATGTTCGCAAGTTGACATTTCAACTTTTGAAACATTAGATAGCAAGCCACTTTTGGCAAGTCTATCCATTCTAGTTGGTCCAATATGACCAAGTCTTGCATGCCAACAAATGATCTCAGACTCAGAGTTAGAAGCATTTGTCAAATGGAAACTTTCATTAATGGAAGAAGAATCATCATACATTGTATTTAAAACAATTAATCCATTACAAACATTACCAGAACCAATCAAAGAATTATTACAAACTAGGTCAACATATTGTTTATAGAACCTCCACTCATAATCTAAAGACATTAACATGACCACGGAAACGATATTCCTTCTAATATCTGGAGCAAAGAGGACGTCGTGCAATAATAAAGTCCGGCCGTTGTCGAGAACTAGCTTGCATGTTCCGACGCCTTTGACTTCAACATGTGTGTTGTTGCCGACGTATATCCACTTTGTTCCTTGAGTTATCTTTCGATACTCTACGAAGAACCTTCTGTCCTTCGCTACGTGGTCTGTGGCCCCTGAATCAATCAACCAAAAATAGTTAGATTCAGCAAGAAACATGGAACTAGAAACACATATGTAACTAGCCCTACAAGTTACCTTATCACTTCCATCCGTACATGAACGGGCGAAGTGACCGTACTTGTTGCACTTAAAGCACTTGATCTTCTTCAAGTTTTTCTTCTTTGAGTGCACATTCTTTTGCCACTTTTTGTTCTTTGTCTTCTTTGAGGTCTCCGGTTCTTGCTTACGTTCGTTCACAAACCTTAAGCGTTTATTCTTCCGCTTATTTCCTCCATGTGAGGAACTAGCGGCCACGTGCACTTCTGCACTTGGTTTTGCGGCTTGAATCCGCTCTTCCTCGAGTTCGAGGTGTTTCGATACATCGCTTAAAGTTTTAATGCACTCATTATGAGTGAGATGCATTTTCATGTTATCCCAGCTATCTGGGAGTGAACGAATGACTGCTTGGATCTGCTGTTCGTCAGACAGCGTAACACCTGCATCCTTTAATTCAGATATTAGATTCGCCATGTGGCGGAGATGCTTTTTCATAGAATGATCTCGCCGCATCTTGTACGAATCAAATTGAATATTCAAGGAGCGGAGTTTGGTAACCGAAGTTCCACCAAACTTTACTTCTAGCTCAGACCATATGTCTTTGGCTAGATCGAATTCCCGAAATAGACGCATTATGTCATTGTCCATCGCGGACAGTAACGTAATGCGTGCTATTTTGTTCTTTCGAGTCCAAGTGTCATAAGCTTCTCGGTCCCTCTTGTGTTGGGCCGTATTGCCCAACTCAGGTTCTACCATTACGTTTTGGAGTGTTTCGAGCACATCTTGCTCTTCCAAAACATATTGGATCTTTATTGACCAAAGTTTATAATTGTCGCCGTTGAGCTTTTCACCTTTGTTAAGCTCTGCGACAATATTCTTAGAAGCGGTAGACATTTTCGATTCAAAAAAACTGCAAAGAGAATGAAAAACACGATCAAAATTCTATGCATAAAGTTTCGATTCTTTAAACACTTGATAAGTTCCTTGGATGCGTTGAAATGTTACTCTAGAATCGAGAAGTTCACTACGTTCCCAACTACCATCTAGAAGTAACTTTCAAAGTATCCCTCTTACTTATCTTAAGTAAAAAGAAATCAGAAATAATACCCGTATGGTATTAGCAGCGGAAAATTACTTTTGAAAAACATATCTTTCAAAATAGAATAGGTGAGAATTAGCGCAAAGAATTTTAACGCAACAATTGCCAAGCCACGAGACCTGTTCTACACACCCATGGGTTAGATGACCATGGCCGGATCGTGGTAGGACTTGGAATTCTAAATTGCGCTATCCCGATTTAAGGACGGGACATAACCTATTTGAAAAACATCTTTTTCAAAAATTTGAAAGCACGTTGGCTAGTCTCCGTAGAGTAGAGCACAACATCTCAAGTACATTGGCTAATCTCCGTAGAGTAGAGCACAATGACATGGCTAATCTCGCATGAAGTAGAGCACTATGGCTAATCTTCAAGGAGTAGAGCCCAATGAAAAACTTCATTAAAACATTAGTTCCGTATGAACTAGTCGGCACTGTGGTTAGCCCCGTATGGACTAATTGACACATTCGAGTTTGACCAAGGCCATTTGTAACCCCGTATGGGTCATTTGGCAAGTTTGCAATCGACCCAGACCATCTGTCGGATTGGTCGACCAAAAACACAAAATTGGTCGACCAATTTTCGAAATCAACTTCTTCCCGGTCAGGGCCTCTGCCCTGACCGGGGCTTGGCCAAAGGCTGGCCAGGGCCTCTGCCCTGGCCGGCCAGGGGGCCTGGCCCCCTCGGCCAGGGCCGGCCAGGCCCTGGCCTCTGCCAGGGCCGGCCAGGCCAGGCCACTGGCCGGGGCCAGGGCTCCTGCCCTGGCCTCGACCAGGCCCTGGCCTCGACCAGGCCCTGGCCTGAGGCCAGGGCGCTGCCCTGGCCTCTTGCCAGGGCGGCCTGGCCGCTGGCCGGGGCCAGGGCTCCTGCCCTGGCCTCGGCCAGGCCCTGGCCTGAGGCCAGGGCGCCGGCCCTGGCCTCTGCCAGGGCCGGCCTGGCCCTGGCAGTGGCCAGGGCGCCGGCCCTGGCCTCTGCCAGGGCCGGCCTGGCCGGCAGGCCCTTGGCCAAGGCCGGCCACTGCCGGCCTGGCCTTGGCCGGCCACTGCCGGCCTGGCCATGGCCGGTCATGGCTTGGCCATGGCCGGCCATGGCCAAGGCCATTCGGCATTGGCCGGCCATGGCCCCTTTGGCCATGGCCGGCCACCCCCTTTGAATGGGGTCGCCGCACTTTCTCCTCCCCCTTGATGGGGTGGTCGCCGGTGGTTATTGGCCGTAGCCAACCCCCTCCGCATGGGGAGAGGGGGTGCATGGTCTTCATAGCCCATTTGGCCATGGTGCACATGCACCAAATTTTCCTCTTACCCGATGGAAATAACTTCCATCATCTTCCTCGATGAAGCACCCGTTCGTCGAAGAAATTAGTTATCTCTTAATGGCCGTGTGCCAAAAATGAATAACGTACTACGTGAACGGTCGGTTCTTCCCGTCACGGAGAGTTCCTACCATATCCGTAATGATAGGAGACCCTAACGTGAAAAGAACAACCGCTGCGTTCTCTCCGTCACGAAGCGTTCCTACTATATCCGTAATAGTAGGAGACCCATTCGTGAAAAAGACAACGACTCGTTCGTAGTTTTGACGGGGCGGTGGATTGACCGGGGCGAACCCATATGGCTCTGATACCAATGAAGGATCCTGTCCAAAACAAAGTTAGGATCGATAATTAAAGTGGAGACTTACGCTTGCGTATGCGGAACGATAGTCTCGGAACTTTGCCTTCGGATTCGCCACGACGGATCGAGTCTTCTCACGAACGGAGTAAGGCTACTAATCCACAATCTAAATCTCTATTTTAGATTAAGAACTTGGAAGGAGGGAGAGGAAATATTTCTGCAGAGATTCGCTATGAAGAAGATGCATGCATGAATTTCATGCAAAATGGTGTAAGGAAAATGGCTACCCTTGGGTCTTATTTATAGCCCCCAAGGTAGTTATTTTAGGGTAAGTTGTTCCTTTGGAACAACTTAATTAAGGTGTACCATGATACATGGCACATTATAAGCTTAAGTTGTACCATATGCATGGTACAACATAAGCTTAAGATATTCCCCCTTTATTAGCCATATGTCGCATGCACTTATGCATATATAATGCGACTTTCCCGCTCATCCAGAGATCCTCTCCGCAAGGGAACAGATTCCCTTTGCACACGACTTCGTGTACGCGACGTTCGAGGTCCGTAATCCCTCGTACATCCCCCACAAGGGTGTACAAACGTCTTCCATATCCAACACTAATAAAAATGGATTGTTAGACGTTGTAGGATTCCAATACAAATCCGGATTAGAACATCAAATTCTGATTTTCTGTTTTGCCATAACAGTGACCCATCCCCGTAGATTAGCGAACTCTCGTCGACCGTCATCACCGGAACCAGGCAAGTGAAACTTTCCAACCTTGTTTAGGCCATGCTTTAGGCCATTTCCTTACTTTTAGCGTGAAAGAGACTAGACCGTGAAATGATAGCGGTCTAGGCACAATTTCCAAGTTCTAGCTTGACAACGAAGCTAGAATTGCCTTTTGTCATGTCATGTCATGCATTTGCCTGTCACATTTACTTTCTCTAATGGTACACATTTTTAATTGAATATCTGCCATGCACTTGCATTCTTACATGCCATTTGATTTGTATGTTGCATCGTAGCACACGCTACAAAATCCTTGTACAATCCATGTTTCCGGCTAGGCACCTGCTGTGCGGGCATAACCCTACGCCATACTTGTTAAAAAAACACTTCCTGGCTCGTGATCCAGAAGCGGGCCACATGTGTTGGTTGATAACCAATGCCCGATACACGTGAAGGGGTATGGATAAACGGTCACTTGAGCGTAAGAGTTGGCCCGTACATCCTCTCTAGCCAACGGGCGGAATCTCTGTGCACGACGTGCTTACTATACTTGTACTTGTCCTTGTGAATATATACTTGTTTTCCTTGTCATGATCTTGCTCCCATGTCATGATTACTCCTTGCCATGTCATACTTGCTGTTTTTACTTATTTGCTGCACATCTTGTATATATGCCATGTCTTGCACACTTTAGAATTGCTAGGTTGCTTTCACCTTTCTTTTAGTTTCCTTGCACAAAGTCTTGTAGACTTTGCTGACATGTGCCCCTTCCCTTTGGGTGTCGCATGTTAGTTGCTGAGCCAGAGACCGTGGTTGAGGACGACGAGTTCGTGGAGTTTGTGCCAGATTCCGTTGCTGACGTGGAGTACGAGGACACCGGTGACCAGTCCTAGTGTTCTTTCGTCCTTTCTTTCTTAGTTGTTGTAGCTTGTCGGTGAGTAGCACCATTATGTTGTTACTTTCATTGTTGGCCATGCTGGGCCTTTTCTTTTTAGACTCTTTTTGTTAGCCTGGTGGTTTTTCTGGTTGTTGAAATATTATCTAGACTTTGAGATTTATAATTTATTATTATTCGTCTCTTTCTATTATTGTTATCTTTGTTCCAATTCGCATTACATGGACCTTACGTGGTTATTCCAGACGCTTTACAGACTGGAGCCGCACAGCTCCAAGCCTGAGCGGGCCTCGTCACGCCTCGCCTCCATTTTAGGGAAGCGGGTCGTGACACAGACACTCTTTATTTCTCCTAACCCCACACCCATGCAAACAAACAGGGGAGAGGGGAGAAAATAAAAACACAACAACTCTTCTTTCATCTTCCTTCATTTCAAAACCCATCTCCTTTGCGCAAGCCATCGGCCTCCTCCCCTTGGACCGCCCCCTGCCAACCGACACCACCGAGCTCCCCTACCTGGCCGCCGCCGTCCATCCCTGCGCGCTCCACAGCACCGCACCCAGGCCGTCGCCGCCGCAGGCGCGCGCCGTGACGTGCGTTTATATTTCATATATTTACGCATGTTTTCTTCCGTGTTTTTCCGTATTTTATCGCCGTCTTATATTCGTTTTCTCGTGTTTTCTTGTGTTTTCTTGTTTTCTTTCACTTTTCTGTGTTTTTTGTATTTTGCAGGAATTTTCCAGCATTTGGGACATAAAACGACGATATCATGAGTCCCCGGAGCAACGAGAGGAGTCACGCGTGATCCAGGGGGTCAAACGACGAAGATCGCATCTTTCAGCCCCTCACCCGACCGGTTGGTCACTTCCAACCGATCGGTGATGCACGCGTGCACCACCTGGACACAAGTTGGAGCGGCCAAGAAGTCACCCGGTCGGTTCAGTGACCGGTTGAAACGCCCCAATTCTCGGGAATTTGGAGCTGAATTCCAACCGATCGGGTGACATCTCACCCGATCGGTTCATCTGTAGCCGCATCGCCTCAAAGATCGAACCGATGGCTCCACCCACTCTCTTCAGTGACCGGTTGATGCTCCCGAAGCCCGATGGCCAAAGCAACAAGCGGCTCACCCGATCGGTTGATGTTTCAACCGATCGGGTGGCCTTTTCTTCCGCCTTTGCACGCTGCTGATGAACTCATTGAAGATCTGATATCATTCCAAAGGTATTTTGGGTTATCTCTTATTTTTCTAGCGTCGGCATCGTCGTTAGCTTTCCAACGATAGGTCGCATGCCCAAATCCGATTTTTCTAGATTTTTCTGGAATTTTCTGAGCGCAACTATGTGCTGAAATTGGCTGCTATCTGAAATTTCACTTCAACCGATCGGTTGGGAGTCCAACCGATCGGTTGAAGTCAATTTCAGCAGTTTCGTGCTCTCTGTTTATTCCACCCGATCGGGTGAGTTTTCACCCGATCGGGTGGGCCTGTTTTGACAGTTTTGAGTGGGTTTCGGACCCGAACTGTTAGGGTTTTTGAGGGGCTTATAAATGGAAGTTGGGGGCACGATTTGGGGGGATCTTCCTCAGTTTTTCTAGGGCTTTTTGCCCCTTTCTCTTGTGAGTTTAGATTAGGTTAGATTAGGTTTTCTATTGTAATAAGTCTTGTAAAGGATTGAAGAATCAATGGCAAGATAAGTATTTCTTTTCCCATTTCATTGTTTTGTGTTATTTTTGTTTTGCTCAATGATGAATGTTTGTTTGGATTTATTGATTGCTATCATGTTCTTCATCATCGAGTAGTGTTTGATGAACCCTAATACGGGTTAGAGTAGGATTGATGCTTGGAAATTTACATTCGGCTTGGTTGCATGGCATGTGTTCGATGAAATGTGTCAATGGGGATTTCTAGCAATCTGAGTCCAATTCGTATGGCAACACACTAGTTGTGTTGGGGATTGGGGTCCGGTGCTTGTCCAGTCAAGATCCGCTTCGATGTATTGCTAGAAATCACAATTGACCTATTTGGCCATTAGGGTTACGCGGGGGTGTTTCATTGTCATTGGCGGGAAAAAGACCGCCTTTGACCGTCGGGCCAAGGGGGAATAAACTTGGCGGTTGACTCCCTAGCCATAGCTCACGCCCCTAGTGTAGACATGGAGTCCTCGCGCGTGGGAACGGCTTGGACGAAGTGTTGGGAGATATCATTGTGGCCTTAATGCTCCCGGTTGCGGAAGGTGTTAATGGACATGGGAATGCCCACCGTCCAGAACCGGGTAGGCCTAGCGTGCTTGGCACCGACCGGAATATCGGGCTATGGACGCTAGGTACCACCTTTTGGGGCAATGTCTCACCCTGGGTCAAGTCAAATGCCAAGTGTCATGAGTGCTCTAGCCCGTGTTAGCGGGGATTCATTTTGTGTCATTTTCATTTCTTTCTTTTATTTCTACACTTCACCCATATCATCCGCGTAGCTAGCACACAACCTAGGCGAGGCTAGTAGCCATTCAAGCCATCCACCTCCCTGAGTTCGATAAACCCGCACCATACACTAACCGTGCACTTGCGGTAAAACGACACCGCGCCCAAACCGTAAACGGGGCGCCGGTCAAGTTTTTGGCGCCGTTGCCGGGGAGGCGTTCGGTTTGATATTAGCTTAGCTTGGGTTCATTAGACTACGCATAAAAACACAAAAAAAAATATTTTTTTTAAATTTTTTTTTTCAATAACCAAGAAATTTTCCCCCACCATTATATTATCTTTTTGTTATTCTCTTGTACTATTGACGCTCCTCTCTAGTTTTCTTATTTTTGTTGTCCAGGTATCTTTGATATTACCATGTGGAGATCAAATTTCGATGCTCAGATGGGAGGATACGATCCTTATCCAGTTGTGGTTTGTGAGACTTGTGGGATGGCGGGGCACGTGTATTATGATTGCCCATTTACGCTTGAGAGCCTCCCCCCACTCCAAGGCCAAACATTTTCCCACAACCTTAGCCCAAACACCTCCCATCCATTTCCTCAACCTTATACCCCTCCACAAACACAAGAAGAATCAAGCCTCGTGTCTCTCCTTGAAAGTGCCATGTTTAACCAAGGCCAAATATTACAAAACTTAATGGTACCAATCACCGAGCCGACACCGAGGAGAGGGGATGAAGGAGAGGATATACCCACTTTCATGGTTGAGAACACCATGCCATCAGCCACCATAGACACATCTCAAGCCGATACCCCATTTTTCCATCACTACCACTTGGATGACGAAGCATTTTTTGATGATGATAGTGAGGATGGGGTGATTTCTATAGGATCTGTGGGAGAGACTTCTTGTCTTGATTTGGATACCCCATATGAGTCCTATGAGAGCACTGAGGAGTTTACAGAGATTATGCATACCGGCGAGGAGGATGTACGTGAGGACGAGGACACCACGACCACATACGAGTGGTCCGCTCCACATCCACCTCCACTGTCATCTCTGTTGCTGCTTCTTCCTTGGTCTGTGGTCAACCACGAGGATGTCATTCAGGACATCGGGCAGATGGTGGAGCATGAGCATATCGTCGAGGAGGATGTTCATGAGGGCTTGGATACGATGGTCCACTCTATAGAGCCCGAGTCACATCTACCTTTACCGTCGCTCTCCACTTCTTCTGCGGCTGAGCATCTACTGGAGCATATTGCCCCTATTCAGGGAGATTTTCATACTCACTCTCACTCCACTTTTGAGTCTCGCTTTTCACTTCCTATTTCTTTAGACTCGTATATATTTGACATACCATATCTCTCGCAGGACACAAGATCTACTTTCCTTGAGGTATGCTGCGGTGTGTCACCACTTGGAGAGCCACTTCTCATGGAGAGCGAGGATTTGGTCGTCGCTAGTACAGAGGATAGCGACCCATTCTCAGGGAGTATTCGTCACCCTTTTATTATTTTTCCATCTTATGTTGACGATTATCTCTGGGATACATTTATTTTGGGAAATAATTTCTTGCCATGGACTAATGCACCTCATCCTTTGCAGGTCACAGGTGGTTACCTACTAAGGATGCTTGGAGGTGCATTGCTTGGGTCCATTGGCACACGTGGCACAGCGCTTCTGGCGGAGCCACAGAAGGAGCAGTTAGAGCAGCTACCTGCCCCACTTCAGATCTTGGATCCGCCTATGCTCAGGTGTATCCTAATCCAGTAGTGTAAAAATTTACCGCTTTCTAGTTTAGATTTGAATAATCTCGTCTCCTCTCATTAGCAAGGGGAGCGTATCTAGGATTTGCTTTTGCATCTTAATAACCCTTCATGTCGTGCCCTTCTATCATTTCACCCCTCATCCTCTTCCGAGGAGAACGAGCACTGTCTCTCCTGCATTCTGATTTCTTTCTTTTCCGATTTTCCCCTAGCATATCTCTACATCCCCATTGGTCATATCATTTTGCTAGCATTGTCATGTTCAGCTTGGGGGAAATCGACTCTTGTGTGCATGTTTTCGTGTGTTTGTGTCTTTGAGTCCTTCGTCGTGTTTTATATCTTTTATTCTGTATGTTTCTTTTTCTTTATTTTTTAGTTTCGCTCATGTGTTTTTCGTGTTTTTCATTTTTTGTGTCGGTGCGTAACTCCCCCCCATTTTCATTGCCCTCTCGTATTCACTACTATTGCATTGAGGACAATGCAAGTTTCAGCTTGGGGGAGTCGCACTTCGTGCGTCAATTGTCTCTTTTTCTTGTTTATTTGAGTCGTTTTTCTCCGTGTTTTTCTTTTTCTTTTTCTTTTCTTCTTTTTATCTCTTTCTCCTAGAGATGAACCCTATGATGAATTGCCACGAAAATCACACGCGCACCTTGCACAGCTTCGATAATCACATTCACTAACCCTAGGATATCGAGTCCTCTTGCATTTCATGCATCGCGGGTCCACTTAGCTTTTTGTGAGTCGTGCGTCGTGCCTAGCTGTTTGGTGTGCTTCTACCTTGTGATTATGTTTTATATACCTATCCTTGGTTGACCCCTAGATTATCATGCTTCGATTTGAATATGCGGTATTTGCTTCTACTATCTGCTTCTATATGCATGCTATATTTATATCGTATATTTCAATTCGCATGTGTCGGGATTCCACAAACAAGGACTAGGACAACCCATTTAGCCTATGCTCTGATTAGCGAGAAATATCTTCTTTGTCCAAGTGTTTAGAATCAGATTTCATTTTTATTTTACTTGGTGCAAATCCCCTCGTCGTGTACCGTTCTCCCACTTGGGAGAGTACACATGTGTATAGCCAAAAACCCAAAAATCCAAAAAAAAGGAGAAAAGAAAAGAAAAACCCAAAAAGAAAAGAAAAGAAAAAGATTGTATAGCCAAAAAGCCAAAAAATATACAAATACCCAAAACCCAAAAAAAAAATCCAGTGTGAATATTTTTTCCTACTTACCGAGAATAAAGGGAAGGCGAGAATTTGCACCGAGTGTTCTACTCCACATCATCTCAACCCCCATCGTTTTCGAAAACACTTAGCTTAGGAACTTTTTAGCTAGTATCTAGGCTTTGGTGTGGTGATTTCCTTAACCCTAGTTGTGGAGTCCCTGACGCATGATATGTTTCGATTCTCTCTATTCTCATGCATGCTTGAACTATATATTCGCCGCTTAATTCAATTCGAATCGATATTTGGGTCATATCTTGGATTTGTGTATATCGAGCTTTATTGCACAATGTAGATAGTGACACTGTTTGCTAGCACACGACCACGCTCACTCGCGCTTCACCGCGTGGGCCCACGGCACTCGTCTGGACTTGTATTCCTTGGTTTAGTGATGTGATTTGGTGTTTGCTTGCTTGGTGTGTCATTTTTGATTTTGTTGGCCCTAACGGGTGATCTAGGATATAGAGTTTTCTTTTTCTCTCTTTCTCTCTATTTTTCCCCTCCGAGCTCCTACTCTCACTCGTCTTCCTCGAGGACGAGGAAGAGTTCAGCTTGGGGGATTTTGACGTGCGTTTATATTTCATATATTTACGCATGTTTTCTTCCGTGTTTTTCCGTATTTTATCGCCGTCTTATATTCGTTTTCTCGTGATTTCTTGTGTTTTCTTGTTTTCTTTCACTTTTCCGTGTTTTTTGTATTTTGCAGGAATTTTCCAGCATTTGGGACATAAAACGACGATATCATGAGTCCCCGGAGCAACGGGAGGAGTCACGTGTGATCCAGGGGGTCAAACGACGAAGATCGCATCTTTCAGCCCCTCACCCAACCGGTTGGTCACTTCCAACCGATCGGGTGATGCACGCGTGCACCACCCGGACACAAGTTGGAGCGGCCAAGAAGTCACCCGGTCGGTTCAGTGACCGGTTGAAACGCCCCAATTCTCGGGAATTTGGAGCTGAATTCCAACCGATCGGGTGACATCTCACCCGATCGGTTCATCTGTAGCCGCATCGCCTCAAAGATCGAACCGATGGCTCCACCCGCTCTCTTCAGTGACCGGTTGATGCTCCCGAAGCCCGATGGCCAAAGCAACAAGCGGCTCACCCGATCGGTTGATGTTTTAACCGATCGGGTGGCCTTTTCTTCCGCCTTTGCACGCTGCTGATGAACTCATTGAAGATCGGATATCATTCCAAAGGTATTTTGGGTTATCTCTTATTTTTCTAGCATCGGCATCATCGTTAGCTTTCCAATGATAGGTCGCAATGCCCAAATTCGATTTTTCTAGATTTTTCTGGAATTTTCTGAGCACAGCTATGTGCTGAAATTGGCTGCTGTCTGAAATTTCACTTCAACCGATCGGTTGGGAGTCCAACCGATCGGTTGAAGTCAATTTCAGCAGTTTCGTGCTCTCTGTTTATTCCACCCGATCGGGTGAGTTTTCACCCGATCGGGTGGGCCTGTTTTGACAGTTTTGAGTGGGTTTCGGACCCGAACTGTTAGGGTTTTTGAGGGGCTTATAAATGGAAGTTGGGGGCACGATTTGGGGGGATCTTCCTCAGTTTTTCTAGGGCTTTTTGCCCCTTTCTCTTGTGAGTTTAGATTAGGTTAGATTAGGTTTTCTATTGTAATAAGTCTTGTAAAGGATTGAAGAATCAATGGCAAGATAAGTATTTCTTTTCCCATTTCATTGTTTTGTGTTATTTTTGTTTTGCTCAATGATGAATGTTTGTTTGGATTTATTGATTGCTATCATGTTCTTCATCATCGAGTAGTGTTTGATGAACCCTAATACGGGTTAGAGTAGGATTGATGCTTGGAAATTTACATTTGGCTTGGTTGCATGGCATGTGTTCGATGAAATGTGTCAATGGGGATTTCTAGCAATCTGAGTCCAATTTGTATGGCAACACACTAGTTGTGTTGGGGATTGGGGTCCGGTGCTTGTCCAGTCAAGATCCGCTTCGATGTATTGCTAGAAATCACAATTGACCTATTTGGCCATTAGGGTTACGCGGGGGTGTTTCATTGTCATTGGCGGGAAAAAGACCGCCTTTGACCGTCGGGCCAAGGGGGAATAAACTTGGCGGTTGACTCCCTAGCCATAGCTCACGCCCCTAGTGTAGACATGGAGTCCTCGCGCGTGGGAACGGCTTGAAAGAAGTGTTGGGAGATATCATTGTGGCCTTAATGCTCCCGGTTGCGGAAGGTGTTAATGGACATGGGAATGCCCACCGTCCGGAATCGGGTAGGCCTAGCGTGCTTGGCACCGACCGGAATATCGGGCTATGGACGCTAGGTACCACCTTTTGGGGCAATGTCTCACCCTGGGTCAAGTCAAATGCCAAGTGTCATGAGTGCTCTAGCCCGTGTTAGCGGGGATTCATTTTGTGTCATTTTCATTTCTTTCTTTTATTTCTACACTTCACCCATATCATCCGCGTAGCTAGCACACAACCTAGGCGAGGCTAGTAGCCATTCAAGCCATCCACCTCCCTGAGTTCGATAAACCCGCACCCTACACTAACCGTGCACTTGCGGTAAAACGACACCGCGTCCAAACCGTAAACGGGGCGCCGGTCACGCCGGCTGCACCACTGCGCCGACCCCACGGAGTCGCCTGGCCGCCCCTCTGCTACCGGATCCTATCCGCCCCGTTGAATCCCCCTGTAATCAAAGAAAATAAAAGAGAGGTAGAAAGAACAGAAGATATGAAGAAGAAGAAGAAGAAGAAGAAGAAGAGGTATAAGTTATTGGGTTATAGAAATACTTATTGGATTGGGTTAATTGAACTATTAATATTGGGTTTTGGGTATAAAATTATACTTATTGGGTTCCATTTACTTATTGGGTATTGGGATAGTTTTAATGGGTTTTAATGAGTAAAGCTTATTGGGTTTTGGGTATAAGTTAACTTATTGGGTATGGGTTCAAATGAGTTTAAATTGGGTATTGGGTTGGAATGGGCAAGTTATTTCTTATTGGGTATTTGAATTATAACTATTGCTTATTGTGTTTCATTTGAACTATTAAGCTTATTGGGTATTGGGTATGAGTTATTAAGTTTTAATTAAGTAAGTACACTTATTGGGTGTAGGTTCAAATGAATTTTAATTGGGTTTGGATATGGTAAGTTATTATGCTTAATGTGTATTTGAACTATTAAATTGCTTATTGGGTTTTGGGTTCATATGAGTTTAATTTGGGTATTGTGTTTGCTTGGTTAAGTTGAAAGTTATTAAAGTTATTTAGTTTTAAAGTCATTAAAATTATATTAAGTTTAAAGTTGTTAGAGTTATTTTAAGTTTTAAGTTTTAAGTTATTAAGTTTCAAAAATTATATTAACTAGTTTAAGTTATGATTTATAACTTAAGTTTTGAGGTTATATATTAGTTTGTATAAATTAGTTTGAATAAAGGGGTTTCATACTAAATATTTATATAAGTTATTTTAAGTCGGTAAGTAAGTTTAAGATTATTAAATTATCTAAGATAGATTTTAAGTTATATGTTTTAAATAGATTTCAAATTAAATGTGTTAAATTATATGTTTTAAAGAGTTAGCTCTATATTAAATTATATAAGTTAGCTTTAGTATTATTTTAATTGGTTAAAAATCTTTTAGCCTGATTATATGAATCTTAACGTCGCAGATAAAACACATCTTACGCTACAATCACTTGGACACCCAACGCCTGCCTCTTCTTCAGATCTACGCATCGTATAGTAGGTTCCCCACATCTCTTTCATCTAAATAAATAATATGTTAGAGTAATTTCCCTGGAGCTAATATGTGTAATATTGCTATGTTCTGTTAATACTATTCTCACATGTTAACAAATCATGAACTAATTGTGTACGAATCTCATGTCCTTGCATTACAGCATGCTCTTATTTGTTGCTATGCACTTGCTCCCTTATATGTTCTAACACTCTAGGTTTCTTAAATTCGCAAGCCTTCTATCAAAAATGAATTGCAAACTACGCTGCTTAACATTACTGCTTAAATCTCCTTTTAATGTGTTTGCCAACTTTAGAAGTTGAACTGCATGCTTTCATTATACTAGTTGTTTCAAACTTAAATGGACATGTTATATTAATGTTACTTGTTAGTGACAATTTACTATCTGCCTGCTGTCAAATTAACTACATTGAACGGGGGATAAGACATAACCCTCGGGATATATATGAAACCATCGAATATAGATGGGGTGTAACCATCTAATACAGATGAGGTGAAAGCATCGAATACAGATGGGGTGAAACCTAGTCGATAACTAGACAGACATGTTATGTGGGGTTGATTCATGTAGTAGGGTTCGTAAATGTGGCTTGAACATCTTACGACTACCTCTATACCACACTAATGGAGGCAAGCATCTTGGCCATCTTCCAAGTTAGGAATGGCAAGAAGCGTCACAGTAAACCCCCGATGATAGGGTGTATCAAGAACATCTTACTTACCCAGACATGGACTTATCACGAGCACAAATAACTGAAAAACATTCAACGTGTAAACTACCTTTACCTTGTTTGAAATCCAAATCATGTGATAATCATTGTTTAATCTATATATTAATCTTCAGCAGCTCACATCTTTTGTTAAATTTATTTTGTAACATGCTTTTATCATACAATGTCACTACACTGCTAAATTCCTTTTAATTATTTAAATGAAGTTGATGCTTGGGAATCTATATGAGTAACCCTCACTGACGAGCATTGTATTTGTTTTTTAATGCAATGTCCGTCAGATTCTGAAGACATTTTTGCAGATCCTAGTTGCAGCGTAGCATGACCCACAAGTGGCAGGATTCTCCCAGGAAAACACTTTTAGTCTGCATTTCCATTGTAGTTCCATTTATGTATTATGTATTGTAAGAGCCATAAGGCCTCACTTCCATTCAATATTGTTGTATTCCATTTTTGAGACGATTGAGATTGTAAATATAAATTATCTGCGTTGTTTTGAGTTGCATGCATGAACCTGCAAGAATTCACACAAACGCTTATTGTGTTATGTCAAGGAGGAAAGAAAAGAAAAAATACCTCCTCCTTACTTTCACATGCGGACCCGCTCGCGTCCTTACTCTCAAGCATAATGGAAATGTCACGCCCCGCTTCCCAAAAACGTGGAGGCGAAGCGTGAGAAGGTCCGCTCAGACTTGAAGCTGCAAAGCTGCAAGTCCGATAAGCGTCAATCACTTTAAACTGCAGGTCCTTGCAACGCGAAACGAAACAAGGATAATAATAACGAAAGAGACAAAAGAACATCTCAGAATATCCATAATAATAAATCTCAACATCTCAGAAAAGCCACCGGCTAAAATGAAAGAGTCTAAAAGAGGCCCAGCATGGCCAACAAAAGTACAAAGTACAGAAACGAAGTAATGGTGCAAGCACCGACATCTAGCAGCAACCTAAAGCAACAGCAACGCCAACAGTCTCTAAAACTGGTCTCCGGTGTTTACGAACTCCTCGACGGACGTAGGCTCAGGCTCAGCGTCAGCAACACCTCAACCTCAACAACTATCTCTGGCTCAGGGTCTAACATGTGTCACCCAAAGAGAAAGGGGCACATGTCAGCAAGTCTAAAGGACTTGTGCAAGTGAAACTGAAAGTACAAGTAAAACAACCTAGCAGTTCTAGCATGATGCAATGACATGGCAGTTTAAGTAATGAGTGCAGCAGGAAAAGTAAAGTAAAGTACGAGCATGGCATGACATTCACAAGACAAGTACAAGACAAGGAAAGTAAGCACCTCGTGCACAGAGATTCCGTCCTTTGGCTAGAGGGCGGATCAGGCCACTATTAAGCTCAAGTGACCGTTTATCCCTACCCCTCCACGTGTATCGGGCATTGGTTTCTGGCCAACACATGAGGCCCGCTTCTGGACCACGAGCCAGGAAGTGTGTGAACAAGTATGGCGTAGGGGTGCACCTAGCCGGAAACACGGAAACACGGATTGTACAAGTATGTTGTAGCGTGTGCTACGATGCAACAATCAATTTGGATGACATGTAGGATGCAATGCATGGCAGTTAAAAGTGCGTACAGTTAAGGAAAGTAAACATGACAGTTTAGCATGCATGAATGACAAGTTTAAGGGTTGGATCTAGCTTCGTTGTCAAGCTAGATCATTTAGGTGACGGATCTAGTTTCGTTATCAAACTAGATCAAGTAGGCGTCTAGCCAGCTATCATTTCACTGACTAGTCTCTTTTACGCTAAAAGCAAGGAAGTGGCCTAAAAACATGGCCCTACACAAGAGTTGGCAAGTTTCACTTGCTTGCAACTATCACGTCAAGAAAACACCGTCCAACAAGTCCAAAGTCACGATTCCTACGTGCACAAGTCCACCGGCCTACATCCGTTTTATTAATCTTGATTAGTGATTTCTAAAACATTTAAAATACTTTAAAATACTGATTTTTAGTCTTGATTAGCATGCAATTGGGTTGGGGGTCCTAGGGGTGCAAAGCGTTACCTCAACACGACGCGAAAGCTACACCGGCGTCGGGTAGCGACGCCGGGGGTTGGAATAATAGATCGCGCTCCAAGTCCTGATTCCAATATATATTCCTCGCTGGAAAATTCAGAGCTTCAACCGGGGCGACGGTTCCAGATTCCAAAGCTCGCACGTGCGACGACGGCCTACGACGTGCGACGACGTCGTACGCGGCAAGTCGTCGAAGAGAACACACCTAGGTGGGGCCCACAGCAGTCCTAGGGGCCTTTGGGGGACCCACAATAACTCTAGAGAACTTGGGGGGCCCACGGTGGCAAGCGATGCGACGGGTGCGGGGTTGCGACGTATGGCCATCGGTCGTACAGCCTCGGTGCGGGGAGCTCCATCGGTCGCTGCGGGGGAACGGGCTTGTGCGACGCTTGGGGTGTGCAGCAGTGCGGGGCAGCGCTTGGTTCTCTCGGTCGGAGCGGGGGAGGCCATCGGTCGTGCGCTGCGGATGCGAGGGAGCGGGCGCTGCAACGTTGCGAGCGTTGCAATGTTGCGGAGGCGGGCGATCCGCTCGGTCAAGCTCTAGCGGATGCGGGGCGACAAGGCGGGCGCTGAGCGGGGGCTTGCAGCGGGCGGCTGTGCAGCGGGTGCGGGGAAGCCTCTCGGTCTGACCGAGAGGAATCTTCGGTCGGAGCGGGGAGCGGGGTGGCGACAGCAGCGGGGTGCGGGGCTTGCTTGGTGCGGGCGGTGGCCTCGGTCAGGCCGAGGGAACGGAGCGGAAATCTTCGGTCGTGCACAGGCGACGGCTGCAACGTTGCGACGATTCGTCGCAACGTCAAATTTGAGGTTTGGAAGATGCTAGGTCTAATTTCTTGCGAAAATAGGTCTTCTTAAGGGTTGTTTATATAGTGTAGATGGGTTGACTTGGTCTAGGGCTAATCCTAATGAGATTAGGAGTTTAAAATAATTTAAAATTCAAATCTAACCAACTCCATCTCACCCAAGGATTTGACCTGGTCCAAATGAGCTGGAAATTGGCTCAAAAATTCTTTAAAACGTTTAAAACTCAAATAAATTTTCTTTGGCCGAATTTAATTTAAAAATAAATTATTAAAAATAATATAAAACTTGTTAAAAATATAAAAGTGGTCAAATAAACTCCAAAAATTATGAAATAAATATCGTGGTGTCCGTGGCGACGAATGTGAGCTAATTAAGAAGACGGATCTCAGATTCGACGTCGGATGACGAAACCAAAAATAGAAACGTCTCCCGTCAAAAGTGAAAATCGTCACGTCTCATCGAGTAAGTTTAAATTGTGGGAAAACGACTCGAGAAGTGTCGTTCCAAGATAGTGCCCCTATTTAATACTCTCAGAGACGTTCACAACGGCATATCACACGAAAGTGTTCGCAAACAACCAAATTCTAAAACAAACACGTGCACAGACAAAAGCACGTGCACGAACATCGTACAACGAAAAGTGGTCGTTACATCCTCCCCACCTTAGAATAAAGTCCGTCCTCGGACTTTCTAATATAGCTAGTCGCTCTAGTAACTACCCATTCAAGTCATAATAATTTAAACCAGGTATAGTCATTACAAGTGCTTATATATGCACTAAGTAGTCAAACATTTAACACTACTAACACGCATATTTATATATATATATATTCACGTACGTTATACATTAATACCTATTATAGACAGTCAAATTCATACATGTATTTCAATCATATATATAAACATACATCTCTTATATAACTACTACTCACAAAACAATGGTTCAGTTACTTATATAAGGATAGTCTCACTCTTAGCCAATACAATCATCGCTCTACCTATAGGTAGCTACCTATGCACAAACATCAAGGGTATACTACCCTCTAATATTCGTCCAATACCAAACATCTCAACACATATAGTCACACCATACCACTATTAAATCAAATTCACCATATATATAATATACACTCACCACTTCTATAATTTCATAATATATATAGTCATTCAAATGCATTCCAATATTTCACCATACATTCACATTACGTACGGTCCTATAACTGTATTTACGACACGCCACATATATCTGTCATCAAGCCTATAACTAAGCACATACCTACCCGTGCATGGTGCACACCCATACACGCTAACATTTCATTTACATACACCAATCATACCATTATATAACTAGCACACAAACACACCTAGTTTTAGCTAGTACACATACGTTCACACAATAAGTCCTTAGCAAATAACTATACCACAAGACCAGCACCTATAACTATATACTGGCGTAGCGACCCACAATCATGTGCGTAGCACAGCCAGACACAAACACTCCTATCACTATACATACCTCAAACATCGCTATATTCACTACAAACATACATTCAATATACTTAGAGTATACCCACTCAAGCTTGAGTGAGACTCAATACACATATTAGAATATTCTATATACGTAACACGACATTCATACCTATACCAATACCATTCCAATATTTATACGTCTACTAATACAACCATATACATTCCCTAGATCAATCACACTTAATATTTAGTCAGGCAATACTCACGTAGTTCAATCATTCTATATACCATAATAATAATACAGACATCAGCACACGTATATTTATAATACACTCCCTAGTACATGCATACGTATTCATGGTATAGTCTCATACACATGTAACATATATATTTATATATTCACACCATAGCCTACTACCTATAATTAGTATACTAACACATTCACACATACATAATTAAGATGTGCAATAGTCGTGTATACCTCACGGTATGCACGCATGCAACATCCCGCAAGAGCAAGCAATACCAATCAAAATTATACTCATACTTCCATATGTATATCACCTATATACTCAGGCATCAAAACATAACTACTTATGTCTAAACACAATTCATACTCACATACGAGCACACACTCATACGTGCTAATATATATGGGTCACTCAATAGGCCTACTTACTTAACTATACATGCTCTTATTAGTATCCCTACTATCATACACATAGCTTTTCCAATCATTTACTTCAACCATTATAAGTATCTCTAACTACATACACAACTTAGATATTTCGACGCTAACTCTAACACACCCCGGCATCCCTAGTATAGTATAGCTATCCACGCAAAAATTCTATAACTCCTATACCACGACAACCTCACAAGGGTCCAAGGGTCTACTACAACTAAGAGTTGACACAGACATTGAAGGACCCTAAGGCCTAGGCAATAAAGAGAGATCGAGAGCGTGACGAGGGAAGGATCGATAAGCACGAGTTCAGATAGGACGAATACAAGGAGACAGCTGGGTTAGACGAAACATAGACTCAATGGTGCTGTTTAGGTCGTGGGAAAGGGAGATGTAGTGATGCTTAAATAGGATACAGAAGGGGAAATAGGGTGAATAGCATAAGCTAAAATATGTGGATTTTGAAAACTGTCGTTCTTCAAAAGTTGAAATCCCAGTCTGAAAAGAAATATTGGAGGTCGATAAAACGAGTTGTTCAAAATAAGTTTGAGTCGAAAATTCATAATAAGGGAAAATGTTTTATTAGCTTATCTAAAATCATTAAGAAAAAGAAGTAAAATCATTTACACGAATATTAAGGACATGGTTTAGAAAATTTTAAACGTCAGTAATTTAATATAATGTTGTCAAAAAAGTTTTTGAAAGTTAAAGAATGAAATCAAATAGCGGAAGAATTTAAACTCATGTTAAATGCTTACAAAACTTTTAGGCTATGGAAAATCAATATTGAAACTTCTTTTAGAGAAATCAGGAGTTGTCAAAAATAAAACTGGTTACACTAAGCTCTTAGCGTACAAGCACAACGAGCCTGATACGGGTATAAAAATAATTGAAATTCAATTTGGTTTAGAAATTTTCTAAAAGCGTGTATGGTGAGCGGAAAGAAAATTATAGTAACTTAGCATAATAATTATCAAGATCGAATAGTAAGTCTTTAAAATCAAATCAGGGAGGGTCTAAAGCAGGATGTGGTTATGAAAATAGTAATTTTGCAAAAATCTGAAGTAGCGAAAACGACGAGCAAGTCTAACTTGCTGAAAGCTGAAATTCCATATGTCACAAAATTACAAATCGTATTGGGAAAAGTAAAAGTACGGTTCAGAAATAAATTAGTATATGAAGGGGAAACACAATTACATAAGTACGAAAAACATAGGCTGGGAAAAATACTATAAGCTAGTATTCAAAAGAATTCCAACAGGCGTTTTAAAATTTTAAATCAATGAAGGAGGATGAAATATAGGTATATTAAAATTTTGAACAAAATTAAACTTAGTGGAAGAGAAGATTGGAAAAATACTTCCCGAAGGTTCAAGTTTTGCAATGGCGATGTTTGAAAATTGACGACGATCGTCACGGGGCGATCTCGTGAATTGAGGCAAGGAAATTGGTCGGATGATCAAAACATTCATACGCCTAGGATATGAATCAGAAAAGGCTACGGGGAAACTCCCACGGTCAACCAACTAAAGATTAGGAACTAGGCGCTAAGACCTTCTAAGGGGCTGGACGGTAATGAAATGCGTTCAGCTTGGTCCGAAATCGATGAACCCCAAGCGAACGACTAAAGGAAATTCTAGAAGTCTAATATGGTCAGGGGTAGACATGAACCACTAAGGTAACTCCTACGACGATTAAATCAATTGCCAGAAGGGGGTCTAACTATCAATCAGAGGCCTCTAACTAGCAAGCACAGACGTCTAACTAAGTCTCTTACCACCTAGTGACCTTGGAAAACGACTAAACTCAGGGCTTATTACTCGGATGTTGCAATTTATTTAATGGACATTCCGTTATTATCGTTGTTCTGTTAATTCGCAATTGCAAGACCGGACCTGCATGGGCCACCAACAAAACCTGTCACGCCCCGCTTCCCAAAAACGTGGAGGCGAAGCGTGAGAAGGTCCGCTCAGACTTGAAGCTGCAAAGCTGCAAGTCCGATAAGCGTCAATCACTTTAAACTGCAGGTCCTTGCAACGCGAAACGAAACAAGGATAATAATAACGAAAGAGACAAAAGAACATCTCAGAATATCCATAATAATAAATCTCAACATCTCAGAAAAGCCACCGGCTAAAATGAAAGAGTCTAAAAGAGGCCCAGCATGGCCAACAAAAGTACAAAGTACAGAAACGAAGTAATGGTGCAAGCACCGACATCTAGCAGCAACCTATAGCAACAGCAACGCCAACAGTATCTAAAACTGGTCTCCGGTGTTTACGAACTCCTCGACGGACGTAGGCTCAGGCTCAGCGTCAGCAACACCTCAACCTCAACAACTATCTCTGGCTCAGGGTCTAACATGTGTCACCCAAAGAGAAAGGGGCACATGTCAGCAAGTCTAAAGGACTTGTGCAAGTGAAACTGAAAGTACAAGTAAAACAACCTAGCAGTTCTAGCATGATGCAATGACATGGCAGTTTAAGTAATGAGTGCAGCAGGAAAAGTAAAGTAAAGTAAAGTAAAGTACGAGCATGGCATGACATTCACAAGACAAGTACAAGACAAGGAAAGTAAGCACCTCGTGCACAGAGATTCCGTCCTTTGGCTAGAGGGCGGATCAGGCCACTCCTAAGCTCAAGTGACCGTTTATCCCTACCCCTCCACGTGTATCGGGCATTGGTTTCTGGCCAACACATGAGGCCCGCTTCTGGACCACGAGCCAGGAAGTGTGTGAACAAGTATGGCGTAGGGGTGCACCTAGCCGGAAACACGGAAACACGGATTGTACAAGTATGTTGTAGCGTGTGCTACGATGCAACAATCAATTTGGATGACATGTAGGATGCAATGCATGGCAGTTAAAAGTGCGTACAGTTAAGGAAAGTAAACGTGACAGTTTAGCATGCATGAATGACAAGTTTAAGGGTTGGATTTAGCTTCGTTGTCAAGCTAGATCATTTAGGTGACGGATCTAGTTTCGTTATCAAACTAGATCAAGTAGGCGTCTAGCCAGCTATCATTTCACTGACTAGTCTCTTTTACGCTAAAAGCAAGGAAGTGGCCTAAAAACATGGCCCTACACAAGAGTTGGCAAGTTTCACTTGCCTGCAACTATCACGTCAAGAAAACACCGTCCAACGAGTCCAAAGTCACGATTCCTACGTGCACAAGTCCACCGGCCTACATCCGTTTTATTAATCTTGATTAGTGATTTCTAAAACATTTAAAATACTTTAAAATACTGATTTTTAGTCTTGATTAGCATGCAATTGGGTTGGGGGTCCTAGGGGTGCAAAGCGTTACCTCAACACGACGCGAAAGCTACACCGGCGTCGGGTAGCGACGCCGGGGGTTGGAATAATAGATCGCGCTCCAAGTCCTGATTCCAATATATATTCCTCGCTGGAAAATTCAGAGCTTCAACCGGGGCGACGGTTCCAGATTCCAAAGCTCGCACGTGCGACGACGGCCTACGACGTGCGACGACGTCGTACGCGGCAAGTCGTCGAAGAGAACACACCTAGGTGGGGCCCACAGCAGTCCTAGGGGCCTTTGGGGGACCCACAATAACTCTAGAGAACTTGGGGGGCCCACGGTGGCAAGCGATGCGACGGGTGCGGGGTTGCGACGTATGGCCATCGGTCGTACAGCCTCGGTGCGGGGAGCTCCATCGGTCGCTGCGGGGGAACGGGCTTGTGCGACGCTTGGGGTGTGCAGCAGTGCGGGGCAGCGCTTGGTTCTCTCGGTCGGAGCGGGGGAGGCCATCGGTCGTGCGCTGCGGATGCGAGGGAGCGGGCGCTGCAACGTTGCGATCGTTGCAACGTTACGGAGGCGGGCGATCCGCTCGGTCAAGCTCTAGCGGATGCGGGGCGACAAGGCGGGCGCTGAGCGGGGGCTTGCAGCGGGCGGCTGTGCAGCGGGTGCGGGGAAGCCTCTCGGTCTGACCGAGAGGAATCTTCGGTCGGAGCGGGGAGCGGGGTGGCGACAGCAGCGGGGTGCGGGGCTTGCTTGGTGCGGGCGGTGGCCTCGGTCAGGCCGAGGGAACGGAGCGGAAATCTTCGGTCGTGCACAGGCGACGGCTGCAACGTTGCTACGATTCGTCGCAACGTCAAATTTGAGGTTTGGAAGATGCTAGGGCTAATTTCTTGCGAAAATAGGTCTTCTTAAGGGTTGTTTATATAGTGTAGATGGGTTGACTTGGTCTAGGGCTAATCCTAATGAGAATAGGAGTTTAAAATAATTTAAAATTCAAATCTAACCAACTCCATCTCACCCAAGGATTTGACCTGGTCCAAATGAGCTGGAAATTGGCTCAAAAATTCTTTAAAACGTTTAAAACTCAAATAAATTTTCTTTGGCCGAATTTAATTTAAAAATAAATTATTAAAAATAATATAAAACTTGTTAAAAATATAAAAGTGGTCAAATAAACTCCAAAAATTATGAAATAAATATCGTGGTGTTCGTGGCGACGAATGTGAGCTAATTAAGAAGACGGACCTCAGATTCGACGTCGGATGATGAAACCAAAAATAGAAACGTCTCCCGTCAAAAGTGAAAATCGTCACGTCTCATCGAGTAAGTTTAAATTGTGGGAAAACGACTCGAGAAGTGTCGTTCCAAGATAGTGCCCCTATTTAATACTCTCAGAGACGTTCACAACGGCATATCACACGA
Source organism: Scilla litardierei (assembly GCA_030789695.1). Classification (NCBI taxonomy): domain Eukaryota; kingdom Viridiplantae; phylum Streptophyta; class Magnoliopsida; order Asparagales; family Asparagaceae; genus Scilla; species Scilla litardierei. The sequence goes on along the minus strand of CM061142.1, from coordinate 691,541,920 downwards.
AAGTGTTCGCAAACAACCAAATTCTATAACAAACACGTGCACGGACAAAAGCACGTGCACGAACAACGTACAACGAAAAGTGGTCGTTACAGGAAAGCAGGGCGTGACAGGTTTTAGTGGTGGCCAATGCAGGTCTTGCTCGTGCAAAATACTCTAGAACAACATGGATAAGATTACAATCGTGATCCTCAAGGAACACATTTCCTTCAATCACCTATCCTATTCTTGTTCATTAGAAAATCCTAGTCCTAAGTTTCTTAATCTTTAGTCGACCCAAAAAGTACAACCTTGATTTTGAATCTTCCTTAACATTTCATGCATATGTTAATGCCAATGAAGATAGGATTGAAATCGAATTAAAATTTCCTTCAATCCCTATGTTAATGTTAATGTTAAGGAAAATCATAGTCCCAAATCGATGACCATAGAAATCCATCCTAGCGGATTCACAAATCCTTTCCTTGATCATAATTACATTCTTTTCCTTATTAGAGATTCACGGCGCCTCTCTCCGAAACGTCCATGTCATCATATTTCTACTTTCTGTTATTCATACTTGCTTTCAGTTGACTTAAATTCATTCTTGATTTTAAAAATTTCTTTGACATAATCTTTTAACGATTTCTAACCTGTCATCCACACTCATATATTTACTTTACTTCCTTCATATGATAAACTTCATTTTAAACCTTGCTTTTACTTCACTATTTCAATATAGCGTTTTCCTTTCTTACTATATTACTAGCATATTTCAAAACAACCGATCATACACGAATTTAAATACTTTCTATGCTAAATAGTGTTGGAACTTATCCAACTAAGTTGGATCTTAATCCAACATTGGGCTTATATGCGATAAATAATTATATAGTGCTACACTGCCATATTAAAGCCCAATGTATAAGTGATCTCATTTATTAAGTTAAGTGGGCTTAAATTAGTCAGGTAGGTTGTGGGCCTTTATGTGTGGTGACTATTGGGCTTCAATTTGTTGATGGACCGAATTGGAAACCCTAGGACTATTGAGATTTGAACTGCATGCTTTCATTATACTGGTTGTTTCAGACTTAAATGGACATGTTATATTAATGTTGCTTGTTAGTGACAATTTACTATCTGCCTGCTGTCAAATTAACTACATTGAACGGGGGATAAGACATAACCCTCGGGGTATATGTGAAACCATCGAATATAAATGGGGTGAAACCATCGAATACAGATGGGTGAAAGCATCGAATACAGATGGAGTGAAACCTAGTCGATGACTAGACAGACACGTTGGGTGGGGTTGATTCATGTAGTAGGGTTCGTAAATGTGGCTTGAACATCTTACGGCTACCTCTATACCACACTAATGGAGGCAAGCATCTTGGCCATCTTCTAGGTTAGGAATGGCAAGAAGCGTCACGGTTAACCCCCGATGATAGGGTGTATCAAGAACATTTTACTTACCCAGACATGAACTTATCACGAGCACAAATAACTGAAAAACATTCAACTTGCAAACTACCTTTACCCTGTTTGAAATCCAAATCATGTGATAATCATTGTTTAATTTTAAGTATTAATTTTCAGCATGCTCACATCTTTTGTTAAATTTATTTTGTAACATGCTTTTATCATACAATGTCACTACACTGCTAAATTCCTTTTAATTATTTAAATGAAGTTGATGCTTAGGAATCTATATGAGTAACCCTCACTGACGGGCATTGTATTTGTGTTTTAATGCAATGTCTATCAGATTCTGATGACATTTTTACAGATCCTAGTTGCAGCGTAGCGTGACCCACAAGTGGCAGGATTCTCCCAGGAAGATACTTTTAGTCTGCATTTCCATTGTAGTTCCATTTATGTATTATGTATTGTAAGAACCATAAAGCCTCACTTTCTTTAAATATTGTTGTATTCCATTTCTGAGACGATTGAGATTGCAAATATAAATTATCTGCGTTGTTTTGAGTTGCATGCAAGAACCTGCAAGAATTCACACAGATGATTATTGTGTTAAGTCAAGGAGGGAAGAAAAGAAAAAGTACATCCTCCTTATTTGCACATGCGGACCCGCTCGTGTCCTTGCTCCCAAGCATAATGGGAAACGGGGCGTGACAGTCCTTGATATACCTCAAATAACACCAGCAAAGACAACTTGCCCTTTGAACAAGAAGATGTTGTCTCAGTCTCGCGTAACGATATGATTTCTGGACAAGTACCGGGACCATCTGTCAGGTCATTATCCACAGAAAATTTATTCAACTCTCATGTATTTTAATTGTATTTAGTTTTGGGTTTAATTTGGATAGGTCTTTACCTCAATTGAAAAGGAGAGATCGAGAACAAAAACAAGGAAACATATCTCGATATATGACTCCTAACAGTATACTTGATATACCTCAAAGCACACATGCATTACCAACTTTTACTGTTGAACATGAAGATGAGGTCTCAGCCTCGCAAAATGATATGATATCTGCCCAAGATGCTGAACCATCTTCCAGGTTATTATATATACAATCTAATCTACTTTAATGTAATGTAAATTTATTTAATATTGGTTTTATATTGGATAGGTGTTTAGCTCAACGTCTAAGGAGAGAACGAGATCAAGAACAACAAAACATATCTCGATATATGAATCCTACCAGTATACCTCAAATAACACCTCCAGTCACAACTTCTCAAGCTGAACAAGAAGATGATGGCTCAGCTTCTATGTTAGTATGTAGGTCAACTCATCATAGAGGTGGTCCACTAACACAGGTTGATTATGGTCGATATTATCTTGGTTTAATGAACATTCCATGCCCTCATTGTTCATCCTTACACTGGTTGGATGAACGGTTGTTGTGGTCAACTTTGACAACACATCTTTTTGGAACATGTTGTTTGCAAGGAAAAGTAAAATTGGAGAAACTTAATGAACCCCCTCCAGCACTTCGAGAATTATATAATGGTGACAGTGAGTAATCAAAATCATTTTGAAAGTATACTCGGGAGTATAATGCAGCTAATGCATTTACCAGCCTTGGTGCGACACTGGATCAAAGATTGATTGCTGGCAGAGGCCCGAACATATTTACTATTCATGGAGAATTACGCCATCGAACATGATCGCTTCTGCCACAACTGGATCAAACAGTAGTTATTGTCAACTTTACATATATGATCCGGATTCTGCTACAGAGTTACGAAGTAATAGAAATCCACATTTGAGAAAGGATGTCTTACAAATAATTCAAAATTGTCTATTGGGCATTAACCTATTCATTCAACTATATTGTCAGGCTTATTCTGTTTTAGCTCAAGCAGATTTATGCGGTCATGATCTTCCTGTATATCTGCATCACAATTCAAACAAGGATCGTCGACGTTATAACCTCCCAACCGTAGATGAGATTGCGGTTATTTTACTAGGCGATGGTTATCGACCTTCCGGGATACGAGATATTGTTTTACATCTACGAGGAAATAATCAATTAATGCAAATCAAAGAGGCTCATCCTGCATACTTACCATTACATTACGTCTTATTATTTCCTGATGGTCAGCTTGGATGAGAACCTGAGTTGAAGCAGTAGGATCCAGTTCAAAACAAATCCTCAAGTAGACGCCTTACCATGTGTGAGTTTTATAACTGCCGTCTGTTTGAAATACATAATGAGTATTCTTCAATTTTGAGAGCTGAAAAATTATTCCAAGAGTTCATAGTTGATGCTTGGGTAGCAACTGAGCAACATCGTTTGACATTCATCAAACTTAATCAATGAAAACTCCGCTCAGAGCTATATCAGAGTCTTGCAGATATGGATGCATATGCCAGATGTGACCAAATTGGTTAGTGCATGATACTTCCATAATTTTTCACTGACAGTGCACGTCACATGTTTGAAATCTTTCAAGACTCAAAGGCTATCACACGTTATAACCAGCACCCAGATATTTTTCTTACCATGACTGCAAATCCAAAGTGGCCAGAAATTACGTCGGCTCTACTACCAAATCAAAAGGCTACCGACCATCCAGATTTAGTTGCACATGTATTTGAGTTAAAAATAAATGCTTTGATGAAGGAGATTGATGTTAATAATGTATTTGGAAAGAAAGTAGCACAAGTATTTACAATTGAATTTCAGAAACGAGGTCTTCCACATATGCATGCTCTTTTCTTTCTTCGTGGTCTAGATAAGATTCATACATGTGATCAAGTGGATAAAATTGTTTGTGCTGAATTTCCTGATCCTGCTCAAGATCCTGCATTATTCGATACTGTGTCAAAATGTATAGTACATGGACCATGTGGTGCTCGAAACCCAAATGCTTCATGTATGAAAAATGGTAAATGTACTAAGAAATACCTTCGAAATTATGCAGATGCAACAACCATGGATCGTGATTGATATCATATTTATCATCGTCATAGTAATGAACATCTATATACTATAAGAGGGCATCAGGTTGATAACCGAGATGTTGTTCCGTACAACATGTATCTCTCAAGACGCTTTAACTGCCATATTAATGTCAAAGTTTGTGCTGGGGTAAGATGTGTGAAGTACATTCACAAGTATATTTTTAAAGGTCATGATTAGACCACAATGGTTTTGGGCGCAGTAAATGAGATCCAACAATACCTTGATGCAAGATATATTGGACCACCTGAGGCAGCTTGGCAAATATTTGAGCATCCTTTACATCAAGAGCTTCAGTCGGTTCAAAGATTGATACTTCATTTACCAGGGCAACACTGTGTTATTTTTGATCCAGAAGAAGATGTAGATGCAATAAGGTCTAGGACTGAAAACGAGAAGACAACTTTGACTGAATTTTTTATATTTTGTGCTTTACATGAGTCTACGCATGATCTCACATATCAAGAATTTCCTCAAAAGTTTGTGTGGCATTCGTCAATAAAGGTCTGGGCTCCAAGACAATCTGGATATGCAATTGGCAGAATGTATTTTGCATCCCCTAATTCTAGTTAGCGATTTTATGTATGGTTGCTACTAACAGTTGTTAAAGGGTCAACATCGTGGGAAAATTTACGCACATTCAATACTATTGAGTACCCTACATTCAGAGCAACATATATTGCAAGAGATCTTCTTGAAGATGATTTCGAGTGGAGACAATGTCTTTTCGAGGCTTCCATTATGAAAACGGGATATTAATTACGAAGACTGTTTTGTATTATTCTTATTTCGTCGATTGACCCCTTTGCATTATGGAATGAATTTTCAATGCACATTTGCGATGATCTTCCACATAAACTACACAATTTATTTGCAATTTCTACCCTAACTCAAGGCCAACTTGCAGATTATAGATTATTTCTTATCAATGAATAGCTTGAGGGTACGGTAAGTGTCTATCTGACTTTCCACCAATGCCACTTCTTGCTGGAGATTGAAATGCAATTGTTGGAAATATATTGTTGCATGAACATCAGGAATTTATAAATAAAGCAAAACAAATGGATGCACAAAAAGACATTGATTGCCTCAATGTTGCACAGCATAACGCTTATTCAGTAATTACTTCATCCGTATTTGAAAATAAAGGTACTACATTCTTCTTTAGCGGAGGTGCTGGAACTGGAAAGACTTTTTTGTACAATGCACTGGCAACAATGTTGCGTAGTCTTGGAAATATAGTTATCACCATCGTGTCATCCGGTATTGCATCATTGCTACTTTGCGTAGGTCGGACTGTACATTCCACATTTCGAATCCCGTTAGATGTGCAAGATAATTCAATTTGTAATTTTAGCAAGCAATCCATGCAAGCACAATTATTCAGAAAAGCAAAACTTATAATATAGGATGAGGTACCTATGCAACATCGGCACTGTGTTGAGGCAGTGGATGATCGTTAAAAGATATTTGTGATAACAACAGAGCGTTTGGTGGTATTACTGTTGTTCTTTGTGGGGACTTTTGACAAATCTTGCACGTCATACCAAAGGGGGTTCGAGAAGAAATTGTTGGCGCCTCATTGAGACGATCAGTATTATGGTGCTCTGTACAAGTTTTGATATTGGATGAGAATATGCGGTTAAATAACTCATCTGTTGAGAATACAAATTTTGCAAAATTTATTTTGAAGGTATTTTATTTCAAGCCTAATTCAATTTTACTTACTATTTTTATCTTAGCCATTCCTTAACTTATATTATATCTGTATAAGTATTAGGTTGGGACAAATTTTACAGAAGTGGTAAAACTTCCTTCTAACATATTCAGGTGCAAGGATTTAAACTAGTTAATACTTCGAATTTATCCGCAGCTTGATACTGAAGGTGCAATGACTCCGGCATACCTTACTAAACGAATAATTCTTTCTGCACGGAATGATGATATTACTTTTATAAATGTTGCCGCATTAAACATTTTTTCGGGAAAAAAGATTATGTATCTAGCTGCAGACAAACTGTCTGAAAATTAAGAAACTGATCCAACCATTATAAATCGATATCCAACTAAGTACATAAACTCTTTACATCCTCCGGGGTTGCCACAATTTAAAATTGATCTTAAGGTTGGTTGTCCTATTATTTTATTACAAAATATTGCACCTAAAGAAGGGCTCTGCAATGGCATTCGATTGATGGTTGTCAGATGTGCATCACGTGTCATTGAAGATCAAATTTTAAATGGTGATAAAGCTGGTTGTTTTGTGTTTATTCCAAGAATATCTTTGTCACCATCGGCTACAGAATTACCTTTTCATATGACAAGAAGGCAATTTCATGTCCATGTGACATAGGCTATGACAATTAATAAAGCCCAAGGACAATCTGTAAAGTTCGTTGGAGTTGATTTATGGACCCTAGCTTTCAGTCATGGACATCTTTATGTGGCACTTTCAAGGTGCACATCTTTTGATCATGTATGTGTCCTTCTTCAGCCCAACATAAATAACACAGTAAACATTGTTTACCCAGAAGTTCTGCTATGATTTCCAATGTATGATAAATATTGTATGTTAGGTTTTTAAATTTATTTATTTACATTGTTTTATTTATATTATTCGTTTAAATGATCTTTTAAAAATTATTTATCGATTGTTGTCTAACATGTAGGTATATTATTATCATACGTTGCCAAGATTTAAAATGTGGAAACACATTAATATATATGGCAGGGTAAGAAATTTTTTCATTTACTACATTTCATTGCATGACTTAATAGTTTTCAATATGCATAGTTTGATAAAATATTGGATTTTATTTTTATATAGATGGATGATGATGAAGATTTGGCAAAAACTGTAAGTCTCTAATCATAATTCTAAATTATATATTTTATCAACTATGTTTGCTTAAATGTTTTTGTTCTCATAAGCTCTGTTACTTAAAAACAATCACATAAATATTAAGCTATGTGGTTATATTGGATTTTGGTTTGATAAGGTATGCATACCGTTACAAACGTTACCATTTTGCCATTAAAATTTAGTTACTGTTTATTATTATTATTATTTTCAGCAAATTGCTAAAAGAACATTACTTGCAACGTCGACAAGTTACATTGATGACAAAGCAAGCTGCTTTTTCCGAGGTAATTTAAAAATCTTAAATTTTGTTTTCAAAATATCCTTTTTATTGACCATCCAAATACCATTTTTGTTGTAGAATTGGAAGATGGTTCTTGCCGAACTTGCTTGGTTCCACAAAGCACGACATCCACCACTCCAACTGAAAAAGGTACATAAATGTATAACTTTTAATTTTTTTTCATATTATCAATATATATTAATTTTTCTAAGAAATTTATGTTCTTAAATTATCTAGGTTATTGCTCATCCCATTAACGCTCCACTTTGGATTGAGATTGACACGTCGTCTTTTTATAATGTGATGATGAAAATGTTTTCTGCTTAAACATGAGGAAGGTAATAAAAGTGAGTTGTATAAAGTAATTTGATATATCTTAGTTTCTAATTTTTCTATTCTAATTTATGATTTTATTTTTTATTTTCAGGACACACGACCCTAGCTTCATATGTAAATTTTGTTGGTTTTAAATGCCTATATGAGAGATGGTGTTTCTGCAATTGGAATGCATGGTTGTTCATTCCAAATTGTATTTTTGTGTATATTTGTACATAGTTACGGGTTTCTTCTTTTTGCATATAGTTTAGGCTGTGTTATATTATAATTCGATGTAAAAAATATTGTCTTAAGTACTGTTTTGGTGGAAAATATGATTTGGGGAAAAACCCCCTACAAAAAATCACTGAGTACGACTATCTCCATTGTAGAAAGAAGGAAAATTTTATTAATATCTTTGTCTCAATGATGTTTCTTATTTATTTCTTAAGAAGGAAAATTTTATTAATATTTGATTCTAAATTTCGTGTGTTCTCTGATGGTGAGGACATGAGCATCTGCAGCCTATTTACTACCATTGGAAGCAGGTGTGTTTATGTAACAATTCAAATTTTATTCCCTTCCATTTATAAGAAAGAGGCTATGATTAGGGGTGGGCAAAAAAACCCAGTTCTGTTTCCGAACCCGGTTCCATACCCGAATCCGGTTCCAAATATCCGGACCAATCAAATTTGGATTCGGATTCGGGTCAAAAATTTCAAACCGATTTTGATTCGGATCGGATTCAGAACTGATACTATCAAACGCTGCCCGACTCGATTCTGCTTAGAATTTTGAAACAGATTTCTCAAAAACATTATTTAAAGCCCTTGCTTTCAAAGCCCCCACCGATGCGGGATTAAATCCAGAGCCTTGAGTTCACTCTATTGTCCACTTCGTCTTTTTCAATCCATGTCAGATCTATTGCTCACCGTGCCTTCGAACCCCTAGGCAAAGTGATCTCAAGGCCGATCCATGAAGACGCGTTTGACTTTGCCATCGAGAAGAACATCTACCACATCTCCGAAAAAATCTACCCCGGCTCTGTCATCTTCTCAATGGAATTCGTCAGCGTGGCTAAGATCCTTGAAGCATGGGGGTACGAGAGCAGCCTTGAGTTCGATCTGTTGCCCACTTCGCCTTCTTCAATCCATAGCCCATTTCAGATCCGTTGCTCACCAACCCTTTGAACCACATGGAGAAAGTGATCTCAAGGCCGATATTTGAAGACACGTTCGACTTCTTCGTCGAGAAGAACATCCCCCTCATCTCCGTCGAAATCTACTCTGGCTCAATCTTCTCCTTGACGAAATTCGTCATCAAGATGTTGGATTTGATGCTGCATGAGGTGAGATGGCTCAAGGTTTGCTTTGCTAACATGAGCCAGTAGACATTGGAGGTTGAATTGAGGAGGATACTAGCTTTTGTGAGGAAGAGGACAAGGGGTTTGCATTTGAAGTGTTAGTGGGTTCTTGGATACGCGGATGATATTAATTAATTAAAATCTTTGCAATGCCCGATTTCGTAAACACCAAACTAATAAAAAAAAGTATAAATATTTTGCCCTCTGAGAGAAAGGGGGAGGGATGACCTAGACGAGGGAAGAAAAAGTGACGGAGCAACATCAAGAATGCAGGGGACGGCAAAGACGAATCTGATGTTAGCAGCAGCAGCGAGTGAGCTATTTGGATGGATTAGTCATTGTTTAGTTAGTACCACATCGAGTAAATTTTAAGAATCATTGTACTATAAGTTAGGGGGTGTGTGAGTCACAGTTGCATCTGAGGTTGGGCATGGAGACTCATTTGGAAGCGCGAAGCTATTTGGTGGATGCGGTTCCGGTTTCGGAATTGATTTTCTGTTTAAAAATCGGAGTCTGATTATTCGAGATCCGATTTAGTAGAATCGGATTCGGAATTTTTTTACTGTTCGAATTCAAATCAGATTCGGATTTAGATTTCTCAAAAAATTAGGTGTACCCGTTGCCCACCCCTAGCTATAATCTTGGTTGCTGGAATTTATCCTAGGTTGCCTTTTTGGTGAAAATTTTTAATTCAAATACCATATTGGGGAATCTCATATCCTTTTGTGCATTTTTAGCAAACGCACTGCATATAGATTCAAGAAAAGGAAAGAATCTATCCAACTTTTATTGCCTAGCCTTTGCATGGTTTTCGCATTTTAAATATTTACCAGTTACAAACCAACATAGAAAGAAGCAAACAACCAGTTTGTTATGTCATCATGACTATTCTTGAGTTGTCTACTGATAAAAGCAAAACACTATTTATGTTTTGATTTCTTGAATACAATGAAAAAACTATAGGTGGTCCATTATAGCTGCACAATTACCAGGAAGGATATGATAATAATAGATAAAAATGGAAAGAGGCTGAAATTATTTTATTAACACTTTGACGCATGCCTTTCTTTGCTTTGTTGTACAGATGTTATATTTACATTTCAATTGTAACCATAAGAATTTCTTTATGCAATTTGGTCCAGTAATCTCATCTCGCATGAATTAGCATTATTATTATTGTACATTTACATTTATGCATCACATGCCTTTTTTTCTTGATGTGTCGTACAAGTCTTATATTTACGCATCCGTCACAAACCCAAATCGGTAATCTCGCACTCTTTTGCTCTTAGATCACTTCTATTTATTAAGTTAATTCAATTTTTACTATGGTGTTACTACAGGACAGCGTGCTCTTGCGCCCAGCTCTATCTCTTTCTTCAAGTGTTGGGGAGTTAAATATGGCAATGTCGCATACTGAGACCATGATGCCAAAATCTACTCTTTGATCAGTTATCGATTTTTAACCCTATTTTGGTTAAATGTTGGGATAATTAACAATTTCTATTCTATTATTGTTATTATAAATTTTTTTTGTGAAATGATATTCAGTACTGACCGCCGAGGGTTTTGCTTCTTCGTTGCCGTTGCTGCCGCTCAAGCATCATCCACTGAGAAAAACTTTGGGTTAGGGTTTCATCGATCTCATTTGAGTTCTAACTCTAGCATCTCGGTTGCTCCGATTTACTTCACAGTGAGCGCAACACGCCATGTCCGGGGGCCATGGCATGCTTTTGCTCACCGTGAAGCAGATCATGGAGGCCTAATGACCCGTCCAACATCGTTGTTGATGGATTCAACTCCCTGCTCTCCAACCAAAAAAGGTCTATCCTTTTTTATCTTCAGATCTCTGCAAGGGTTTTTGTTTATGGGTGTTATCTCACCACTGGATCGTTGACCGGGGATTGAACGATCAACATGGTCAAGGGATCGGTTGAAATCCCTTGTCCCCGCCAAGCGTGCATGTACTTGATGAGGGTTTCTTGGGTTCTTACACCAGCTCCGAAAACGGCTGGCTTGGAGGATCGAGGACGAGCAGGCTCTTCGCTCGGGGTGCTTGGCCTCGGTCAGCGGGGTGCGAAGGGGTAGCCTCGGCACCTAGATGAGTGCTCGGCCTCGGTCAATCAAATGCGGAGGGGTAGCCTCGGTGCCTTGATTTTTTCTTAGTATCGGTTGGCGGTGATGCTTGTCGGGGGCGAGCGGGCTTAACGTCATGCGCGCCTTGCTTCAATGAGTATTGCGCTGAAGGGTAGTGGTCCTCGGTGCCGCAAGCGCACGGAAAAGTTGGGATCTCCAATCTATCCTAGGTTGGTTTGACTACGAATGTTTTATTGGTGGAGATGGCTATGGTATGATGTAATGGCAATGGTGATGGATGTCGGTGTCGGAGATAGAGAAATCGATCAAATGTCGATTCAAATACAGTATAATAAAAGTGTCTAGGGCTAGGGAATCCCCACTACGGACCGTCATACATCATTGTAAATAGTGAATCTCAATATTACTAGACTTGCATTGAGGTGAACTAGTCGTAACTGAATATAGAACCAAGCTCACGCTCTCGCGCTATTACCGGTCTATAGCAACCTAGATTAGAGCCCAATCTCTTGCAAACCCTAACCTAAGCCACTAGCATGAAGATCGACATCATCGTTCAATCGCTCCTCGAGCCCACTCTCGTGCAAACTCGAGTTACGATCTAGGTTGTGATAGTTCGTATTCGTCCAATCTCTTGCAAACGAATATGGGTATAGATTTACAATTAAAAATCCTAGCTTTGATCCAATCTCTTGCAAACCAAATCTAGAGAAACCCAATTGTAAACCTAAATCGAATATCTAGGCCTTCCCATCGATTAGAATCCAATCTCTTGCAAACCCCAATCGATGGAAATCCCTAGGTATCCGTAATAAATCAATCACAACCTAACCTCCTAGCATTTCTTAGCAATTTGGAAATTCATTCATCACAAATCTGAAATTAGATCCATAGGGTTCATCCCCATGCCCTAGAACAACCAATCTACTCTAGCATAGCAACAAGGATATAAGAATCAATAAAAATCATTGCTTGCATATAAAAAGATAGAAAAACAAAGATTCAAATAAGAAGAACAAAATACTTAGCTTGATGAAGATCTTCAATCCAAATACAAGCTTTTTGATCCAAGAGGGGGGCCTAGGGCATGGCCTAACCTCTAAAATAATCCTAAGAAAAACATATGGGGGCTAAGAAAACATAATGGGGATCCTCTCTAATGGTGGCTACAAAACCCTTATATATCCCCCCAAAACCCTAGCAAGAAAAACCCTAGAAAACCCCTCAAATTCGTGCCCAAAACAGCCCAAACCGCAACTTAAAATCTGGGCCCGCCGCCGACTCGGCCGAGTGGAAAATGTGACTCGGCCGAGTGGAAATTCCTGCACTGCAGCGTCAACTTGCAGAAATTCTCCAGATTTCATCCGACCTCCGATTGGAGAGTTCTTGGCGGCGTTGGAACCTTCATGAAGTCTACTATCCATAAAAAATATGATAAAAATACTTTGATTGCTGGAATGATAGCAGATTTCAAAAGAGTGGGAGGCTGTCTAAAAATCTGGGCGATGCGTGTCCTCGGCATCACTCGGCCGAGTGGACTTCTCTACTCGGTCGAGTGGGCTTCTCTACTCGGCCAAGTGACAGACCCTATAAAATTCCAGTAAGTCGGGGGGTCTTGGGGGTTCTGTCTTCGGAGGTGGCTCGGCCGAGTGGCTTTACTCACTCGGCCGAGGGGCGTTCGGTACTCGGCCGAGTCGGAACCGTCAAAAGCCTGTACATTTCCAGTAAGTCGGCCTCTTTTGATGGTGGATTTCCCATGCCACTTGGGCGTTGTGATCTTCATACTCGGCCGAGTGGGATATCGTCCCTCGGCCGAGTGCACGCCCAATTCCTTCTGTTGGAGCGTGTCCGGTCGGGTCGGCCGAGCGGTCTTCTTGCTCGGCCGAGTGATATGCTACAAAGGCACATTCTTCATCTTTTCGCTTCCTCGTCGCTCCTACGACGTTCTTTCTTCTTCCACTCGTCTTTTATCGCTGATAGGTCCTCAATAAGTCCATGAGCGATGCTCCGTTACGCGTGCAAGTCCTTTAAACTCATTTTTGCTCCCAATTGCTCATATTTCCTGAAATCTGACAAAAACAAGAAATAGTGAAAAGTAACACAATATCATCGAATAATCGTGAAAATCGCAATATGAGCAACCGAAATGGCATGCAAATATGCAGAAAAAAGGTGTAAAATATGGACCGATCAGGTAGCCTCGGCGCCTTGGGATCTGCTCAACCTGGACGGATGAAGGAGATCGTCAGGGGGACCAGACCTTGGTTCTGGCCAAGTCCCCTCCGATGCCTAAGTCAGAATGGATCTGAAAGATACTTGGCGAGACCGGTACGGCTCGCAGGGAGGACGGTACGCGTATCCTCGAACCAAACTAGGGAAGGGAAGGCAATGTGGAAATCAAGGTCTTTTAGTAGAATACCTCCGTATGTCGGTATCTGGGATTAGGCATCTTTCTTCGTCCCCCCTCGAGTCCCTATATAGGGATTTTCCCACGATCGTCCCGTCTTTACTCCCCTCTATTCTGCACCCATGATCCACCTCCCCCCGGGCGCCTTTATGCGCCATGAAGGTGGGTCAATGGGGTTCCTTAATGGTCATTAAGAGGGAGTGTTTTGGGGAGCGGTTAACTCCCGTGATTGTGGGCTGACCGGGCGCACGTCCGATCGTGGCTGATCCGCTAGTGGGCCCTCACGAGGGTCTTCGATGGTTGGCCCAAACTCCTTTGGGGAGGCTTCTTCTTCCCACGTGGGCTTGGGTCGCTCGCTTTTGGGCCTCTCCAAAATGGTCGTATCAACTGCCCCCATCGCTCGGGCCGTTCGGATTCTGTCGGTTCGGTTCGGGTGATGTGACTTGTGTAGATTTTGACTGGCACGCCGGTCGAGACCAGGCCATTAAATAGAGGCCATCATGACGCAGCCCGTTTGAACTCCTTCGGGTGCGGAATTCGAAGCACCATCAGCCTCCAGATGCTACCACGCGCTCTCCTTCGGACGGTCCTAATTCTGGGATTACCTTTCATATAAAGACGCCGCCCTTCTACGTTCGATTCTTTTAATCCGAATCTGTTCTTGCAAGCTCCTTCTATCCCTCCATCGTCTTTCTTCCTTCAGATTCCCTCTAAGGTAACTCTCCATCTTCCTCATTTGCCCCACTCGATTTGTCCTATGGCGGCACTTAGAATAGGTGGTTCCGCATCGGGGTCTGGGGTTCCTCCGGTGCCTGAGTCAGGCGACCCCCCATCACCGAGGCCCGATGTCCCATCGGCGACATGTCCCGTTTCGGATAAAGGGAAGAGTTTTCTCTTCGTGGACCCGGTTGGTGGTGATATGGTTTAGGCGGAGGGAAGGTTCGACGTTCTCCCGGTGATCCTTAGGTCGTCGTCTATGGTCCCCTTCTCTATGGCTATAGAGATTAGGGAGAAATATCTGTGCCATCCATATAACGTCCGGATCCCTTTCAGCGACGAAAGAATTTGTTTCCCTAGGAGCTGGGAGGTCGGTGTCTACATCGATATGTTTCGCCTAGGGCTCCGCTTTCCCCTACATCCTTTCATCATCCAGGTCATGGAGTTCTTGATGGTGGCCATGTGCCAGCTGACCCCGTATTCAACTGCGGTGTTGGTTGGGTTCATCATGGTCTGCAGCATTCATCGCTTGGAGCCGACCCTGCCCCTCTTCTTCTTCTATTTCTGGGTTCAGACGATCGGCCGAGGGTTGTGGCAGCACATCCGGGCCCAAGCAGGGAGGGAGTGCTTGCTCGGCCTGCCCTGCTGGGTAGGGGACTGGAGTTCGAGATTCGTCTTTTTTGTTTTTACTAGTGACGCCGTGATCCTGATAGGTTTGGGGGGCTATGTCAATATGACTTGACGTTGTCCCTCTCAGAGGCCGATAAGGCAGATGTCCGGCTGTTGTCATCCCTAACCTTAGTGGAGAGGTCAGTCTGGCCTCTGCTAGATGACCTGCTCCTTAAGACCGTCATGTGGTCCCCCGGTAGGTGTCCTATTTTCTTTCTACTTTGCCTTTCGCTTACCCTGATCTTCTTTCTTTCTACAGAGATGGCGAGTCGAGAATTCAGCCATGATATCGAGGAGCTCATTCGTTGGGGATCTAGCAGAGGCCGAGGAAACCCCTCAGGCCATGCGCCTCATCGTGCGGTGGAGGACGAGATACGCCAAGTCGACCTGGTGGTCGGGAGGCTGGAGCCAACGTCCGCAACAGCACCGCCCGTTCAGGTCGCGGTGGAATCCCCTGTGGGGAGACCGTGGTTGTTGATCCTTCCAGCTCCGTCCGTGTCGAGGGAGGCAATGGGGGCGCTGGCCCGGCGCCTTGCATGCCCTTGGGTGGTCTCGACGGGGAGCGGAAGCGCCCCCCCCCCCCCCCCCCTCCAAAGTCTGGTGGGCCCGACGAGAAGAAGAATAAGAAGAAGACCGAGGAGGCCTACCCCTCCGTGGTTCCCGGGGCGTCGATCGTCTTGGGAGAGACCCTCCCGCTGGCCTTGGTGGCTGCCCCCGTCGACTCAGCTGAGCCGTCTTTGGTCAGAGCTGGGGGCGCCTTGTTGACTCTCCAGGTAGGTTTTGAGGTCACGCCTGGTGACTCGGTTTTCGTCAACTGGGCTGTGGCCACCCAGCTGGCACGGAGCTCAGTCCTTCCGAAGGACCGCTCTCTCCTGGAGAGAGTTCCTTTCGACCGACTGGCGAATAGTTTAGTCTGGCAGCTCCAGCAGGTTGGTCTTTCTGTCGCGCCCAATCCCGTTCTATGATTCCCCTGGCTCACTCCCCTTGTTTTACAGGCCACCGTAATGGCCATTGAGGTGCAGCACTGCACGGCCCACGTGACCAACCTCGAAGATTCTTTGGCATGGGAGAGCTTGAGGGCTAGGGCGGCCGAGGTGGCAGCCGAAGAAGCCCGCATGGAAGCTCGACATCTGCGACGTCGAGTGGATGTGCTCACCTCCGAGGTGCTGGATCTGCGGGGGCCTTGGCCGATGCTCAGAGGTCAGCCCAGGAGGCGGAAGAAGCATTCCGTCGGGAAAGGGGCGAGTTCTAGGATGAGTTGGGAGCCCTGCATCAAGCGCACCCCACCCAGCTTGTTGAGGAGGTGGAAAGGGGCTACGATGGGGTCCTGAGGCCGTGGATCACGGAGGCCCTCAAGGAGGCCTTCGATTCCTATGAGGACCTCTTGGCCCCTGGATCGTGAGGGTCTTCTGGGATTCCTTTTAGAGGTTTGAGGAGCGTGTCCGGCAGTCGCTCCCCCGACCTCCGCCAGATCCCGAAGAGCCTCCCCACTCCGAACAATGCGAGGTCACAGAGGATGCCTCATCCCAGGCCCCGACCCACTAGGCGACATTCCTCCATTTTTGTTCCCTTCCCCCCTTGCCCTGTAATATGGAACAATTTTTAGGTGTTATGTATAAAGAGTTTCGCGGGTCTTGGTACCTCTTCGCCTCCTATTATTTTCATTGTACAACATTTCTGTTCCCGCCGATTGCTTTCCGGGTTGTCTCCACTTCTGGCCTTCCCCTTGGTCGAGCTGTTTCACGGTGGGGGGAAGACCCTTGGTCTTCTGAGCCACATCTGTGTTCGATCTCGCTAGGGGGGTTGATCCCCTGATGTCCCTCCACCACCCGTCGTGTGGGCGTGTGATCCTCGGGGCACCATGTGGGTCGACTCGGTGGATTAGTGTCTCGGGGGTGCTCTTGGCTGACCAGCTATTATGCATGCTGCGGTTTCCACTCGTCCGTGATCCTCAGGTCGATCGAATGATCGCTTTGCAGGGGGCTCACCTCCAGTCTTAGAGGCGGTCGGGAGATCGGCCCGCTGGGAGAGCTACCCCCAGCCTTACGGCCGATCGGATCGTTTGGTCCGCTGAGGGAGCTATCCCCAGGCTTACCTCCAATCTACGTTCCGACCTACTGGGGGAGTTGCCTCCCAGCATTACGAACTGCCATGGTGATCTGCCCGCTGGGGGAGTTGCCCCCAGCCTTATAGTCGATCGGGTCGGTTGGTCAGCAGGGGGAGCTACCCTCTGGCTTATGTCCAACCACTGAGCCCAACTACTGGGGGAGTTTCCCCCAGCCTTACAGACGGCCCCGGTGATCGACCCGTCGGGGGAGTTGCCCCCCGCCTTATGGTCAATCAGATCGGTTGGTTAGCTGGGGGAGCTACCCTCAGGCTTACGGCCAACCGATGGACCCCCTTGCTGGGGGAGTTGTCCCCAGCCTTACGGACAGTCGGGTTGGTCTACATGCTGGGAGGCTACCCCCAGGATTACGGTAGATCGAGGGATCGGCCTGCTAGGGGAGTTGCCCCCAGCCTTACGGTCCTCCCGTGCGATCGACCAGCTGGGGAAGTTACCCCCAGCCTTATGGTTGACCGAGGGATTTAGCCCGTCGGGGGAGTTTCCCCCAGACTTACGGTTGTCCCGTGTGATCGAACCACTGGGGGAGTCACCCCTAGCCTTACGGTCGACCACGCGATCGGTCCGCTGGGGGAGTTGCCCTGAGCCTTTCGGCTGATCAGTGTAATAAGTTTACCCCTCGAGGGGAGAGTTCCCATTTGCTCCGCGGTCAATCGCCTAGCTAGATACGGTGAGAAAAAGTAGAGCTGTACTAACACGGTTTTGTAGAGGAATATACCCTTAGATCATTTGTATTTGATGCAAATGAAAATTTAAGCCTAGATAGGGACTAATTTGCATATGATGCAAAAGAGATTAAATGTGTCTTAAATTGTTTAAGACTATATTTAAGTAAATAAACGCGTTGAAAAGGTTACCTAGATGACGGGATCGTCCCGCTCTAAACGCAGGTTCAAACCGCGTCAAAAACGGAGTCCAAATGCACAAGTTATAGCCAAAACAAGTCAGCCCAAACTGTTGGGCTGAAACCAGCGAAAATGGAGGCCCACCAAGCCCGAATTTTCTGGTTAGGGTTTTTTGAAACCTGGGTTTTTCTTGACGGCTACGTTTCTAAGAGAAGCATGACTTTTGGCTAACTTTGGACAATTGTTTGAAGGGTCAAACGGACTCGGATTGACGAGCCGTTTTTTCCTACGCGTTCACCATTGAACCCTCTTTGATTTGGTAGGTTGTACCAACATTGAAGCTCAACGGTGAGGGAGTTAAAATTCGAGGAAGTTTGCCCTTTGTGAAAGACAAACTAACTTGATTTAATTAATCCCAAATTAATAGTCCCACCTCGGTTGTGGAGAAAAGGGGAGAGTCAGCCGCCTCTATAAATAGAGGCCCTCCCCCTTCCTCATAACTCGTCCCAAGCTCTAGATCTGAGCGGCTCTCGTAAATGTTGGAGCACGCTCGGATCTAAGCTAAATTAATATTTCTCCTCTCCCTATAAATTTCTGCATTGCTCCTGAGGGCTCTAGCAAAGCCGCAAACGAGTTCGGATTCAGATCCGAAATCTAGGCGGAGGTTTCACTCGCGTGAAACTTTCTTCAGCACGTGGTTGGCTCGGCGACACGGGATTGATCGCCTCGGGATGCGGAGCGGTTCGAGGAGCGGTTCGGGGAGCGGTTCGAGGAGTGACTCGGCATGGGACGGGAGGGCTCGGAAGACGGTGCGGAACATCTCGCCTGCTCCAGGGTTGAGATTCCGAGTATGTGTTTATTAGCATTAGTTTAATTTAATCGCAGTAGGCTAGATCCTTCTTGGGATGGTCAGACACATCCCAAGTCGGCATAGATCTTGGATTAGCGTCTTGGACCTTAGGGTTAAATGTTAATTAGATTAACATGTTTATTTTCCGCTGCTTTTCTATCTATGTTCCGTCCGACTTAGGACGGGCATAGAGTTTTTTTGCCCTACGGGTCCCAGAAAACCCAACAGTGGTATCAGAGCCAGGTTTGTGTTACGATCTAGCCTGCGATTTTATTAAACATATGAAATGCTTTTAAATACTTTTAAAAATGTTTTTAAATTTATGAGATAAATTTTAAAAATGTTTTTGATGTTTAAAAATCTATGTGATAAATTTTTGAATATGAAAATTTTTAAATGACGTTTTAAAATTTATGTGATAATTTTTAAAACTAATTTTAAATGTTTTAAAATTTATGCGATAAGTTTAAAGTGCCTAAAAATTTTATATGACAAATTTTTAAGCATGAAAGTTTTTAAAATGATGTTTTAATTTTATGAGATATTTTAAAACTGATTTTAAAGGTTAAAATTTTTATGCGATAAATTTTTTAAAGTAGCATGCAAATTTGTGATTTTAAAAACAAGTTTTTATGAGATAAAAATAAAATATTTTAAAATCATATTTTAAAATTTAAATGTTAAATTTATGTTTGCATGCTAAAATTGTTTATGTGATAGACATTGGTCTATTTAATTGTTAAATAGGTGTGCACTATTTTTATGCGATAAATTAGTGTAGCTTTATTTTAATGGCTAGTTCTTCTTGTCCCTTATTTGATAACACAAGACAACCCTTTAGGTTAGCCATTAAAAATGATTAAAATTTATTACTTGAATTTTAATGACATGCTATGTTTTAATAAAACTTTTAACAACCCTTTAAGACCTAATTCATGATTAGGGTAGTCCTTTTAATGAATCTTAATTCTAATTGTTATTATTAATTCTCATTAAAGGACTTCGCTTTTGGCGTTGTTAATAAAGTTTATTAAAATCCTAATAACGATTAGGATAGCACGTGAACCTTATAGTTGATAAGGTCGTAATAAAGGTTATTAAACAAATCCTAAAATTTTGAATATAAGGATGCAACATGTCTCCTCAAGATCATAAGCGACTTTGGGTAAAAAACGATAGGGAGTCACATGTGATGTGATTGACTAAGAGTTAGTCTGCCAATCATGGAACCAATCAACTTGTTGAGCCTCCTCAAGGTTGTGATGTTCAGGATGATTGGATTCCTCTTTCACTAAATTTTAAATATTTTAATTCGATTAAATCGTTCGTTATTAAGCTTTGAAACGATCGTAAAAATAGTGGGAGGATATAGATAGATGAATGTCAATCTACCTATATTTAATATTGAACATATGCTAAACTAGGGCAAGACTATGTTTACCGAAGGAATCGAAATATAATATTTTAATGGAATAAGTTAACTGGTCAAATAGGTTGATTAATTGAATATCAAGCTAAATTCTAATTGATAGAATCAAAACTATATTCTCGTTGTTACGACCTAAAGATCGTAGGAGTCCGACTCCCGCTCGGATCCGCTAACATACCCCATTAATTCACCTTTTCACAAAAGGGCCGCCACCCCGGAAATCCGAAGCTACATGGGAACGGGCGCACCTCACAACACCCCCCCACCCGGCCGAAGCATACGACCGCAGTGGCTCAACCCACCCGGGGCAGTGCGCTTGGGGAGCGCCCGGACAGCACCACGGGGCTTGCCGACATAGGCACGGGTGTATCCTTCCTTGCCAGCAAACCATAGCCCGCGACCAAACGGGAGGCACGGCCGGGCCGGACAACCCCCGATCTGGACGGCCCATCTGATTCCCATGCGCCCCGACGCCAGGGATAGCGTAGCCCAACCTTTAGTTCATCACCAACGACAAACAACCTAGGATAAGGACACGACTGACACTAACGCCGCCCAACCATCTGACAAAGCACCCCCTGGCAGCTAAGCCCCTTGACAATTAATGCTCTCGGCCCTGACACCCTGACAAAAGTGCCCCTGGTCGTTGCGCCGTCTGATAAAAGCAGGTCAGGCACTCCTGTTCCTGACGTCCTTGTCCGAAGCTTCCACTGACAACCGAGCCAGCTCAGCACGTCTAGTTAGCATGCCAGGTCAGCCCCGCCTAGTCATCTCCCGTCAGGTATAAATACCCCCTCTCCTCTCACGGTGAGGGGGTTGGAAAATTCTCTCTCAATCTATTAATCACACACGAGGGCGAAGGTCGTCCATATCTTTGCTCTCCCACCTATAGCTCGCCACGTACGGTCGACACACCGTCAGTCCGACCGGCGTGCCTAGCCCCCGTTTTAAGCCCTATTACTGACTTAGGCATCGGAGGGGCTAAGGGTTGGACCCAAACCCCGTCCTTCTGACGAGTTGCTCGTGCTGCAGGAAAGCTCGCCCCTGGGACAACGTCAACTTCGGCCTCCTGCCATCCAACCTTCCTCTGCCGCTTCCGGTGTGATTCGACCCCGTAATCACCCCCGGCGACAAGTCCAACCTCTGCACCCCACTAATCACTTGTTAAACAGCCAACCTAAACCCTCTTCTTCATATAACCACCGTGCCCTTGGTTCTCCACAATACAAATTCATTGTACGCGAGTTCCACCTCGTAACAATTGGCGACGTCTGTGGGAACGAAGGGTCACACCCATGTTAGACTCCATGCCGATCTCTCGGAACCCTAACCGTGGCAAAGATCACGTGGGTCAGGAACCGCTCTCTCTGCTAATCACCCCGGCGCCCGACCCCCTTCTGGGGATGGGCACCGAAATTGAACATACTTCGGCCCCCGCCGTCCAGAAGAGCTTCGAGGCCGTCACTCAGGCCAGGGGAGGCTATCCGGCGGCGGGAACGGAGCCTCAGCACGGCCCCTCGGAGCCCCAGAACGTGAGTCGGAATCTCCACCCTCAGTTCGAGGAGGAGGGGGAGAACAGGGGGCTCGTCGAGGAGATTGCGGCCCAGCAAAGGCTCCTGGAAGAGGAAGTGGAAGTCGCGCGGCGGTGGAGGCACCTGGGGGAGGCGACCGCCACGCAAAGGCGTTTGGATGAAGCGGCCGAGACCGCCCAAAGGGCCTACCAGGACGAGGAGGCCGCTCGCCACCAACTCCGCCTCATCGTCGCGGAGCGCGAGAGGCTAAGGAGGGAGAACAGGAGCAACCGAGAAATCATGGATGTAACGGCGACGGGTCGGCGACCCGGGGACGGGCGAGACCCCTTACTGACCAGGTCCCCACCAGGCGGAGGCGGTCCACATCGCCTACACCACCCCTCCGATTCCCTGCATGAGGAAGCCTTTTGTCGACAACTGCGCTTCCTCACCGCCGAGCGCGAAAGGCTTCTTTGGGAGAATCAAGAACGGATGGAGGCCCGAGGGGAGCTGGCCAGGAGGCGCTGGCGCTGGGAGAACCGTAGCCCGCAACCCGTCGAATCCTCGACCCTGGGAAGGAGCCCCGCCAGACGACCGTCGGGCTACTCCCCGGGGCCGGAGGACCGTCGGTGGCCGAGGCGCGACTGAAGCCAGACCCCCGAGTGGCGGAGAGGGGATGCGCCAGATCGCCCTGCCTATCCGGAGGAGGCCACGCCGCTTGCACGGTGGATTACGTCCGCCCCAAGGCCCATAAGGTTCAAACCCCCTCACTTGGCCACGTACAATGGGAGAGGCGACCCCCTCACGCACGTGCAGCAATACCAGGGGGCGATGGAGGCACAGGATGTGGATGAGGCGTTCATATGCCGACATTTCTCCCAAAGCCTGAGGGACACCGCGTTGGACTGGTACTTTGGCTTGCTCGCGAGATCCGTTGGGAGCTTTGGCGAGCTGTCCCACAAGTTCTACCAAGAGTTCCGGGCCGGGCGGACGAAAAAGAAGCCCTTGGACTATCTTAGCACGATAGTCCAAGGGGAGGGAGAGACAACGGGTAGATACCTCCGCCGCTTTCAGGAGGAGAGACGGGCGGTGGTGACATGCGGCGATGAGGTGCTTATGCTGGCCTTCAAAACGGGGTTGCG
Source organism: Scilla litardierei (assembly GCA_030789695.1). Classification (NCBI taxonomy): domain Eukaryota; kingdom Viridiplantae; phylum Streptophyta; class Magnoliopsida; order Asparagales; family Asparagaceae; genus Scilla; species Scilla litardierei. The sequence goes on along the minus strand of CM061142.1, from coordinate 691,518,901 downwards.
GACTCGGAGCCTCCACAAATCCCTTCTCTGGGATCCGCCGACCGACTATGAGGTGTTGGTTGCTATGGCGGAGAGGCACGCGTTGGCCGAAGAGACTCTCGGCGCAAAGGCCCTATTCCCCCCGGCGAAACCATCCCAAGGCGAACCCCGGTCACACCCTCGGCCGAGGCAGGAAGAGGGGCACCGAGGTCGCGACCAGCTGGCCCGACCAGGGCGGAAACTGTCGGGGCCTCGCCCACAAGATCGCCCTGGCCCGGCGCGCGAGTTTACTCCAGCGCAAGCGCTCCCTCGAGTCGTCCCGAGACAAGAAGGTCCCCTACGAGCACATTACAAGCAACTCAATGCCCCCATGATGGAGGTGCTAGCCGCAACAGCAAGGGCCGGGTTACTGCCGGAGCCTCCCCGGGAGATGAGGTCGGATCCGGCAAAACGGGACCTCCGAAGATACTACCGTTATCACCGGGACCACGGTCACGACACCGACCGTTGTTACACACTTAAAAGAGAGATCGAGCGGCTGATCCAGGCGGGCCACTTGGGAAACTTCGTCACGGGTAGGCGGGTAGCAGAAGGAGAGAGAGACCCCCGGAGGAGCGGGGGCCGGAGCCGCCGGTAAACCGCGATCGGGGAGAGCCACGCCCCCCGGCGGCGATCATGCGAATTGAGATGATAAGTGGGGGGCCGTCCCCGGCGGGGAAGATGCCCGTGATCCCGGGGGCCGGTGCCCGACAGGTGATGATGACGGGCGCCGGCCGCTGGCCGAAGCGGAGAAGGACACACCGACCCCCTATCACCTTTACCGAGGGAGACCGGCAGGAGGTGGGGAGCCAGAACAATGACGCCCTCATCGTCGAGGCTCAGATCGGGGCGGTTGCTGTTAGCCGGCTCCTGATTGACACCGGTAGCTCCTGCGACATCCTGTTCCTGTCAACGGTCGAGAGGATGGGGTGGGGGCGTGCAGACCTAGAGCCCTGCGCGGGCCCCATTGCCGGCTTCACCGGCCATATGATCCCCATAGTGGGGACGATCACCCTGCCCATGACTCTGGGGGAGGAACCGAGGGTCGTCACCAGGGGGACGCGTTTCGTCATCGTCGATGTCGCGTCGGCGTATAACGGAATCATAGGGCATCCATACATGATGGCCATCGAGGCGCTCCCCAGCCTGCAACACCGGATGATGAGGTTCCGGACCCCACGGGGGGTGGGACAGGTGCAGGGAGGCCGGGAGGGGCCCGCGGACCTCGACCGTATGCCATCCCGGCGTGGGAGCCCGAGGCGGGCCCTGACGGCTCTCATCCCCGACGAGAGGGAGGACTTTTGCGACCAGCGGCCGACCCCGGCCGAGGAAGTCGAAGAGGTTCCCGTGGCCTCGGATGAAGAGAGAACCGTCTCCATTGGGACAAAGCTCCCGGCCGCCTTGAGGACGACCCTCGTCGCCTTGCTCCGGGAAAATGCGGACATATTCGCATGGTCACCTGCCGACATGCCTGGGGTTGACCCGATGGTGATCTCTCACAGGTTAAATGCGGACCCAGAAGCCCGACCGGTCCGACAGAAGAAGAGAAGTGCGGGTGGAAAGAAGAGGGCGGCCGAGGAAGAAGTAGAGCGGCTCCTCGAAGCCAAATTTGTTCGGCCGGTGGACTACCCGGACTGGCTTGCCAACGTCGTTCTGGTGAAGAAGCCCTGTGGAAAGTGGCGCATGTGCGTCGACTTCACCGACCTCAACAAGGTGTGCCCGAAGGACAGCTTCCCCCTACCCAGGATCGACCACTTGGTGGACCAGGCGTCCGGCTATGAGTTGTTAAGCTTTATGGACGCCTTCTCGGGATACAACCAGATACCGATGGCGGAGGAGGATGAGGAGAAGACGTCTTTTGTCACCGATAAGGGCACCTTCTGTTACACCAAGATGCCCTTTGGACTGAAGAACGCCGGGGCGACCTATCAGCGGATGGTAGACCGAATATTCGGCCCTCAGGTGGGGTGAAACTTGGAGGTCTACATCGACGACATGCTGGTGAAGAGTAGAAGGGCCCCCGACCACCTCGCCGACTTACAGGAAACTTTCCAAAGGGTCCGCCGGTACAACCTAAGACTAAACCCCGCGAAGTGCATCTTTGGCGTGCAGTCGGGAAAATTACTAGGCTTCATGATAACGAAGCAGGGGATCGAGGTGAACCCCGACAAGGTGACGTCCCTCGTCGGTATGGCGGAGCCCCGGACGATCCGGGACTTGCAGCGACTGAACGGCCGGATCGCTGCCCTGGGGCGATTCTTGTCGAAATCTGCGGAGAAGTCGCTCCCCTTCTTCAGGGTCTTGCACAAAGCCTTTGGCGAAGCTAAGGACAAAAGGAAGGTGATCCCGTGGGACGACGACTATGCGCGGGCATTCGCGGAGCCGAGGGCTTACATACAGAGCCCACCACTCCTCGCACGGCCGGAGGAAGGCGAACCCCTAGGGTTGTACTTGGCGACCAACGAGGAGGCTGTTAGCTCCGTCCTAATCAAGGAGGAAGGGGGGGTGCAGCGCCCTGTTTACTATGCCAGCCGGATCCTCCGGGAGGCGGAGATTCGTTACGGCCCTATCGAGAAAGCCGCCTACTGCCTAATCACCATAGCCCGAAAGCTCCGACCCTACTTCCAGGCCCACCCCATAACCGTCCACACCGACATGCCCCTCGAAAAGAACCTGAAAAGACTGGAGCGGTCAGGGAGGATGCTCAACTGGAGCGTCGAGCTCAGCGAGTTTGACATAACGTACAAAGCCCGGACGGCGATCAAAGGCCAGGCGCTGGCCGACTTCGTGGTGGAGTGCACCACGGGAGCCCTGCCGGGGGACCTGATAGAGCTCCCATCGGCGACCGCGTCCCCGCGGGGAACCGAGATGGGTGAACCCTCAGTGCCCTCCCAGGTGACCGTGGGCGAATTGTGGACCATCCACATCGACGGCTCCGTGACGGGGTCCGGGACAGGAGCGGGCATCGTCATTCAGACCCCTGACGGATGCTCGTTGGAATACGCCCTGCGCTTCAACTTCCCGGTAACCAACAATGTCGCGGAGTACGAGGCCGCGGTTAACGGGTTGAAACTCGCTAGGGCAGTGGGGGCGACGAACGTGTTGCTCCTAAGTGACTCCCGTCTCGTCATCCAACAGATCCTGGGGAGTTTCGAGGCCCGAGAAGAAACAATGAAGCGGTACTTTAGGCGCATCCAGATCGAACTCCGCACGTTCAAGAAAGCGGACGTCCGGCACCTACCCCGTTCCAACAACCTCCGGGCGGATGCCCTGTCTAAACTGGCTTCCTCCTCGGCGGCCGAGATCGGGAAGGCCATCTACGTCGAAAGCCTATTGACGCCAACCATTGACGAAGGAGAACTGATGTGCACGGACACGATGACGTCATGGATGACCCCCATTATGAAGTACTTGGAGACGGGGGAACTGCCCGAGGAGCGGATGCTGGCTAAACAGGTGGAGAGGCGGGCCCTGTCATTCGTGCTCCTCGACAGAGTGATGTACCGACGCCGCCGCGCCAATTTCGACGTCCTACCCTACCTGAAATGCTTGGGCCCAGAGCAGGCTGAGCAAGTCATCTGCGAGGTACACGAAGGCTTCTGCGGAAACCACCATGGCGGGTGCACCATCGCCCACAAAATAATGCGCCAAGGGTACTACTGGCCGACAATGATCCGGGACGCAGTACGGTATGTCAAAAGGTGCGATGCGTGCCAGAAGTTCTGCCGACGGACAACTGCACCTTCGGCCAACCTGATGCCCATCGTGAGCCCGATCCCCTTCGCCAAGTGGGGACTCGACATCCTGGGGCCTTTCCCAAAGGCCTCAGGAGGAAGGAAATATCTAGTCGTCGCCGTGGACTACTTCACAAAGTGGGTAGAGGCAGAGCCGCTAGCGCGGATCACGTGGACGGACATGAAGGGCTTCATCTGGCAATCCATCATATGCCGCTTCGGGATTCCCCTCTCAATAGTCACGGATAACGGAAAGCAGTTCGATTGCGAAGGCTTCCGCGATTTCTGCTCGGGCTGGGGGATCAAACTCCAGTTCGCGTCAGTCGCCCACCCACAGTGCAACGGAATGGCGGAGGCCGCGAACAAATGCATCTTGAACCCAATGAAGAAAAAGGTGGACGTCGCCCTGGGGCATGGGTCGACGAGCTGCCAGGGATCCTATGGTCCTATCGTACCACCCACAAGGCCTCGACCGGAGAAAGTCCCTTCATGCTAGCATACGGATCGGAGGCGGTTGTTCCCATGGAGATCGGCGAGGAGACGCTCCGGCTAAAGCTCTTCGACGAAGAAATCAACGGAGAGGGACTCGGCCTAAGTCTTGAATTGATAGACGAGGTAAGAGACCGGGCCTTGACCAGCCTCGTCAAACACAGCCAGAGGATGGCACGGTATTATGACTCCCGGGTGAAGCCGCGGACTTTCAGGATCGGCGATTTGGTCCTCAGAGACGCCACCTTCCGCCCCGAGACTGCACAGCGGGGAAAGTTGGCTGCTAAATGGGAAGGCCCCTACACGGTCGTCGATATTGTCGGACCAGCCACATACATCCTGGCTACCCCCGAAGGGAGCAAACTGGCCCACCCTTGGAACGCAAAGCATCTGCTAAAATTCTACCAATAGTTGTGAGTTTTTCTTTTTTTACGTGCAATATACGCATTTACCCGTTTTTCCCAACATTGTTGGTCCTACACAAGTTCCGCAGCGCCAAACCTCCGAACCTCTGGGGCAGGGCCAACCCTAGCCACCCAAACCAGAGAAGGGCACGGGCCGGGCTACACGCCCGCTCCCCCCCTCAAGACCTCTGGGGCAGGGCCAACCCTAGCCACCCAAACCAGAGAAGGGCACGGGCCGGGCTACGCGCCCGCTCCCCCCATCAAGACCTCTGGGGCAGGGCCAACCCTAGCCACCTAAACCAGAGAAGGGCACGGGCCGGGCTACGCGCCCGCTCCCCCCCTCAAGACCTCTGGGGCGGGGCCAACCCTAGCCACCCAAACCAGAGAAGGGCACGGGCCGGGCTACGCGCCCATTCCCCCCCCTCAAGACCTCTGGGGCGGGGCCAACCCTAGCCACCCAAACCAGAGAAGGGCACGGGCCGGGCTACGCGCCCGCTCCCCCCCTCAAGACCTCTGGGGCAGGGCCAACCCTAGCCACCCAAACCAGAGAAGGGCACGGGCCGGGCTACGCGCCCGCTCCCCCCCTCAAGACCTCTGGGGCAGGGCAAACCCTAGCCACCCAAACCAGAGAAGGGCACTGGCCGGGCTACGCGCCCGCTCCCCCCCTCAAGACCTCTGGGGCAGGGCCAACCCTAGCCACCCAAACCAGAGAAGGGCACGGGCCGGGCTACGCGCCCGCTCCCCCCCTCAAGACCTCTGGGGTAGGGCCAACCCTAGCCACCCAAACCAGAGAAGGGCACGGGCCAGGCTACGTGCCCGCTCCCCCCCCTCAAGACTACTGGGGCAGGGCCAACCCTAGCCACCCAAACCAGAGAAGGGCATGGGCCGGGCTACGCGCCCGCTCTCCCCCCCCCCCTCAAGACCTCTGGGGCAGGGCCAACCCTAGCCACCCAAACCAGAGAAGGGCACGGGCCGGGCTACGCGCCCGCTCCCCCATCAAGACCTCTGGGGCAGGGCCAACCCTAGCCACCCAAACCAGAGAAGGGCACGGGCCGGGCTACGCGCCCGCTCCCCCCCTCAAGACCTCTGGGGCAGGGCCAACCCTAGCCACCCAAACCAGAGAAGGGCACGGGCCGGGCTACGCGCCCGCTCCCCCCCCCCCCTCAAGACCTCTCGGGCAGGGCCAACCCTAGCCACCCAAACCAGAGAAGGGCACGGGCCGGGCTACGCGCCCGCTCCCCCCCTCAAGACCTCTGGGGCAGGGCCAACCCTAGCCACCCAAACCAGAGAAGGGCACGGGCCGGGCTACGCTCCCGCTCCCCCCCTCAAGACCTCTGGGGCAGGGCCAACCCTAGCCACCCAAACCAGAGAAGGGCACGGGCCGGGCTACGCGCCCGCTCCCCCCTCAAGACCTCTGGGGCAGGGCCAACCCTAGCCACCCAAACCAGAGAAGGGCACGGGCCGGGCTACGTGCCCGCTCCCCCCCCCCCCCTCAAGACCTCTGGGGCAGGGCCAACCCTAGCCACCCAAACCAGAGAAGGGCACGGGCCGGGCTACGCGCCCGCTCCCCCCCTCAAGACCTCTGGGGCAGGGCCAACCCTAGCCACCCAAACCAGAGAAGGGCCCCTCTCTCAAAGACCTCAGGAGCGGGGCCAACCCTCGTCACCCAAACCCGAGAAGGGCTATGCGCCCGTGACCCTCGAAAAACCAAAAGAAGGCAGAGACACACAAACCGGGACGAAATGGCGTCAGACCCCGGGTAGGCGGCCCCAATGTGACTCGACGAAACAAAAGGACGCTCGAGAAATACGCCGCCATTAATGATAAACTCCAAAAGAGGATCCGTAAGAGCCACCTGGCAAAAGCGGTTTCCCACGGGCATGAATTCGAGGAGCCCATTAATATGGCCAACTCAGCACGATAAATATGGGAGAAACCGTCAGCGAGATCTCCCTATAAAGACGCCACTCACCCTTCCGAAAGAAAGAGAACCAAGAGTCGGAAGACATGAGAAATCGCCACTTGACCCCCCCCCCCCCCCCCCCCCCCACCCACTGGGAAACGGGCCGAGATACAACGCCCTAACAAAAGAGAAGTCACCGGCCATCAGTGGTTCCCACCGCCCAGGGCGGCGGTTCCCGCAACTCCAGCACCTCCGACAGGATATTCCTCTTACAAACGGATCGCTAACAGGATATTCCGCTTACACAAGGGAAATCCGCCTTTCACACCTCTGTCCGCCCTAAACAAGGACGAGTCGGAGAAAGGTTGGCATCCGATCCCCGCTGGCTGGACAGGCGAGAGCCCCCACTGCTTGCCGGCCAGTACCTCCTCGCCGTCGACCTCCGGACGGGGACCTCGGAAAGGCTGCATCCCTGACAAGCCCAAAAGGCAAGTCATGGTGTGTCAGCCCGCCCCTGCATAATCGGGACCGAACCCTGCACAATCGGGACCGAACCCCGCCCTCAAACCCAAACCGCGAGGCGTGGAGGGAGATGACAAAGCAAGGGAGATGGCGCGGCCCGATCATCAAGGCCCCCCCAGGATGAAAGCCACAGAAAGGTGGCTTCCCTGGTGAACCTCCCTAGTGCGTCCACCGGGCCGAGGAGACCTTGCAACACTTCAGCACAGGAGGCGGTCGCTCACCTCTGCGCCAAGAACAACTCGAGTTAAAAAGGCCCACCCGGCACAGGGAGACCCCTAGATCCGGAGGTCAATAACCGCGGGCAAGGACAGCTCTATAGCCCCTCCTAGGGCCGGATCTAACCCCGCAACGGGCGATAATCTAAGAACTCATGTACAAGCTATAGATCAATTCTTATAAATTTAAATGAAAACATTCTTCCTTGTCAGACACGCTCAGATTTTTGGAGAATACCATAACATGAAGCTATCCCCCCGCCCGGTGCCGGGCGAGCTCGCCACCCCTCACGGCGTGAAAAGTAGGAAGGGCGCAACGCGCCCCCCAAACTAGCTTAGGACGCCTAGGAAGTCTACCCCCGCAGCTCGAACCCCGCGATACTACGCTTCGAACCCAGACCCCCCGCTCACTGAAAGTTACCGACAACTTTCGCTCAAAGGGGAAAGAGGTGAACTGAGGCCCGCCCTGCGTAGCCATTTCTGCCCGAGATCAAATGGTGATAGGGCAACACGTCTCATCCCAAACCTCTTCGACGACTCTCCGCCCTGCCCAAAGACAACACAAACCGTCAACATCCCCTTCCCCCAGAACTCGCGATCGGGGACAATGGAATGTTGGGGGCATAATTGGTGATTGTGTGACTCACGCAAGAAGCCAGGACACGTGACCCGGAACGGACCGGTCGCGAGTCAGAAGCCGCGAAACAAGCACCCAGTCCAGACAAGGCAGCACCCAGTCTCGTCAAAGCAGTGCCACGATGCGACTTGACGTAACGAAAGGACGCTTGGACAACACGCCATCAGCAACGACACACCCCCCGAGAGGCCAGAGCAGGCCACCCGTGTCGGATACCGCCAGGGAAAAGCGCTTCCCAAAGCGCATGATTCAGCGAAGCCCATTAATGGCGCCCGTCCCTCACATTATCCAGAGAAAAAAACCCCTTCTACAGAATCCCGCTATAAATACCCCCCTCCAGAAGTCAGGGGAGAAGGGAAGAGAGACAAAGGGGATTCACATCCCCTCACACCGAGTATGAAACAGCCCCGAGCGCCCCACCGAGCTACGAAGATGGCCGATAACCTCCGACGGGCCTCACTTCCCCCGATGATGACCGCCATAGCCCCACCACCTCCAACAGGATATTCCCCTTACACATGGGAGGCCCCGCCCACCAACTTTCCTCCTGTCCGTTACTGGATCAAAAGGCCGGTCCAGAAGGCTAGCCGCGGACCGCAACACCCCAATTAACACCCAGCCGACGGCGATCCCTACGGGGTGTCAGGGGGGAAACCCCCAACGGCTCTCCCAGCAGCACCACCACCGCCACCTCGTCCTCCGCCTCCCCCGGGGTTCCCCCTCGGTGCGCGGGATCCCGACGAGGCTGGGCAACCCTCCAGCACGACGACAGTGAAGCAGAGCGCGAGGAAGCGAGGAAAGGGAAAGGAAGAGGGTCAACCACCCCAAAGGGCGGACCGCCACAGGGTGGCACCCCTGGTTAAAAAAAATATTCCGGACAGGGACCTCGGAAAGGCTGCATCCCTGACAAGCCCAAAAGGCAAGTCATGGCGTGTCAACACGCCCCCGGACAATGAGGCAGTAGGAATTCGGCGGTCGATATAAAGGAAGACCATCCCGACGCAGGGATCTGCTCACCCCGATGGAGCGAACGACAAATGTGGACAACCCTCCGTCCCAACCGCCGGTTGGGCCACATTTTCCCTATTGTTGTAAATATCACCTAAATCTCTGGTAAAGGTTGATAAATAATATTCCCCCTTTCGAACCCCTCCCCCTAAGCCCAAGCGCACAACAGCTGGGAGGCCCACCGGGCACAGCACGGCTGTAATCCCGCGAAAACCACAAACACGTCCGGTAAACACCCCTCGACAAGAACCATAACATTCTCAAAAAGTTGAGCTCACCCTGAATCCGACCCAATAACCACCTACAACGGCACCTCGTTATAGGGCAACGCCCCACTTGGTTCCCACTCGGGAAAAGACCTCGCGATCCCGCTATAGCGGGGCACACACTCTACGGGAGCAGCAACCCCCCCGAGCCGGGATCCGAGTCCGAATCAAGTTAAAAGGTAGTGTTACGCCATTCGACCCGAGCCGGGCTTCCGCCTCACACTCGAATGCCGGGGGCAATTGTTACGACCTAAAGATCGTAGGAGTCCGACTCCCGCTCGGATCCGCTAACATACCCCATTAATTCACCTTTTCACAAAAGGGCCGCCACCCCGGAAATCCGAAGCTACATGGGAACGGGCGCACCTCACAACACCCCCCCACCCGGCCGAAGCATACGACCGCAGTGGCTCGACCCACCCGGGGCAGTGCGCTTGGGGAGCGCCCGGACAGCACCACGGGGCTTGCCGACATAGGCACGGGTGTATCCTTCCTTGCCAGCAAACCATAGCCCGCGACCAAATGGGAGGCGCGGCCGGGCCAGACAACCCCCGATCCGGACGGCCCATCTGATTCCCATGCGCCCCGACGCCAAGGATAGCGTAGCCCAACCTTTAGTTCATCACCAACGATAAACAACCTAGGATAAGGACACGACTGACACTAACGTCGTCCAACCATCTGACAAAGCACCCCCTGGCAGCTAAGCCCCTTGACAATTAATGCTCTCGGCCCTGACACCCTGACAAAAGTGCCCCTGGCCGTTGCGCCGTCTGATAAAAGCATGTCAGGCACTCCTGTTCCTGACGTCCTTGTCCGAAGCTTCCGCTGACAACCGAGCCAGCTCAGCATGTCTAGTCAGCATGCCAGGTCAGCCCCGCCTAGTCATCTCCTGTCAGGTATAAATACCCCCTCTCCTCTCACGGTGAGGGGGTTGAAAAATTCTCTCTCAATCTATTAATCACACACGAGGGCGAAGGTCGTCCATATCTTTGCTCTCCCACCTATAGCTCGCCACGTACGGTCGACACACCGTCAGTCCGACCGGTGTGCCTAGCCCCTGTTTTAAGCCCTATTACTGACTTAGGCATCGGAGGGGCTAAGGGTTGGACCCCAACCCCGCCCTTCTGATGAGTTGCTCGTGCTGCAGGAAAGCTCGCCCCTGGGACAACGTCAACTTCGGCCTCCTGCCATCCGACCTTCCTCTGCCGCTTCCGGTGTGATTCGACCCCGTAATCACCCCCGGCGACAAGTCCAACCTCTGCACCCCACTAATCACTTGTTAAACAGCCAACCTAAACCCTCTTCTTCATATAACCATTGTGCCCTTGGTTCTCCACAATACAAATTCATTGTACGCGAGTTCCACCTCGTAACACTCGTTGACATTAAAATGACCTTCTAAAGAACAGACTTAAGAAATATGATTTCATTAAGTTCTGGGTCCAACAAATAAATTCATGCAACATGTCACTCGTCTCTATATGAGGCAGCTTGAACATATAGGATATTCGAAGTATGTTTCTCCCTACAACATGTCGAGCTACCCTCAAGGTTGTATGGACAAACAATTCTGATCCGCAAAGTTCGAGAATTCGATCAAACCGTTTGAGTCGAATACGAGTGCATGAGCGGTGCAAGACTATGTATCCCAACCGAATCTTGAGACAAGCAACTTCTTGAGCTACACTCAAGATTGCAACTCTTAGGCCTTTGGATACATGAGATGCTTGCATAGCTATTTATTTATATTGGGCTATTTAATATCTAAATGTGATTTAGAAAAGGAAGAAGGCACTCCGGAAAGTCAATTGAGAAAGTTAGTTTAATTTGTCATTAGTAAATGCATAAGTAGGAGGAAACGAAAATGTGACATATTTTGATGTCACGATTTCGTAATTATTGTTATACAAAAGGTTAACACATTTTGACGAATGTCGTCACATTGCTTCTGAACCAATGAGTAATATGTATAACGATAATATATATATTAAATGTTAATATATATAAATACACAAGATAGTAGCAAACTTATATGGAAAAATAGACTAGGCCGTATCGAGAGACTAAGCTTCACAAGTCACATAAAGAGGGGTCTGACCTCTCGTATTATGAAGTCTACGGACACTTGTGAGTCTTATCCTCTTAGATAAAATGGCCAAAACCCATCTGTAAGACAGTGGGAGAATGAGTTGTCGAACTCAGTCTCGTACATACTGATGTACCCGAGTCTAGATTAACCGAAATAAGTTATTCGTATATTTTATTAAGACACGTGTTCTTGATGAAACACAAGTCTGATAAAATAAAGAACGAAATGACTAAAGTATTTAAACTAATTCGATTAGATCGAATGGTCAAATACTTAGCTACATAAAATCTTGCGTAATTAAAAGAAAATGTGATTTTCTCTCAGGTCAAGTCTGTTAACACATCGGTGCGTTAAAAGGTATGAATCACACTTAGTTAGACTTGGTGTGATCCATTGTTAGTGACTCTGAGTTAAGTCCTCCTTCTGGGTCATGTCCCAGACAGTAATGCCTAGGTTTTGATAAATGTTCTATGAGGACATATCAATAAGATATTCATTAAATCGATCATTAGAAAGTTGTATAATTACTCAAATCTCGTGAGACGAATTGTCAAGTTAGACATCATAACTGATGATGACTTAATCAACTTCCGGGATGAAATTCGGAGTAGTAACTCCGATTTAAAACTTGATGCAATCAGAATAGGTCCGTGTGCGTAAATAAATTTTGGAATTTAGTTTACGTGCCCAAGGAAAATGTTTCCTCTCATTTTCTGCAAGTAAATCTTTAAGTTGAAAGATTAGGAGCAGAAAGGAAATAGTGAAGTATAATCATATTGGTCGAGAACGGTTTTCATCTTAATTCCTATAAAACGGATTATAATGAAACCGTTTTTCGCCAACAAATGTGTACAGAACTACTCGGACCAAACTCGATGTAAACGCTTAAGTTGACCGTGAAAATTGGAGCATTCACTTATAAGTTCGTTTTTCTAAATATGATTTAGACGGACCAACTTATATGAATTAGCCAGATAGTTTTCAAGGTCAGTGGGAGCGTATAAATTACATGCGAGACATCAAAGGGATGGAACATATATTTTTAACAAAGTGATCAAAAGAGTTTGATACTTTATCAGAAATAAATATGAGCCATTTGAAATGACCATTAACTAATTTAAATGATTATCGTAAGGTACGATGAACTGGATGAGATCCAAGGAAATAAAATATTATAGATTCCGAAAGACCAAGTGAATTATTTGAATGAGATTCAAATGGTTGGTCTAACATGAACATAGAAACCCCTTAAGTCTATAGTGTAGACGGTTTTAGCAGATCCACTCACGAAGGCTCTACCACATGAAGTCGGGAAAACTTATGTGTAAAACGGTATTAGATACCGAGATAAATGGGTCTGAGTGCAAGTGGGAGATGTTGAGAGAAGATGCCTTCGAGGCAATCTATCTCTGTGTGTGAATAACACAAACATCTTGTTCGAAATAACAGTAAGCTGTTTGGTAAAAATTTATCTAACTTATGTTATAATGTAGTTAACATTAGATATTAACTTAGGTAAAGTCCTGAGACTTTATGCGAGGTCAAACAGGTATCGAGATGAGTATCTCGATCATGGAGAAATGTTTGACCGTCTGTAGCATAAGTCTAAAAGGGTTCGTGGTCGTAGATGTTTCGAGACAAGGATATCGAAACATCAGATAGACCATTGTGTCTTAGTCTTCACCGTTTAGCGGTGGCGATGATCTCATGATCGCTTGACTTGGCGAAGTCGTAGATGAGACACAGGTGCTCATTAGAGAATGAGTTCATTGAACAATCCACAAGAGTTATCATATGGTTATATTGACCAATCTGTCTATGATGACTCTGAGTGATGATAGGCTAGTTGGTCTTTTGACTTGAGGTCATTTTGACGAACCTGTGCGTGAACGGTGCCACTTAGATCAAATGACCTAGCTTCAAGGTAAGGCCTGTCGAAAGGTCTTTGATTGGGTGACACTTGAAGCGTATGAGGAGAGTAATGACCAAGAGAGGATTCGTCTCTCCCGGTCTATGGGAGTTAGTGTCGTAGGGTTAGTTCGGTCTTTAGTAAAAACTCTGGCCAGAGTATGTTGGAAGAAGTCCAACATTTTTTGACTAAAAGATCGATAGAAACTAACTGGAGTCAAGTTATTGGGGTTGACAGTTTGACCGTACCCTAAACTTGATCTACATGACATAGTTTAGACGAAGAGACTATAACTACGGAATTCATCACGGAAACAGTCAGGGTGGTCCCGACAATACTCATGTCAATGAGTCAACCACATAATGATGATTCCTGAAGCAGGGACGGCAACCACTGCTCGTGGTCATTGCCGTATAGGGCTTCGAGCCCAACCTGTTGTAAGGGTCAGGCTGTAGGGTCTCACACAGAGTACGACCTTCGTCTAGTAATAGGTAGAAACATTAGGGAGAATATGCATTTGATGCAAGGGATAAATATTGCAAAAGACGTTTGCAATAATCTCCTGCATTCGGGATAAATGATCCTGAGTGCAAGTGGGAGATGTAGAGGAATATGCCCTCAGATCATTTGTATTTGATGCAAATGAAAATTTAACCCTAGATAGGGACTAATTTGCATATGATGCAAAAGAGATTAAAGGTGTCTTAAATTGTTTAAGATGTTGTGAATGGAAATAACCAGAGTCGGTTAGGATTGCGGGTATCTTAGAGATACGTCCATATCTATGTATTCGATGTATCTACTCTCATACCATGCCTATAAATAAAGGGCTGGGGGTTCCTCCCCCAGTAGTTGATTCATAACACGTTATCAGCACGAGTCTCTAAAATTTTTCCTTCCCACAAAATTTTTTTTCCGTTCGTTGCGAAGGCGAAGGCGAAGGCGAGACGGGAGATCCACGAGCGCAGTGCAAGGCTTCCTCAAATCGAGCGTCGTCATCCGCGTAGGGCTTCGAGCAACCCGTCGCTATATCTGGATGACGGATATAGAGGTAAAAAATCTAAAAACGATATTTTTAAATCATACGTATGATTGACCCTCCCCAAGATCTCGCAAGATCGACAAGGGGATTATTTGTCGCCTTGAAAACGACAGACCATTCATCCCAAAAACACAATTTTTAGGGTTATACCCTAGTATTGTTCCACCGGCGGCTTGCCCCCCCCCCCCCCCCCCCCCCCCCCCCCCCCCCCCCCCCCCCCCCCCCCCGCCTGCAGCGAGGGGGCTGCCTCCTGCGCCGACCAAAAGGGGCGATTTTTACCATTCCCCCCCCCCCCCCCCCCCGCCTGCAGCGGGGGGGGGGCGCCTGAATACTGCCCGATGAGGGCGGTTCCGGCCGCCCTCTGCCCCCCCCCCCCCCCCCCCCCGCTGGCAGCGGGGGGCGCCGCTGATCCGCCCGAAGAGGGCGGATCCCACCGTCCTCTGCCCCCCCCCCCCCCCCCCCGCCGGCAGCCTGATCCGCCCGAAGAGGGCGGATCCCACCGCCCTCTGCCCCCCCCCCCCCCCCCCCCCCCGCCGGCAGGGGGGCACCGCTGATCCGCCCGAAGAGGGCGGATCCGACCGCCCTCTGTCCCCCCCCCCCCCCCCCGCCGGCAGCGGGGGGGCGCCGCTGATCCGCCCGAAGAGGGCGGATCCCACCGTCCTCTGCCCCCCCCACCGGCAGCCTGATCCGCCCGAAGAGGGCGGATCCCACCGCGCTCTGCCCCCCCCCCCCCCCCCCCCCCCCCCCCCCCCCCCCCCCCCCCGCCAGCGCGCCGCTGATCCGCCCGAAGAGGGTGGATCCGACCGCCCTCTGTCCCCCCCCCCCCCCCCCCCCCCGCGCCGCTGATCCGCCCCTCTGCCCCCCCACCGCCATCGGCGGCTGATAGGGGGGGGCGGCGGCGGCGGCTAAACCCTAGCCGCCCCCCCCCCCCCCAGCCAAATTTTTTTTAGAGAGAAAAAAAAATTCCCGCGGGCTTCGGCCCGCAGGCCATTTTGTTAAAAAAGGAAAAAAGTAAAAAAAAGAAAGAAGAAAAGGCGCCTGCGGCCCGAAGCCCGCAGGCCGTATTGATATATATATATATATATATATATATATATATATATATATATATATATATATATATATATATATATATATATATATGAGGGGGAAGGGAAAAATCTTCTAACAAGCCTTAATACGAACCTTTTGGGCTCAATATAAATTTTAAAAGGGCGTTCAAGGGCAGAAAATTCTTGAAAAATCACGGTAAAATACGGGCATACTTTCGGACTGGCAAAGGCCTTTTTGGGGATTTTTTTTTGGGGGGGGGGCTTTTGGGATGATGAGGGGAACTTTTTCCTCTGACAAAGAAAATGTTTATTTTGGGCTCTTAATCAATTTAATTGATTAAACCCATTTACTTTACAACCGTTGCATTGTAATGATTTCTCCTGCAAAAATCATATTTACATGCTTTGCATCTCTGGTATATTCTGTTGGATATTATATGCGTGGTTGTGCATTGTATTTAAAACTTAATAATTAGGAAGATCCTGCGACCGCTCTGCCGTTAGTAACCTAACCTAACGGTGTATGACGTTGCCCAGTGATCCAATAATTATTAAGTGTTTAAAATTATTTATCCACCTCTGCGAATATTAAATGCCTGTGATGCCTGTGATGAAAATGTCTGATGAAAATGTTGATGAGCACAATATTTCTGCATGAATTGCTAAATGTGGTTTTTAGATCGGCCGTCTAGTCCCACAGTTTATTTCCCGCACTTTTCTTTTATTTTTGAGAGAAATTGTAGTGAGGAATTTATGTAAATATCAAAGAAAGAAGACCAACTTCCATGGAGACGGAGGCCACGCTTGAAGATGGAGATATCATATGGGACCCACGGGGTTTCCAAAGTTGTATTTTCATTTTCTTTAAGTTGCAAATTTGTATAATTTGGACTGTGGACTTTTTTGGACTCTTTCTTGTGGGACTGGCCGATCCACACATTTAGTTTTTCGTTAAATATTGCCTTCGCATGAAAATGTTTTCTCTGATTAATTATTAATTCATGCATGTTTGTGCTCTGCTAGATAAATGGCTAATATTGCAAGCGTTAATTTCGAAGTACTGGAAGCATCAGGTAGAGACTATCTAAGCTGGCAGCTAGATGTAAAGTTTCACCTGCGGGCAAAGTCCCTCATCGCTGCTGTGACTGAAAAAGAAAATGTTAGCGATATAGAGAAGGCGCAATCCATCACCTATATTCGCTGCCATTTGGACAAGACCTTAAAGGCTGAATACCTTACGGTCGAAGATCCACTTGAGCTATGGACTGCCCTTGAGGACAGGTATAAACATCAGAAAGATGTTATACTCCCAAGGGCACGATATGAGTGGGAGAACATGAGACTACAGGACTTTAAGTCCATTGCTGAGTACAACTCAGCACTTTTTAGCATCACCTCATGCCTGAAGTTGTGTGGTGAGAATGTCTCAGAAGATCGCATGCTGGAAAAGACGTATACGTCCTACCATGAAAAAGATGCGATACTCATGCAGCAATACCGTGAACACAGGTTCACCAAGTATTCTGAGCTGCTGTCATGTTTACTCATGGCTGATCAAAACAGAGAGCTTCCTCTCGCCACTCACAATATGCACCCTCCCGGCACTGCCCCCTACCAGAAGCTCACCATTCCTCTTCCTTCAAAAAGAAGAGAGATAATAAAAGAAAAGAAAGACCACAAGAAGGGGGGTCAACAGAAAAATGCCAAGGGCATGTACAGCAGCAGCGAAATAATGAAAGTAAGCGGAAGTTCAGGTGGCACAGAAATGACAAAAATGATTCACCCCCACCCAAGAGGGAATGGGAAGACCAGTGCCATAATTGTGGCATGAAAAGCCACTGGTCCAAAATGTGCCAAACTTCGCAGCACCTCCAGGATTTGTATAAAGAGAACAAGAAAAATAAAGCTGAAACAAACCTGATGACCTCTGATGCTCCAGTCAAGTTTTCAGCTGACAACTTCGAAAATGATGACTTGCTCGATTAGCCTCTATTTTTATCTTAGCAATTTGTTTTGAGAATAATTTATGAGAGCATTTTAATTATGAAATTTGTTCTAAATGAAAATGTTTATCTGAATATGCATGTGCCTAACGATTCATCTTTTAATAGATGAAACTGCTCTCATAAATAATTAGTAGACAATAAACACGTACGATCTCTTTCAATACAAAGCCCAATATCAGGGCTATATTGAAGATCCAGGGAATGCAACACTGTTGCCCCCAAACGACACAAAAATAAAGGATGCACCAATCCCTCCGAATTCCAAAAGAAACTTTCTAAGTTTCAAGGATATCCGTTTCAACGGATTCCACTTAGAAACAGCAAATGTAAATGAAAAAAAAAATTATTACTGTATGCAACGTCTCAAGAAAAAGGAGTAAAATCCACACTTGAACGTTTTGAGAGCCTTATAGGCCTCCACCATACGAAGATTCGGAGAAAGGAAGCAGAATTAAACGGAGCACCTGAAGTGCCCGACATCAGCCGAGTTTTTACTCCGGTATGATGGACTTGGCCACCCTGGATTTGTGATGATGCATCGCATCTTATCCTATGGGTATGCCTTGAAGAACCAGAAGATTCTTCAGAAGGGAAAAACTAATTGCAAGGCCATCTCCACGATAAGTTGAAAAAGAATCTCCACGCTTCCTCAAAAAGAATACAAGGATATAGATGTGGATAAAATCCACCACCCCTAGGGGGCTATTTCAGTACTTCACTATACTGATAAATGCATCCTCAGAATATTCGTACGTGTGTCTACTACAGACCCGCAACTTAGCTTTTCCAAAGCTATTGGCACAAAAATAAAAATGTTGCGAGCACATTTCCCAGACAATAAAATGTTGTAAATAAGTCTGGTTAATGTTGGGAAATATACCTCCCAGTCTTTTCAAGAGTACGGCCAATCAACGGGAATTGAAAATGAACATACAAGTGCCGCATGTTCATACCCAAAATGGGTCGGCAGAGTCACTGAAAAGTAGACTCCAATGGACTGAACGTCCATTAAATCCCGATTGCCTATGGATGCATGGGGACATGCAAACTCTGCATGCTGCATCGTAAATGAAAATAAGACCCTCTGGAGGTCAGAGTCTCCAATGCAACTTGCATATGGAATGCCACCGAACATTTCTCATCTGAGAATCTTCGGTCGCGCAGTCTTAAATCCCCATTGCACCACCAAAGAGGACCAAAACGGTACTCAACGTCGCCTAGGTATCCATGCAGGGTTTGACTCACCCTCACTTATAAGATACCTAGAACCCCAAACGGGGGACGCATTTAAGGCACATCTTGAAGACTGTGATTTCGATGAGACGAGTTTCCCAAAAATAGGCCCAGATACTAGAAAATCTGGCGCGAAGAAAATTATAACGTGGGATACAAAAAGTTTGACCCACTATGATCCGGTAACAATACAATGTGTAGATGAGATCCCGAAGATCCTCCACATACAAAACATTGTTTCCAATTACCGGAATCATTTATTGACAACCAGAAGATTGTCAGATCACACATCCCTGCTGCAAAAACTCCAGCTAGGATTGACATCCCCGAGAATGGATGCAATCCACCAGCAGCAGAAGTGGCTGATCCTCAACAGAAAAGAGGCAGACCACCAGGCTCCTAGGACAAGAAACTCCTGGAGACCTTAAGACAATACTACCACAGGACAATGAGCTCATGTCCACACCATCACCCTTCCCGAAATCCACTGCAGAGGAATTACCGGGAAAAAGTGAAATTAAGTAAATGTTGTACGTACTGGGGAGGTGTTGGACAGATAGAACATAAAGTGTCGACAATGTATTCACGTATCATATTGCCATATACATCGCAATGGCGATGATGTTTATAAATTATCGTTCCACACTCCGTTGCTAGAAGGCAAACGTAGAGATTGGCCAAACGTGGAACGTGGCAATAAAAGATGAGCTGGACTCACTTATGAAATGTGAAATGTTCGGACCTGAAGTTCAGACACCAAAAGGTGTCAAACCTATGGATAAAACAAAGTATTGCAAACATAAGAAAAATAAATACAAAATCGTATGCTATACGGTACAACCTATAGCCCAAGGAAAATTTCGCTGAAACTAAGGATCGAACAAATTCAAATGAGCATGTCTCATAAATGATGCATCAGTCTCCCTAAGTTATCAAAAGCGAATACCTTACGATTTGGCGAAGGAAAATTTTGGATATGCTGTTATTGGATGTTGTGACGGCATACCTTCGTGGACATCTTGTAAAGATAATTTCCATATTTCCTTAAAATGCCTGAATAGACTTCGGGACGTCTATTCAAGAAAAACAATAAGTATAATAAATAAATGTACAACCAAGAGAATCACTTGACAAGTCAATGATTCCTACTGAAGGTTGTCTTTGCATCTGTGCAAAGAACAGGATTAGAGATCATAGTTGGAGACAACTAAAATCTCATCGGATCTACTGAAGAGAAAACCGAACTACATGAACAAGCCTGACTTTTAAACATGGAATAAAAAGACCTAGGCAAATATAAAGTAATGGCGCATATCCTGTTACAAACGCCCAGAAGTGCGTTAGAAAAATTAAAAGGACCATTGTCATCCAAAGTACACCTACGGTGGTACACTTACTGGATGTACAAAAAGAGAACCCTTCCGATTGCTGGAAGAGGGGGAGGATATAACTGGTCCCAAAGTCCCTTACCTAAGTGCAATCAGGCACTCCTGGCTAACTGCATGCGTCCCGATATAGCAATTGCAGTAAACTCATCAGCCAGAGATAGTTGGCACCTAAAAAGGGCCATTAGACCGGAGTTAAGCCTTCTGCGCTTCCTCCAAGGGTCGAAATATTTGGACTTACAAAATGAAGTATCATCCTCCAATGTTCATGCAAATGCAGGTTTCAGGTCCAGTCCCTATGCTGAGAAATCACAGAACGGGTACCCACAGTGGGATGGCCATCCCCTGCAGATCTGCAAAGCAATTTATGAAGGCGACATCTTCCTATCATTCCGAGATCCTCACCACACCAATGGTGTACTTGAGGGCGCCTGCTGGTACATCACATCCCAATGACGATTGGGATAGAAGCTGGTATTGTGGAGCTAACCACATAGTCTGAAGACATCATCAGAGGCGACGAAACTTAGCACACCTCTCCAGAGTTTCTGGATTCAGCAGCTGCTTGATGGTGACAAAATTTGTAATCTGTGTACATTTTCGGAATATTGTAAATAAGAGTGATGAGATAAGCCTAAGAGATCTGAAAGCCTAAGAGCTTTTACAGATCAGTGGGAGTTGAGGGAATTTGTACTCTTTTCCCTTAGCTATGGTTTTTCCCACTGGGTTTTCCATAGCCAAAGGTTTTAACGAGGCAAATCACATCAACTCTGGATCCTGAAGTATCCACCCCTCTGTAACGCTCAGAATCCAGAAGTATTCATGAGCAGAGTCACTTGTACAAATCAGGGGGAGTTAAAGAGCGTTTGTACTCTTTTCCCTTAACTATGGTTTCTCCCACTGGGTTTTCCATAGCTAAAGGTTTTAACGAGGCAAACCTCACCAACTCAGGATCCTGAAGTATCCACCCCATGTGAGACTCTTATTACGCTCAGAATCTCGAAGTACTCTTGAGCAGAGTCCACACCTATGGCTGGATAAGGGGGAGTGTTGTGAATGGAAATAACCAGAGTCGGTTAGGATTACGGGTATCTTAGAGATACGTCCATATCTATGTATTCGATGTATCTACTCTCCTACCATGCCTATAAATAAAGGGCTGGGGGTTCCTCCCCCAGTAATTGATTCATAACATAAGACTATATTTAAGTAAATAAATGCATTGAAAAGGTTATCTATATGACGGGATCGTCCCGCTCTAAACGCAGGTTCAAACCGCGTCAAAAACGGAGTCCAAATGCATAAGTTATAGCCAAAACAAGTCAGCCCAAACTGTTGGGCTGAAACCAGCGAAAATGGAGGCCCACCAAACCCGAATTTTCTGGTTAGGGTTTTTTGAAACCTGGGTTTTTCTTGACGGCTACGTTTCTAATAGAAGCATGACTTTTGGCTAACTTTGGACAATTGTTTGAAGGGTCAAACGGACTCGGATTGACGAGCCGTTTTTTCCTACACGTTCACCGTTGAACCCTCTTTAATTTGGTAGGTTGTACCAACATTGAAGCTCAACGGTGAGGGAGTTAAAATTCGAGGAAGTTTGCCCTTTGTGAAAGGCAAACTAACTTGATTTAATTAATCCCAAATTAATAGTCCCACCTTGGTTGTGGCGAAAAGGGGAGAGTCAGCAGCCTCTATAAATAGAGGCCATCCCCTTCCTCATAACTCGTCCCAAGCTCTAGATCTGAGCGGCTCTCGTAAATGTTGGAGCATGCTCGGATCTAAGCTAAATTAATATTTCTCCTCTCCCTATAAATTTCTGCCTTGCTCCTGAGGGCTCTAGCAAAGCCGCAAAGGAGTTCAGAATCAGATCTGAAATCTAGGCGGAGGTTTCACTCGCGTGAAACTTTCTTCAGTGCGTGGTTGGCTCGACAACACGGGATTGATCGCCTCGGGGTGCGGAGTGGTTCGAGGAGCAGTTCGGGGAGCGGTTCGAGGAGCGGCTCGGCGTGGGACAGGAGCGGCTCGGAAGACGGTGCGGAACATCTCGCCTACTCCAGGGTTGAGATTCCGGGTATGTGTTTATTAGCATTAGTTTAATTTAATCGCAGTAGGCTATATCCTTCTTGGGATGGTCAGACACATCCCAAGTCAGCATAGATCTTGGATTAGGGTCTTGGACCTTAGGGTTAAATGTTAATTAGATTAACATGTTTATTTTCCACTGCTTTTCTATCTATGTTCCGTCCGACTTAGGACGGGTATAGAGTTTTTGTGCCCTACGGGTCCCAGAAAACCCAACAGGTTTTATTTTCATTCCTTGAACCCGGGTGCACATTTGGAGGAAAATAAAACGGGGAAGGCGAGGGTAAGCTAATCTTGCCCAGGCGCGGCTACGACTGATTGTCCCGTCCGCTCACTTGATGACGTGCATAGACACCTGAACCACATTCACCTTCTTTCCCATGTCCATCTGCTGGGACGTCCCTTCTCCATGGGTGGCGGTTGAGTCATCAACAAAATTCTTTAGGTGGCCTCGGTTGACCAGTTTCTCTATATCCTACTTTAAGTGCCAGCAGTCGTCGGTGTCGTGGCCATTGTCTTTGTGGTACTTACAATACTTCTCCTCGTCCTTTTCGCCTCTCTTCATCCTCGGAAGCAGCCAGCTAAAGAGCCCCTCCTTTTGAGCGTGTGCAAGGACGACATCCGGCGTCGTGTTCAGCTTGGGGGGTCGTGCCTCCTTCCTGCACTGCTTTCCTTTGGCCTTCTTCTCCTGCCGAGGTTCGTCAGGTCTGCGGCGTTCTCTCTCGTCATTCTTGGAGCCCCGTCTAGCCCCTATTGGGTGACTTCTGTCATCTGCGACCAGTGCTTCCTCAGTCAGCATGGAGCGCTCTGCCCGGGCTATGACCTCGGCGAGGTCTTTCGGGGGATCATTGTGCAATAACTTCTTCAGGCCCCTATGTCGGAGCCCTTTCTTCAGTGCCGTTTTCACGACCAGTTCTGGACTGCTCTCCACATTCAGTCTCTCCACGTTGAAGCGATGCATGTAGTGCCTCAGGGTTTCTCTGGGACCCTGCACCACATTGGACAGGAGTTCTGAGTCCGGTTTTACATGGTGCCCGGCCATGAACTATTTGCAAAACTGCTGGGAGAGGTCCTCGAAGATGTCGATGGAACGGTTGGGGAGGCGGTGGTGCCAACTCCAGGCTGATTTCCGGAGGGTGGAGTAGAAGCCCCTGCAGAGTAGGGTATCGTCGGCTCCTTGGAACGCCATGACCCCCTCATAGTCTATCATGTGGTCTTCCGTGTCCCCTGCACCATCATACTTCTCTAAGGTTGGCACCTTATGTAACGGCCGGTATTTTTCTATGCGTGTAATTATTGTGTGCGCCTGTATCCTTGTTTGATTGCCCGAATGTGTTGTGCGCGAGTTCTTTGTGCATCGACGCGAGCGCTTCTCGGATGAATTTTTAATTTTTCATGGAGTGATTAATTAACTTTAACCCTAATTAACTACACTAATTATTTACCCTAATTAGATTAACCCCGATCAAATATTGATTTAACTTTAATCCCTATTAAGTTGCTAATTAACCCTACATTCATACCCACCGTTTGGGGTAGTTCAGATCCAACACTAAATTGAAGATTCTCCCCCACCTCCAGATCTTCCATCCGTCAACGTGTTCACCTGCACTGTTGTATTTCAACAGCAGGGACATCTTCTCCTTCCTCATGCAAGCGAATCCCTGCAGACAAATTTGCAACTCCACCATCACCACCATCTACAGCCACCATCTCCTCCACCATACAAACAGCAAACAACCATCCTCCACCATCCTCATACAGCCCAAAATCAAACCAGAAACCCAAATTCCCAAATCAGAAATCCAAATCAAAACCAACCAGAAACAAATCGAAAGCAAAAACCCAAAATCGACCAATAACAACTCAAATCAGATCCCCAATAATCAACCCCCGATCTCGGATCATCACCGTTCGTCACCTGTGCCCGTGATCGTCGTCGCAGTGCGGCCTTGGGCATCGCCGCGACCTTCAAACCATCGCCCACTGTCGTTAAGCTAGAAGAGACACTGTCGTGATCCATGCATCCCCGCCCATCGCCGTGCGCCTGGAGGCTACCGTCGCTCCGACCTCGGATCCGCACCACCGCCAAGCCCAGAGGCTGTCACTGCCCGATCTCTGCCTGCTAGCCCACCGCCGCCGGAATCCACCCAGAAACGGAGCCACCGCTGCCTTACGCCCCAGCACGCCGCCGGACCCGCTCGTCGCCACCCAGAAATCCGCCGGCCCTCTTCCTCTCTTTCGAGAACCCCCCTTCATTCGCTTGTTGCCTGCAAACATTGAAACACAAAAAGAAGAGGGGGAAACGAAATGATAAGGGACAGCAGAAGACAATGGGTGAAGGGTTAATAAAGAATGTAGTAAGAAAGAAAGAGGGATTGTTAAAGAGGGGTGATAAATTTGAGTGAGGGTTGTATTAAGAATGAAGAAAGGTGACTGAATGAATAATGAATAAGGCAATTCAAGTGACAGCCTTGAGTAATGTATATGTTAAAGAATTAAAGAGAAGGGGTATGGCCTTATTAATTATAGAAGAATGGTTGACAGCCTTATTATAATACAAAATGTAGAGCGAATAGAAATGAGAGAGAGTAGGAGACAAACCTAATAATAGAATAGGGTGTATTAAATGTTAGTAAGATAAGGTTAGAGTTATACCATGTTAACTTGTTACCTCTTAGTAAATATTACTATTAGTAGATGGATTATTTAATGCCATGTGATTAGCTTAGTTAATTAACTTTTGTTAATATTAGTTAGCTGTTAGCAGTAGTTAGCTGTTAATTAATTGTTAAACTGATTTTAGCATGTTAACAAGATTGTAAATAATGTTAGTGTAATAAAATTGAATAAAATTAAGTGTACCATGTTAGTGTAACGACATATAAACACCACCCTAGCCTGAGACCCCAATAAAATCTGACGAACCTAAGTTAAGGATTAACTTAATTTTGTGCTTATCTTGCAATGGACCTAATTCGTTAACTTGTTTAACCAAAACAGAGAACCAGTCGTTCTATAGCGTAACGCTCGTCGAGGCAAACCCACGACAACCGATATCACCGGAAACAGGCAAGTGATACTTGCCAGTAATTGTTTAGGCCATGTTTAGGCCAATTTGTGTAGTAGCGTAAAAGAGACTAGAAGATGAAATGATAGTCGCCTAGACACCCTTTCCAGATCTAGCTTGACAACGAAGCTAGATCCGACACTTTTACTTGCTTTCATTCATGCTGTCATGTCATGTTTAATTTTCAATTAACGGTACGTACTTTAACTGCTCATCTCATGTCATGTCATGCATCATGTGTTCTTCGAGATTGAGTAGCACACGCTACAAATGTTATTGCTATTGAGGCTAGGCACCTGCTTTTACAGGCACAACCCTATGCCATATTGTAAAAACACTTCATGGCTCGTGATCCAGAAGCGAGCACAGTGTTGTTGGGAACCAACGCTCGATACCCGTGGAGGGGTAGGGTTAAGCGATCACTTGAGCGTTTCAGCCAAAAGGCGTAAACCCTGTGCACAAAGTGATAAATCAGTGATCGTGAATCGTGTAATAGTGTTTTCGTAGTTTCTGCTACGACGTGCTTGATTGTTATCATTTTGTTCATTTAATTGTTGCACTCTTTAAATGCCATATCATATCATCATGTTAGAACTCCTAGTCACATTACTTTTATTTGTACCTTGCACAAAAGTCCTCCACTTCTCTTGGGAGACTTTTGCTGACATGTACCCTTTTCTCTTTGGGTGTCACATGTCAGGATTTGAGACAAAGCAGGTAGCAGAGGACGAGCAGTTCGTGGACGGTGAGTTTGAGGTCCTTGCAGAGACCGAGTTCGAGGACACTGGTGACCAGTCCTAGACTCACTCGGAGTCTCTTTTAGTAGTTGTTTTCCAGTCGTTGCTGATTAGGTTTCGGTGCGTAGCACCCATCTCTTTGTTTTGTTTGGCCATGCTTTGGCCTATTGCTCAGATTTTGTACTTGGTGACTCTTTCGGTGATGTTTGGGATATTTTATTAGATGTCTGGTGGATGTTTTCTTATTTGCTTCATTATTATTGTTGTTGTTTCGTCGCAATGCAAGGACATGCTACTATTTGAAATTTTTACAGACGCTTATCAGACTGCAGCTTCACAGCTCCACGTCTAAGCGGACCTCCTCACGTCTCGCCTTCCGTATTAGGGAAGCAGAGCATGACAGGTTTCAGTGGTGGCCCATGCAGGTCTTCCTCTTTGCATCTACGAAATATCAAAACAACAATAATGATAATAACATCTAATTAATTATTCATAACATTCGAGTCATAATTAAGTCTAATCTGAACATTTCCTTGTCTTAGATGGCCGGTAGACGCGTTACCCGAGGAGCTGGTAGTGGATCTGGAGCTGGTGGTGGAGCAGGACATGGTGAGGATGCTGATAGAGAACCCACCATGCGGGAGATGATGAGGATGATGCAGCAGATGATGCACGTGCAGCAGGGCATGCTTTAGAATGCCCCTCGCTTCGATCCGGGAGCGAAGCAGTTTCGGGAGCTGGGCCCATCATATTTCACTGGGTCAGAAGGATCATTAGCTGCGGATGAATGGATGAAGAACACAGAGGATAATCTGCTTCTCTCGAAGGTTAACCCGGCTGGATGGGTTGACTTAGTGAAGAAGCAACTGAAGGACAATGCCCGCAGTTGGTGGGAGTCAGAAGAGCAGATGTTGGTGAAGCATATCCCCTGGGCCACTTTCAAGGCGAGATTCATTGAGGAGTATTTCCCTCGAGCTGCCAGGAAGGAGCTGATGCAACAGTTTATCAATCTGAAGCAAGGGAATCTGATGGTGGATCAGTACCACCAAGAGTTCACCAGACTGAGCCTCTTTGCGCCAAATTTTGTTCAGACCGTTGAAGATCGAGCTCAGAGATTCTTACAGGGTTTATCCTTAGAGCTGCAGAGTCTAATGTCCTTTTCGCACTTAGACTCTTACCAGAAGTTGCTGATAGCTGACAAGAGGCAGGAGCTGATTTCCAATCAGAGGAGAGGGCAGTATTCAGGTGTTGGGAAGAGGCCTATGGAGTAGGCCAGAGCTATGGTTAGGCCTGGGTTCAAGCGTAATCAGTCTGTGCAGTTTAAAAGGCCAGGTGGGCCTACTCCGAAGATGTGCCATCTTTGTGGCAAGGCTGGTCATGTGAAGGAGCAGTGCAGGAGGTTCTTGGGCCAGTGTTTAGTTTGTGGTGACGCTACGCATGCATTGAAGGACTGTCCAAGAGCTAAGCAGCCGTGGAAAGCACTAGATGGAGTTCAGCAGCAGAGAGCTCCAGTGGCTACCAGACGTGGAGCACCTCTCATTCCCCAGAAGAAGGCTTTCCAGCAGGCCGTTCAGCCTAGGAGTCAAGCCTTCACGATGACTGCAGTAGAGGTGGAGACTGAGGACGAAGTTATTGCAGGTAACTTCTATACTAGTCTTCCTTATTTATGCATTATATTTGATTAGTTAGATCCATGCTAATCTAGTTGCATGTTACCCTTAGGTGTCATCTTGCCTTGACCATGTTCGATTCTGGAGCTTCCATGTGCATCATATCTCAGAAGTTCGTAGTCGAACACTCGATACCTACCTATACACTTCCCAAGTGTTGGAACATTACAACTGGGAATGGTGTAGTGAAGGTTGCACTGGGATGTAGATCATGCCTGTTGGTGATTAGTGGACACGAACTATATACTGATTTTATCGTCCACGACCTACCCAACTTTGATGCTATTCTCGACATTGACTGGTTAGGAGCTTTTTATGCCACGATCGACTGTCACCGGAAGAAAGTGGTGTTCGAAATTCCTAACCACCCAGTGTTCGAGTTTATCGGCGGAGGACGTTTACTTAGACCTGTCAAGTTCCGAGCCCAGCCTTTACCGATTGACCGTTGCATCTATGATTGTTGAACCAGAGAAGCCTGCAGTAGTGAGAGATTTCGAAGACGTCTTCCCTGAAGACATTTCTGGACTACCGCCCGATCGAGCATTGGAGTACGGCATCGATCTTATGCCAGGAGCTCAACCAATTTCGAATACACCGTACCATATGGCTCCTACAGAATTAGAAGAGTTGAGGAAGCAGTTGGATGAGCTACTACAGAAGGGTTTCATTCATCCCAGTATATCTCCCTAGGGTGCACCTGTCTTGCTGGAGAAGAAGAAGGATGGATCGAGGAGGATGTGCATTGATTATCGAGAGTTAAATCAAAGCCGCAAGTCCGATAAGCGTCAATCACTTTAAAACTGCAGGTCCTTGCAACGCGAAACGAAACAAAGATAATAATAACGAAAGAGACAAAAAGAACATCTCAGAATATCCATAACAATAAATCTCAACATCGCAGAAAAGCCACCAGGCTACAAATAAAAGAGTCTAAAAGAGGCCCAGCATGGCCAATCAAAATACAAAGTACGAAAACAAGGAAAAGGTGCAAGCACCGACAACTAACAGCAACCTAAAGTAAAAGTAGCTCCACAGTCACTAAGACTGGTCTCCGGTGTCCTCGTACTCCTCAACGAACGTAGGCTCAGTCTCAGCGTCAGCAAACACCTCGTCCTCAGCAACTGTCTCTGACTCAGGGTCTAACATGTGGCACCCAAAAGAGCAAGGGGCACATGTCAGCAAGTCTGGAAGACTTGTGCAAGTGAAACTGAAAGGTAGTAAAGTAAAGCAACCTAGCAGTTCTAGCATGATGCATTGGCATGGCAGTTAAAGTAAGAGTGCAACAAGTAAAGTAAAGCGAGGAAAAGTACGAGCATAGCATGACATTCACAAGACAAGTACAAGACAAGAAAAGTAAGCACCTCGTGCACAGAGTTCACGCCTTACAGCTAAAGAGGCTGTACGGGCACACTTTTACGCTGAGTGGTCGCTCAACCCTACCCCTCCACGTGTATCGGGCATTGGTTTCTGGCCAACACATGAGGCCCGCTTCTGGTCCACGAGCCAGGAAGTGTGTAAACAAGTATGGCGTAGGGGTGCACCTAGCCAGTCAGGTAGTACAAGGACAAGTATTGTAGCGTGTGCTACGATGCAACAATCAATGCATGGATGACATGGCATGGCAAGTAGTAAAGCGTACAAGTAAGAAAAGTAAACGTGACAGTTTAGCATGCATGAATGACAAGTTTAATGGTTGGATCTAGCTTCGTTGTCAAGCTAGATCATTTAGGTGACGGATCTAGTTTCGTTGTCAAACTAGATCAAGTAGGCGTCTAGCCAGCTATCATTTCACTGACTAGTCTCTTTTACGCTAAAAACAAGTAAGTGGCCTAAAAACATGGCCCTACACAAAAGTTGGCAAGTTTCACTTGCCTGCAACTATCACGTCAAGAAAACGCCGTCCAACGAGTCCAAAGTCACGATTCCTACGTGCACAAGTCCACCGGCCTACATCCGTTTTATTAATCTTGATTAGTGATTTCTAAAACATTTAAAATACTTTAAAAATACTGATTTTTAGTCTTGATTAACATGCAATTGGGTTTGGGGTCCTAGGGGTGCAAAACGTTACCTCAACACGACGCGAAAGCTACACCGACGTCGGGTAGCGACGCCGGGGGTTGGAATAAAAGATCGCGCTCCAAGTCCAGATTCCAATTAGATTCCTCGCTGGAAATTTCAGAGAATTCAACTCGGGCGACAATTCCAGATTCCAAAGCTCGTACGTGCGACAACGGGCTACGACGTGCGACGACGTCGTACGCGACGGATCCTCAAAGAGCAAGCACCTAGGTGGGGCCCACAGTAGTCCTAGGGACCTTTGGGGAACCCACAATACCTCTGGAGAACTTGGGGGGCCCACGGAGGCAAGTGGTGCGACGGATGCGGGGTTGCGACGAATGGCCGTCGGTCGTACAGCCTCGGTGCGGGGAGATGGCTCGGTCAGACACGGGGAGACGGCGTTGTGCGACGCTTTGGGTCGGTCGCAGCAGCGGGGGCGGGCGCTTCCTTCGGTCAGACCGATAGGGACCGTCGGTCGGATGCTAGGAAGCGGGCGGGACAGCGTTGCAACGCTGCAGCGCTTGGGGCGCTCGGTCACAGCGGGCGGGGCGACCGGTCAGGCACGCTGCGGAGCGGGGCGACGAGCGGGGGTGCGATGCGGAGCGCTGTGCGGCTTGAGGCCTCGGTCTGACCGATGGCCTCTCTCGGTCAGAGCGGGGGAACGGGGCGACGGTGCTGAAGCGATGCGGAGCGGCGAGAATGCGGGCTGGGCGGCCGGTCAGAGCGGGTGGATGCGGGGGTTTTCTTCGGTCGTGCGGGGTGCTGCACGTCGCAACGTTGCGACGATTCGTCGCAACGTCCAAAATGAGTTTGGGAGAGGCTAGGGCTAATTTCTTTGGAAAATAGGACATGCTAGGGGTTGCTTATATAGTATAGGTGGGTTGACTTGATCTAGGGCTAAATCTAATAGGATTAGAAGTTCAAAAAGATTTAAAATTTGAATTTAAACTTCTCCAACCCAATCTAGGATTTGACCTGGTCCAAATGAGCTGGAAATTGGCTCAAAAATTCTTTAAAACGTTTTAAACTCAAATAAATTTTATTTGGCCGAAATTAATTTAAAAATAAATTATTAAAAATAATATAAAACTTGTTAAAAATATAAAAGTGGTCAAATAAACTCCAAAAATTATAAAATAAATATCGGGGTGATCGTGATGACGAATGTGAGCTAACTAAGAAGACGGATCTCAAATTTGACGTCGGACGACGAAACTAAAAATAGAAACGTCTCCCGTCAAGAGCGAGAATCGTCACGTCTCATCGAGTAAGTTTAAATTGTGGAAAAACGACTCGAGAAGTGTCGTTTCAAGATAGTGCCACTATTTAATACTCTCAGAGTCGTTCACGACGGCATATCACACAAAAGTGTTCACAAACGAACAAGGTCCAAAACAAACACGTGCACGGCCAAAAGCACGTGCACGAAAAACGTACGACGAAAAGTGGTCGTTACAATTATCGAGAGTTAAATCAGATCACAGTGAAGAACAAGTACCCGCTGCCCCGCATTGGTGATATCTTCGATCAGCTTGGGGGATCGAGAGTATTTTTGAAGTTGGATCTCCGGAGCTCATACCATCAAGTCAGAGTCAAGAAGGAAGATGTACTCAAGACGGCTTTTCAGACTCAGTACGGGCATTATGAGTTCGTTGTCATGCCATTCGGTGTGACCAATGCTCCTGCTGTATTCATGAATCTCATGAACCTTAT
Source organism: Scilla litardierei (assembly GCA_030789695.1). Lineage (NCBI taxonomy): Eukaryota > Viridiplantae > Streptophyta > Magnoliopsida > Asparagales > Asparagaceae > Scilla > Scilla litardierei. The sequence continues at coordinate 691,487,653 of CM061142.1, read as the reverse complement.
CTTTTACGACTTCCTTGACAAGTTCGTGGTGATATTCATAGACGGCATCTTGGTGTACTCGAAGAGCGAGGAGGAGCATGCAGAACATTTGAAGATAATGTTGGAGACGCTCCGTCATCATAGACTATATGCCAAGTACAGCAAATGCAAATTCTGGCTGGATAGAATTGCATTTCTTGGGCATGCAGTATCGGGAGCTGGTATCTCAATGGATCCAGAGAAGGTCAAAGCAGTCAGTGAATGGCCTACACCTCGATCGGCATCACATCAAGAGTTTCCTTGGATTGGCTGGATACTACCGCAGATTTATCAAGGATTTCTCAAGGATAGCTGAGCCGATGACGAGATTGACAAGGAAGGATATTAAGTTCTGTTAGTCAGACTCTTGTGAGCAAGCCTTTTCTACCTTGAAGGAGAGGCTGACATCTGCACCAGTTTTAGCTATTCCAGACCGAAGCGGAGGCTTCGAGATTTTATGTGATGCATCAAGCAAGGGACTTGGATGCGTTCTGCACCAGCACAATCATGTGGTCGCATATGCTTCGCGACAATTGAAGGTCCATGAGAAGAATTATCCGACCCACGACTTGGAGCTAGCCGCTGTCATCTTTGCACTGAAAATCTGGCGACATTTCTTACTGAGTGAGAAAGTGAAAATCTTCACTGATCACAAAAGTTTGAAATATATATTCACCCAGAAGGAGCTGAATATGAGACAGCGCAGATGGTTGGAATTGATGGCAGACTATGACATCGATCTTCAGTATCATCCAGGAAGGTGAATGTCGTACCAGATGCCTTGAGTCGACTGCTCAAAGTGATGATTCTCACGGCTCAGTGGAGATTGCAGCAGGATCTTTGAAGGATGGATGTTGAAGCTGTTCTACCAGGAGTCACATCGTCGTTGATGAACATACAGATTCAATCGACGATCATGGATCGAATCAAGACTGCTCAAGATGGAGATGCTAAATTGAAGAAGATCAGAGAGCAAGTTGAAGCAGGACTTCGGACAGATTTTCTGATTCACGCGGATGGGTCTTTGAGATATGGTAGTAGGGTCTGCGTGCCTGTCGGAGATATCAGAGAGGAATTAATGAATGAGGCTCACAGTTCACCTTATTCTATTCATCCTGGAGGTATTAAGATGTACAAGGATCTTCGTCAGAATGTCTGGTGGCATGGGATGAAGAGAAGTGTGCACGTAGCGTTGCCAAGTGTCTTGTGTGTCAGCAAGTGAAGGCTGAACACCATCGAACTACCGGATTACTATAACCTCTGTCGATTCCGGAGTGGAAGTGGCAGCACATCACAATGGACTTCGTGACTGGCTTACCTCGGAGCACCAAGCAGAACGACATGATCTGGGTCATCTTCGATCGATTGACCAAGTCCGTGCACTTTATACCTTTCCGAGTTGGGCAATCCACGGAGATATTAGCAAGGAAGTATATGGAGGTAATGACCTAACTCATACCTTAATAGTTTCCTTCTAGTACTAGTCGTGATGTTAATTATGTCGTGTAGGAGATCGTGCGCTTGCATGGAGTCCCTGTGAGCATTATATCAGATCGTGATACGTGATTCACATCTCAGTTCTGGAAAAGTCTGCAGACCAATCTGGGTACCAGTCTGAATTTCAGTACTGCGTATCACCCGCAGACGGATGGACAGTCGGAGCGCACTATTCAGATATTGGAGGATATGTTGAGAGCTTGCATGTTGGATCTCAAGGGTTCGTGGGAGGATCATCTGCACCTGGTGGAGTTCTCCTACTACAACAGCTATCAGGCGAGCATTGGCATGGCGCCATTTACTGCTCTCTATGGAAGGAAATGTCGATCACCTCTGAGTTGGGATGACATCAGTGATAGAGAGCTCTTGGGGCCAGAGATGTTAATGGAAGCAGTTGAGGTTATGCGAGATATCAGGGACAAGCTTCGGATCGCTCAGGACCGTTATAAGCATTGGGCAGAGGCTAAATGGCATCCTTTGGAGTTTCAGCCGGGAGATCATGTGTTCCTGAAGATCTCCCCGAATCGTGGAGTGATTCGATTTGGGAAGAGAGGCATGCTTAGTCTGAGATTTATTGGACCTTTCAATGTGCTAGAGCGAGTTGGAGAAGTAGCATATCGCTTAGCCTTGCCACCATCCTTAGAGGGAGTTCATGACGTCTTCCATGTGTCCCAGCTCCGTCGTTATATCAACGACCATTCTCATGCTGTGGACTACTCTGAGATTACAGTTCGACCAGATCTGACGTACGAACAGCAAACAGTGGAGATCCTAGATCGACGCCAGAAAGACTTCAGGAATTGTTGATCTAGTAAGAGTGATGTGGCATTGTGACTCGCCAGGAGAGTCTACCTGGGAGCGGGAAGATGAGATACGGGAGCGTTATCCATATTTGTTCCCTACTCTTTAGTGGATAAGAATTCCGAGGACGGAATTTTCTTAAGGTGGGTAGAATGTAACTGCGGTTATTTTTCTACGCATGTAATTATTGTGTATGTACGTATCCTTGTTTGATCGTCCAGATGTGTTGTGCGCGAATTCTTTGTGCGTCGACGCGAGTGCGTCTCGGATGACTTTTTAATTTTTCATGGCGCGATTAATTAACTTTAACCCTAATTAATTACACTAATTATTTACCCTAATTAGATTAACTCCAATCAAATATTGATTTAACTTTAATCCCTATTAAATTGCTAATTAACCCTACATTCATACCCACCGTTTGAGGTAATTCAGATCCAACATTAAATTGAAGATTCTTCCCCACCTCCAGCTCTTCTATCTGTCAACGTGTTCACCTGCACTGTTGTGTTTCAAAAGCAGGGACATCTTCTCCTTCCTCATGTAAGCAAATCACTGCAGACAAATTTGCAACTCCACCATCACCACCATCTACAGCCACCATCTCCTCCACCATACAAATAGCAAACAACCATCCTCCACCATCCTCATACAGCCCAAAATCAAACTAGAAACCTAAATTCCCAAATCAGAAATCCAAATCAAAACCAACCAGAAACAAATCGAAACCAAAAATCCAAAATCGACCAATAACAACTCAAATCAGATCCCCAGTAATCAACCCCTGAGCTAGGATCATCGTCGTGCATCACCCGTGCCCGTGCTCGCTGTCGCCGCACGGCCTTGGGCATCGTTGCCACCTTCGAACCATCGCCCGCCGAAGTTAAGCTCGAGGAGCCGCTGCCATGATCTCCGCATCCCCGCCCGTTGCCGTGTGCCTGGAGGCCGCCGTCGCCGCTCCGACCTCGGATCCGTATCGCCGCCAAGCCCAGAGGCCGTCACTGCCCGATCTCGCCCTGCTAGCCCACCGCCACCAGAATCCACCCAGAATCGGAGCAGCCGCCGCCTTACGCCCCAGCACGCCGCCGGACCCGCTCATCGCCGCCCAGAAATCCGCCAGCCCTCTTCCTCTCTTTCCGCGTTAAGGTGAGAAGCCCATCCCCCATTGATTTTTGAGAACCCCCCCTTCATTCGCTTGTTGCCTGCAAACATTGAAACACAAAAAGAAGAGGGGGGAAACAAAATGATAAGGGACAGCAGAAGACAATGGATCTGAGAGTTATTATGAAGGGTTAATAAAGAATGTAGTATGAAAGAAAGAGGCAGTGTTAAATAGGGGTGATAAATTTGAGTGAGGGTTGTATTAAGAATGAAGAAAGGTGACTGAATGAATAATGAGTAAGGCAATTCAAGTGACAGCCTTGAGTAATGTATATGTTAAAGAATTAAAGAGAAGGGGTATGGCCTTATTAATTATTGAAGAATGGTTGACAGCCTTATTATAATACGAAATGTAGAGAGAATAGAAATGAGAGAGAGTAGGAGACAGACCTAATAATAGAATAGGTTGTATTAAATGTTAGTAAGATAAGGTTAGAGTTATACCATGTTAACTTGTTACCTCTTAGTAAATATTACTATTAGTAGATGGATTATTTAATGCCATGTGATTAGCTTAGTTAATTAACTTTTGTTAATATTAGTTAGTTGTTAGCAGTAGTTAGCTGTTAATTAATTGTTAAACTGATTTTAGCATGTTAACACGATTGTAAATAATGTTAAAGTAATAAAATTGAATAAAATTAAGTGTAACATGTTAGTGTAACGACATATAAACACCACCCTAGCCTGAGACCCCAATAAAATCTGACGAACCTAAGTTAGGGATTAACTTAATTTTGTGCTTATCTTGCAATGGACCTAATTCGTTAACATATTTAACCAAAACAGAGAACCAGTCGTTCTATAATGTAACGCTCGTCGAGGCGAACCCACGACAACCGATATCATCGGAAACAGGCAAGTGATACTTGCCAGTAATTGTTTAGGCCATGTTTTAGGACAATTTGTGTAGTAGCGTAAAAGAGACTAGGTGATGAAATGATAGTCGCCTAGACGCCCTTTCTAGATCTAGCTTGACAACGAAGCTAGATCCGACACTTTTACTTTCTTTTATTCATGTTGCCATGTCATGTTTAATTTTCAATTAACGGTACGCACTTTAACTGCTCATCCCATGTCATGTCATGCATCATGTGTTCTTCGTGATTGAGTAGCACACGCTACAATGTTATTACTATTGAGGCTAGGCACCTGCTTTTACGGGCATAACCCTATGACATATTGGAAAAACACTTCCTGGCTCGTGATCCAGAAGCGAGCACAGTGTTGTTGAGAAACCAACGCTCGATACTCGTGGAGGGGTAGGGTTAAGCGATCACATGAGCGTAGAAGTGTGCCCGTACAGCCACTTCAGCCAAAAGGCGTAAAACCTGTGCACAAAGTGATAAATCAGTGATTCGTGAATCGTTAAATAGTGTTTTAGTAGTTTCTGCTACGACGTGCTTGATTGTTATCATTTTTTTCATTTAATTGTTGCACTCTTTAAATGCCATATCATATCATCATGTTAGAACTGCTAGTCGCATTACTTTTATTTATACCTTGCACAAAAGTCCTCCACTTCCCTTGGGAGACTTTTGCTGACATGTGCCCTTTTCTCTTTGGTTGTCATATGTCAGGCTTTAAGACAGAGCAGGTAGCAGAGAACGAGCAGTTCGTGGACGCTGAGTTTGAGGTCCTTGCAGAGACCGAGTTCGAGGACACTAGTGACCAGTCCTAGACTCACTCGGAGTCTCTTTTAGTAGTTGTTTTTCAGTAGTTGCTGATTAGGTTTTGGTGCATAGCACCCATCTCTTTGTTTTGTTTGGCCATGCTTTAGGCCTATTGTTCAGACTTTGTACTTGGTGACTCTTTCTGTGATGTTTGGGATATTTTGTTGGTTGTCTAGTGGATGTTTTCTTATCTGCTTCATTATTATTATGTTGTTTCGTCGCAATGCAAGGACCTGCTACTATTTGAAATTTTTACAGACGCTTATCAGACTGCAGCTTCACAGCTCCACGTCTGAGCGGACCGCCTCACGTCTTGCCTTCCGTATTAGGGAAGCGGGGCGTGACACCTTGAATCTGGAGGGCAGCCGTGCCTCGGTTATCCTTCTGGTCAACGGGCAGCAGCCGCCCATGGTGCCCCTCGGATCCCTCCTGTGATAACACAGAGGTCGAGTTGCAGAGGCGAGAGAACAGGGTCACGCGGGGGGCTCGCCTGAATCCCAGCCGAGCCGGGGACGGGAGTTGGTCGGCGGGTGCATCTCCTCTCCCGTCGGTATTCTCGACTCCCTCGCCTTCCGCGATGGGGACTTTCACTCTGGCTGGGTCGGTCCCCAATGGCTCGACGATCGGTCGATCATCGATTTGTTGAGCGTGCTCGCCGAGACGAGGCCGTAGCCGATTCTTCTCTAGCTTGCTCGGGACCCACCTCGTCCTCCCTTGAAGCATGGTGGGTGTGAGGGATCGCACTGGGACGAAGTTTGGTAGGGTGAATCGCCGTTCAGGCTGACGTGCATTTATATTTTATATATTCACGCACGTCTTCTTTGTGATTTTCCGTTGTTTTCCGTCACTCCGTACCTGTTCTTTTGTGTTTTTTGTATCTTTTCACTTTATCTGTGTTTTTGTACCAATGCAGGAGATTGCCAGCGTTGGGGACATATAAAGCAGATATCATGAGTCCCAGAGCAACGGGAGGTGTCACGCACGATCCCGAGAGCCAAACGTCGAAAAATTCCATATATCAGCCCTCAACCAATCGGGTGGATAGAGCCACCCGATCGGTAGGTGCACGCATATCCGACCCGGACAGGAGCAGAAGCGAAAAGCAGTTCACCCGATTGGTTCAGTGATCGGGTGAATCCGACAGAGATTTCTGTCTTTTTAGAGCTGAATTCCAACCGATCGGGTGACATGTCACCCGATCGGTTTATTTGAAGCCAAAATTCCCAACTCATGACCCTATGACATCAACCAATCAGGTCAGCGACCGGTTGATGTATGTGAAGACCAAAGGCAATATCGACTGTCAGCTCACCAGATCGGTTGATGCTTCAACCGATCGGGTGGCTGTGTTTTCTATAAATAGACCTAGGTTTTTTTCCCAGACGAGATCCCCATTGTATTTTTCTGTCTTTTTGGGATTTTTGACGGCTCGGAATTTATTCCATCTTGTAAGTTTTCTAATTGTTCTGGACTTTAATATTGCGTTGATACTATTGTTAGCTTCTATTTTCTATTGCTTGATTTTGATTTCAATGGTTGAATTTTGTTGTGATGGTATTTTCACCATGATTTGTGAGTAGTTCCCCAATCTAGGGCATTGGTGGAAACTCCTTCGTGGGTTCTCCCTAGAACGACCATGGGATTAGGGTTTCGATAGGATTTAGGAATTTAGATGGTTACGCGGGGTGTTTTATTGTCATTGGCCGGAGGAAGACCGCCTCTGATCGTCAGGCCAAGGGAAAATAAAACGCGTGTGATCCCCTAGCCACAGCTCACACCCTTAGCGTAGACATCGAATCCTAGCGCGTAGGAACAGCAGGATGAGATGTTGGGAGTAATCGTTGCGAGCTTAGTGCTCCAGGAGTCGTTCAGTGTTAATGGACATGGGAATACCCACCGTCCGAACCCGGGTAGACCTAGCGTATCATCCTGAGAATCGACCGGAATATCGGGCCCATGGGACGTTAGGTATCACTCTTAGAGGCAACGTCTCACCACTAAACCCTAAAATCCAATTGTAATCCTATCCGTCGGTCGTAATAGAGAGGGCACATGATTGGGTGGAAACCAAGGTCCTAGGTTCCCTCTTATATCCTACATCCTTCGTATTTCTATTTTGTGACAACCTACCGATTGATCGGGCTAGCTCACCCACCGGGTGAACCGGTTCCTTCTTGACAACAAGCACAATACACGCCTCCTTGAGTTCGACCCCCTAACCACACTACAACACCGTGCGCTTACGGTTATAAATATTTAAATCAGGTATCCCCGATCCCACTACATATATTGCTAAATCTAGGGGACGTCAAGCTTTATGGTGCCGTTGCCGGGGACGCAACGTGCTTGTTTATTTTAGGATCCTGTGAACCCTAGAGACTAGCTCACATCCTCACCATGCGATAATTTTCGCATTCTACTCTTTTATTTTTATTTTTTATTCTTTATTCTCTGTTTTTTTATCTGAAGCTATACCATACGCACTGCACGGGTGTTTCTTGATTTTTTCATGCGTAAGAATACAAGAAGTCTCGACGACTTGATTCCTCTAGATCCAGAGATTACCGCCACCATGAGTCGTTTGAATGCTGAGAGAAGAAGAAGGGAAGATGCTAACACCTTGGGAGAAAATACCCCTCACAGAAGTCCCTGCTTGAATACTCGATGCCGTCCATCAGGTCCACGTCTAGCATCCAACCCCGGCCATTACGGCCGGAAGTTTTGATCTAAAGCCCTCATTGGTGACGTGGATCCAACATGACACAATTTTCAGGGGCACCAATGGAGAGCCCAATCGAGATCTGGACTCGTTTTTGGAGAAGTGCGACACCTTCAGAATCAATGGTGTGTCGACTGAAGCAATCTGGCTCAGACTATTCCCATTCTCTCTGAGAGATAAAGCCAAACAATGGCTAAAGGGGAAGGACCCCAATACCTTCACAACTTGGGAGAAGTTGTCCAACGCTTTCCTGAACAAGTTCTTTCCCTCGGGGAAGACGATGAAGCTGAGGAGCGAGATCTCCTCCTTCTCCTAAGGCAGCCACGAATCCTTGCATGAGGCATGGATGAGATATAAGGAGATGCAACGGAGATGCCCTCACCATGAGCTCCCCAAATGGCAGATCATTAATTTGTACTACAATGGGTTGAGGGATGGTCTGAAATCTTCAATGGATGTCACGGCTGTAGGGTCCTTCATGTCAAGGAACGAGGAAGATGCCGGAAGCATTCTAGAGAACATGGCATCTAATAATGAGAGGTGGTGCGATGAGCGCGCCATGCCAAGATCTGGTGGAATGCACCAAGTAGAAGAGGTCGACAAATTGTCTAGCAAATTTGAGTTGATATCTACCCAGATCTTGGCATTTATGGTAGGAGCTGGAGGTTCCAACCCTCAGCAGGTGGCAGCAGTAGAAGCTGAAGACTTAGGAGGTTTTGATGGTGGTGATATCTCACCACCGGTGGATCAGGTGAGCGCTCTTTTTTATAAATCGACGGGTAACGTGCCCTATCCACCAAGGACAAGCTCGAATCCGATGTATTCTCCCAATAACCAGAACCACCTGAACCTGAGCAATAGGGCACCATACCAGCAGCCCCAGCAACCTCAGCAAAATTGTATCAACTACCTCGGCAGCAGCAGCAGTTGTACCCGCAGCAACAACAGCCCCAGCAGATGTACCAGCAGTACCCCCCAAGGAATCAGCAGCCCCCTGTAACGGCCTGTTTTCTTCTATACGTAATTCGTATGTTAAGTTAGTATAGAGAGTTATTAGTGGTTTTACTATATATGTTTTTATTATTATCATCATTATAGCTAGAGTATATGATTTAACGATTGCGTTATATTTTTCCCCTAACCTGTGGTTGATGTTGGATGCGGGGGCAAAATCATGATAATCAAATCACACATTTGATCTTCGCTAATCAAATCTTAGACCAAGATGTAAATCCAATCTGATCTTGAAATAAATGTCTAACCGATTCATTAAACCAATCATATATAATCATAAACAATAAGTCCAAAAGAATTATCCTAATCTTATGTTATCTTAATAATCAAATTATATCCAAGTCGTTGTCATCAACTTAATTTCTCTAACTAATCCTATCAAATCTTTCATTAACCAATTTTCCCAAAATTATAATTAATTAAAACCTCACCCTAAATAATATTTCTTAAACTGAAATTTTAATGCAAACTCTAACTAATATCAGGTATTTTAATATGATAATACCTTCATATATTAATACTTCTTAGGTGATAATACTTTCCAAAAGCTGAGTGTTTAATAAATTGATTCATTATATAATAAAAGAAATATGTGTGTGCTAGTTGTAATAGCCCATACAACTAGGACCCTGCGCCCACATTCTTCCCCTGAACCGCTTTCCCCTTCATGCGACCACCCTCCCGTCATTTCTTCCAACAACCCATCACCCCAGTATCTCTCTCCCACGTCCTTTATGCTTGGGGTTTAACAACCCAACCGATGCATGGGCACTGGCCCCGTGTCCCACGCAACTCACCCCACATCCCACAAACTCATGTCCTCTTCCTCTCCGTCCTCCTCCTTCTTCGCACTATCTTCTTCTTAAACCGCCCGGTGACCCGACCTCGTCGCTCCCAAACCCTCGCATCGCTCTCTGACCATCGGACAGAGCCCAGCCCCTCCGACTCACCTCTCACCCAGGCCACCCAGTTCATCGCCTGCAAAGACCCCCAGCATCAAACATGCCGCGCCCCAATACCTCCCTTCGGCCTTCCTCATCGAGCTCCCGCTCTATAGCGCCTCCGCCTTAACTCGCAACTGTCGTCCGCCTTCTACCGTCACCCTCGCTACTCAACTTCCGACGCCTCCAAGCCACACCAACGTCAGCCCCACCTCCCGTTGCCAAACTCTTCAACCACCTGCGTCTGAAATCCTTTCCTCAGCCCTCCATAAAGCCACCGCCTCCTTCATGAACACCCAACCACCGCCATTCTTCGTCGCCTCGAGAACCCGACAGCACGCCCACACCGCCGGAGAGCCCGCACAGCCCTTGCCGACAGCCGACCTCGCCACAAGCCCAGTCCCTCTCGACCACCACCCTCGGAGACCCCCCAGAACCCAGCGGCGTCCAGCGCCTCCTCCGCCTGATTCCCCTACCGGCAACCAACCGCACAGGGACTCTGCCCAGACCCAGCGCCTCAACCCTGAGCGCCCCTGATCACCTCCCCATGTCCTCCCCCAAGTCCCCGGTGACTCAAACCAAACCCCCACTTCTGATCTCCGGCGACCTTTCGCCTCGTCCGACCACCAAATGCCGCTCCTCCATTCATCTCCGCCCACAGATAACACCAACACCGAATTCGCCCTCAGCCTCCCATTATCTCGCCCTCATCGCCGGCGAGCCTGTACACCCCGATTCCCTCTCCCCTGTTTCGAAATCCCCTCCCCTGTCACGAATTCCTTTCCCCTGTTCTCCTTTACCACATGGCAACACCCCCGCACGCCCGCCTCCAGTCACCTCCGAGCAACGCACCCGCCTCCTCTCTCCAACCACCCACGAACCTGCACCCTTGCCACATCCTCCAGGCCCACCTCGCCTTCAACGCACTCCCTCCGATCAACGAACCGCTGCCATTCCCTTCCTTCCTCCGCCAGCAAGCCTCCCGTTTCTCCAACCCCGCAACCATGGCGAGGCCCTCTCCGAGCCCCCAGGCGACATTCCACTCTCCCCACCGCTTGCCTCCACCGCACCTCCGGGCATCCCTCTTCTCACCGACGAGGACCGCCATCCCCCGCCGCCTCAGATCTCCATCCACACCTCCTTTGACCGACCGCTTGATCCCTCGAGGCCGCCCCTTGCTCTGCAGATCCACCGAGTACCGCGCCGATTGCCTCTTTCCAACCACCAAAACAAGCCCCTTGATGCCTCGATTTCTTTTGCAAAGGGAAGGGAGAGGAAGAACAGGTCACGAGGTAAGATGGGTTAATTTATTACTATGTATGTTATTAGAGTTATTATATAAATATTTATAGTTAATGTTTTAGCACTTGTTTTTATTACAGTTAGTAGTGTTTCAGAAGGGTATTATTATTAGCAGCAAGTTGCTTTCGCTCCTTCGTGAACAGTGTTGCCATTCAACACTTCAGCCTACGTTATTAATTAAACTTTCTTAGTTGTGTATATAGGACAGTAACTCACTTGGATGGCTGGCAGCTGTGTGTTATTAATAATGCTTCATGTTACTTGCTTATAAACAGTACTTTTGACTAGCTCATGTTAATATATGAACATCATATGCCTAGTATTTTATCCACATATATTTAAACCATAGGCTTATAAAAGTAAACATGTAAGTCTAGTTATTTTTGAGTAGATATGTTAACAGTATATAATACTGGATGAATGTGTATTATAAGTGGATTTGGCTTGACGTTATAAATTTAATGACGCAGATGAACCACGCATCTCGTCGCGATCATTTGAACACCCGATATCGACTATATCAGGCAAGTGTACAATTCCCTTGTTTTTAAAACATCGTTACAATGAATTGTTAAACCAAGAATTGTTTCACACCATATTGTCTACCATGCTTATAATTAACCTGCTTGTACACACTTGAGTGAATGGATATCGATGGAACGGATTGACAGAATGCTTGAAATCGTGAAATTATGAATTCGTGCGCCCAAGAGGTGAAATAGTGAAATCGTGATGTCATGTGAGTTGACAAACTCGTGCTTGTAATATGGATTAGGCTGGCTCATGTTCCAACAGAACACTTGGGTGGGGTAGTTCAATGTAGTAGAGGCTGGAATGCTATATTGCACTCTCGTGGTGAACTTAACCGACACCTGACCGGGTCGGTGAGTAGAGAGTCACGGGTAGCTCCCGTTGGCTTGGGTGTAATGCTAGTCACTTTTCCCCTCAGACATTGGGCTTTTCACTAGGCACACTTGATTGATTGTTGCGTCCTTTTAATCATGTTGTTACTATAGAGGATTGCGTACTCTGTTAGTTACTCCTGCCTTGTTCGTGTACTAAGATCATGCCTATTGTTGTGCACACTACACTTTTCATGCTTATTGATGTTCACACTACACTTACCGTACACTCCACACTTGTCTCGCTTATTGTTGTACCCACCACACTTGCCATGGTTACTGTTGTACACACCAGCTTGCCATGTTATTGTTGTACACGCACTTACCATGCTTATTGATGTACACAACACATTAATGCCATGCTTATTGTTGTACACACACTTGCCATGTTGTTGCTATACACACACTTGCCATGCTATTTGCTGTACACACCACACTTGCCATGTTTATTGCTGTACACACACTTGCCATGCTATAATTATTGTAAATTCCATTTTTGTTATGCCTATCGCCATCAAATTGTTTTCGAAAACCTTGCCGAGGGTCAAGTTTCTTTTATCTTTTAAATCTTGCCAAGCGACCCTCGCTGACGTATATTTCCTTGTCTTGTGAAATATACGTCAGGTGTTAGACAGGTTTGCAGAGGAGCGAGTCTAGATATTGAGTAGGTTGACCTGAAGTGCATTGCCGCTAAGTTCCTTCGCTCAGGAGCAGTGTGCCTTCGCATCATCTTTGTACTTGTTGTCTCTTTCATTATTTGTATGGGCTTATGACCCTCTCTTCTACTACTTCCATTGTTGTAAATCTTTTTTTGAGACTTGAGATTGTAATAAATTACTTATCTGTGTTGTTTGAGTTGCATGCAAGAACCTGCAAGTTGTTATCACAGACGCGTAATGTGATTAAACCAAGGAGGAAGGAAAAATAAATATCTCCTTCTTGTTTTAAGCACATGCGGACCCGTTCGCGTCCTCGCTCCCAAGTACAATGGGAGCGTGACGTGACGGGTTTTAGTGGTGGCCCATGCAGGTCGTTCTTATGCAAAATACTTCAAACAACATAGGTAGGATTACAATCCAGATTCTCAAGATCATCTTTCATTGAACTCTATCACAGCCATGCTCCTTAGTATTCTTAAACATTAGTTGACCTGTATGGGTCCACCCCCGATCTCGTAGATATCTTTGACATTATATTCATATGTCGATGATCGAAAGCCCAACATTTTGATTCACCGACCCAATTTTCCCTCGTCATATTCACATTCAGATTTTTCTTGTTTTTGATTCACGATACCTCCCACCAAAACGACCATGTCACCGTTTTTCATTTTCAAAACCCTTCCCTTCACTGCTTCATTTTTTCTTGCGGTCATTACACCTTCCTAATAACTTTACTGAATTCCGAGGATGGAATTCTAATAAGGTGGGTAGGATGTAACGGCCCGTTTTCATCTATACGTAATTCGTATGTTAAGTTAGTATAAAGAGTTATTAGTGGTTTTACTATATATGTTTTTATTATTATTATCATAATATCTAGAGTATGTGATTTAACGATTGCGTTATATTTTTTCCCCTACCATGTGGTTGATGTTGGATGCAGGGGCGAAATCATGATAATCAAATCACACCTTTGATCTTCGCTAATCAAATCTTAGAGCAAGATGTAAATCCAATCTGATCCTGATATAAACGTCTAACCGATTCATTAAACCAATCATCTATAATCATAAACAATAAGTCCAAAAGAATTATCCTAATCTTATGTTATCTTAATAATCAAATTATATCCAAGTCGTTGTCATCAACTTAATTTCTCTTACTAATCCTATCAAATCTTTCATTAACCAATTTTCCTAAGATCATAATAAATTAAAACCTCAACCTAAATAATATTTCTAAAACTGAAATTTTAATGCAAACTCTAACTGATATCAGGTATTTGTATATGATAATACCTTCATATATTAATACTTCTTAGATGATAACACTTTCCAAAAGCTGAGTGTTTAATAAATTGATTCACTATATAATAAAAGAAATAGGTGTGTGCTAGTTGTAATAGCCCCTACAACTAGGACCCTGCGCCCACATTCTTCCCCTGAACCGCTTTCCCCTTCATGCGACCACCCTCCCGTCATTTCCTCCAACAACCCATCACCCCAGTATCTCTCTCCCGTGTCCTTTGTGCTTGGGGTTTAACAACCTAACCCATGCATGGGCACTGGCCCCGTGTCCCACGCAACTCACCCCACATCCCACAAACTCACGTCCTCCTCCTCTCCGTCCTCCTTCTTCGCACTATCTTCTTCTTAAACCGCCCGGTGACCCGACCTCGTCGCTCCCAAACCCCCGCATTGCTCTCCGACCATCGGACAGAGCCCAGCCCCTCCGACTCACCTCTCACCCAGGCCATCCAGTTCATCGCCTGCAAAGACCCCCAGCATCGAACATGCCGCGCCCCAATACCTCCCTCCGGCCTTCCTCAGCGAGCTCTCGCTCTCCAGCGCCTCCGCCTTAACTCGCAACTGCCGTCTGCCTTCTACCGTCACCCTCGCTACTTAACTTCCAGCGCCTCCAAGCCACACCAACGTCAGCCCCACCTCCCGTTGCTAAACTCTTCAACCACCGGCGTCCGAACTCCTTTCCTCAGCCCTCCACAAAGCCACCGCCTCATTCATGAACACCCAACCACCGCCATTCTTCGTCGCCTCGAGAGCCCGACAGCACGCCCACACCGTCGGAGAGCCCGCACAGCCCTCGCCGACAGCCGACCTCGCCACAAGCCCTGTCCCTCTCGACCACCACCCTTGGAGACCCCCGCAAAACCCAGCGGCGTCCAGCGCATCCTCCGCCCGATTCCCCTACCGGCAACCAACCGCACGACGACTCCGCCCAGACCCAGCGCCTCAACCTCGAGCGCCCCCGATCACCTCCCCATGTCCTCCCCCAAGTCCCCGACGACTCAACCTAAACCCCCTCTTCTGATCTCCAGAGACCTTTCGCCTCGTCCGACCACCAAATGCCGCTCCTCCGTTCATCTCCGCCCACAGACAACACCAACACCGACTTCGCCCCCAGCCTCACGGTGTCTCGCCCTCATCACCGACGAGCCCGTACACCCCGAATCCCTCTCCCCTGTTTCGAAATCCCCTCCCCTGTCACGAATTCCTTTCCCTTGTTCTCCTCTACCACTCGGCAACACCCCCGCACGCCCGCCTCCAGTCGCCTCCGAGCAACGCACCCTCCTCCTCTCTCCAACCACCCACGAACCCGTACCCTTGCCACATCCTCCAGGCCCACCTCGCCTTCAACGCACTCCCTCCGATCAACGAACCGCTACCATTCCCTTCCTTCCTCTGCCAGTAAGCCTCCCGTTTCCCCAACCCCGCAACCATGGTGAGGCCCTCTCCAAGCCCCCATGCGGCCTTCCACTCTCCCCACCGCTTGCCTCCACCACACCTCCGGGCATCCCTCTTCTCGCCGACGAGGACCGCCATCCCCCGCCGCCTCAGATCTCCATCCATGCCTCCTTTGACCGACCGCTTGATCCCCTGAGGCCGCCCCTTGCTCTGCAGATCCACCGAGTGCCGTGCCAATCGCCTCTTTCCAACCGCCAAAACATGCCCCTTGATGCCTCGATTTCTTCTGCGAAGGAAGGGAGAGGAAGAACATGTCACGAGGTAAGATGGGTTAATTTATTACTATGTATGTTATTAGAGTTATTATATAAATATTTATAGTTAATGTTTTAGCACTTGTTTTTATTACAGTTAGTAGTGTTTCAGAAGGGTATTATTATTAGCAGCAAGTTGCTTTCGCTCCTTCGTGAACAGTGTTGCCATTCAACACTTCAGCCTACGTTATTAATTAAACTTTCTTAGTTGTGTATATAGGACAGTAACTCACTTGGATGGCAGCTGTGTGTTATTAATAATACTTCATGTTACTTGCTTATAAACAGTACTTTTGACTAGCTCATGTTAATATATGAACATCATATGCCTCGTATTTTATCCACATATATTTAAACTATAGGCTTATAAAAGTAATCGTGTAAGTCTAGTTATTTTTGAGTAGATATGTTAATAGTATATAATACTGGATGAATGTGTATTATAAGTGGATTTGGCTTGACGTTATAAATTTAATGACGCAGATGAACCACGCATCTCGTCGCGATCATTTGAACACCCGATATCGACTATATCAGGAAAGTGTACAATTCCCTTGTTTTTAAAACATCGTTACAATGAATTGTTAAACCAAGAATTGTTTCACACCATATTGTCTACCATGCTTATAATTAACCCGCTTGTACACACTTGAGTGAATGGATATCGATGGAACGGATTGACGGAATGCTTGAAATCGTGAAATTATGAATTCGTGCACCCAACAGGCGAAATAGTGAAATCGTGATGTCATGTGAGTTGACAAACTCGTGCTTGTAATATGGATTAGGCTGGCTCGTGTTCCAGCAAAACACTTGGGTGGGGTAGTTCAATGTAGTAGAGGCTGGAATGCTATATTGCACTCTCGTGGTGAACTTGACCGACACCTGGCCGGGTCGGTGAGTAGAGAGCCACGGGTAGCTCCCGTTGGCTTGGGTGTAACGCTAGTCACTTTCCCCCTCAGACATCGGGCTTTTGACTAGGCACACTTGATTGATTGTTGCGTCATTTTAATCATGTTGTTACTATTGAGGATTGTGTACTCTGTTAGTTACTCATGCCTTATTCGTGTACTAAGATCATGCCTATTGCTGTGCACACTACACTTTTCATGCTTATTGATGTTCACACTACACTTGTCGTACACTCCACACTTGTCTTGCTTACTGTAACGGTCTATTTTCATCAAGACAAACTATTTACGGATTTGACCAATTTTTCAATTTTTAAACTATTTTATAATGGTTTGTTAGAAGTTTTACTGATTTCAAAAATTTCTTATAAAAATATTTTGAAGTACCAGACTAGTTATGGAATATTTTAGTAAGATCAGATTTCATCAAATACTCATAACATTTCTGATAAAATTCATTTTCAGTTTTTACCGTTTTGACTTAATGAATTTATTTTTCCATACAAACATCATCAAAACGATTTCAAACTTTTACAGTAACACTAAATGATCATTTAAGGCTTCCCACGTTAATTTCGTAATTTTTTGAAGTCAAACCAATAGAGAACCCGCAAACCCGCTTCCTAAACGTTTTACCTTAAAACTAGTATTTCCATAGCTCAAACCCTGTAACGGTCTTCATATTCGCAATCCTTGTGACGACACGGTCCCGTGGGTATGTTTTCGTAATTTTTCGGACACGTTTACTAGTAGGGGTAAAAACGTAATTTCGTTTTTGTAATTTGCTAAATATTTTCACTAACGGGGGTTTTACTTTTACTAATTACATTAGTTAATTAATTTATCTAACCGTATGTTAACACGAGGTTCATGCCTAATACCATTTTCCACATTTAGTCTAAAGTAACATTAATTACAACCTAACGTATTAAATAGGATTGACTAAATATTAAATACCCTAATTAATTATTAATTTAATTAGCTATAAAATACCCTAACCCTATCTCTAAACACACGCACCCAGTATCTCAGCTCTCTCTCTCCCCGTTAATCTCTATCCCTCTCTAACTGTGAACGCCCTCACCCCCGCTCCGAAGGAGCTCACCGGCTGCTCCACCCATCTTCCCGTCGAAGCACTGCCGCCCTCCGGCCTTCAACCCCCAGCACCGGCGACACCAACGATGGGCCCCCACCATCGCAGCACCCCGCCACATCACCGCTCGCCACCGAGCAACCCGGCCCCCATGCTGTTTCGCCTCCGTCCAGTTTCCCACTCACGACGACGAAGCGGCCGCCACACCGACGCTGGAACGAACCCCGCCTCGCCGTGCTTCGAAGAGCAACCCGCAACACCGCCGTCCGCCTTCCCGAGCGCTCCACAGCCCCGCTCTCGCCCGCTGTCAGCCTCCGCTGCTTCATCGCCGGTGCTCCTCTGACAACCCACGAGTACGCTGCTACACGGCCTCCCACGGTCGTCGTCCCCGCCTTCTTCCCTCGCCCGAGCTTCCCCGACGATCGCCGTGACCTACCGCCCGCTGTCACTCCTCCGCTTCCTCGCTGCAAAGCCTCCACCGCCTCCTGTTGATGCCCGCCTCCGAGCTCCCCGAGTCGCCACCGGAGCAACCCGAGCAGCTCCTCCGAAGCGACGTCGCCGCACTCGATCGCCGTCGCCCCGCCTAACGCCTCCGCCGTTCGCCGCGGGAGACCCCGCCACCGTGCATGCTCGCGAGAACACGAGGGTGGGTTAATTTCGAACTGTGTATTTTTTTAATACGAATCCGTATATAAAAGTGTATACTCATATTTTAATAATTATTAAATGGGCTTAATGGTTTTAAATTAATAATAAATAATATAGAGGCCAGAAAAATATGCGGATAGCTCCAGAAAATCAGAAATGACGTTCTGGACCCAATGGCACTAGTTTCGTCTCAATCGGACGCTTAGATTTTCCGCAATTAATTTTTAAGCCTAAAAGTTAAATATGTTATTTTCATTCAAACATCAGTAACTCACTATTTTCACGTAAACTAATATATGATAAAAATATATGTTAAAATACTCTCCAAGACGGCCATTTTGACAGTTCATTTGCAACTTTCCGATGCAGATTGCATCCGGAATAAATTATTGAATAATTACGTAGTTAATTAAAAATTAGTTTTAAATCTATTTTGAGCTTTTAAAAATTATAAAAATTACTACAAGCTTCCGAAAAATATTTCCTCTTACAGTAAAATTATTTTCCTTATATTTGGGCTATAGAAAAATTTAGAACACTTTTTGACAACGTTTCAATCGATTATAAAAATCGGAACGATAAGATTAAATAGGTAGAAAATAGGGTAATCCGTAACTAATGTTTTCTTGTGTTTTCAGGTACCAATTCCCATGCACCAGCTCCTTTATAAGCTATTGCTCCAACCTCGTCTTACCACGACGATCTCAAACAGTGTAAGTCACTCTAATTCTAACTTTGGAAATCTGGATAGTGTACTCGTATGAACTTAGGACCGGTAAGTCACTCTAATTCTATCATTAGAAATCTGGATAGTGTACTCGTATGAACTTAGGACATGCCACCTAGTCTCAGAACAGCTTTTGACTTGAACAATTGAATAGAGACCTAATTAACTTGAGAACTAATTAATAGTGGAATGACCAAATGACTAAATTGGGATAATGCACTTTTATGAAATTTGATATCAAAGTTGTTGGACTTCAAATCATTGCTCGGACTAAATTGAGATAGTGCACTTTTATTGGATATCATAGTTGTTGGACTTCAAAGCATTGCTCAGGACTGATATTCTCTGTTGAGGATTCTGCCTTGACTTTTCAGCAAGTAAATACCATATATGTGATTTGTTGTACTCATTGATGGATGTATTGTTGTACACATTGTTGGATGTACGAAATGATGGGCCTATGTGGCCATACGGATACAGATATGGATACGGACACGGATACTGATACAGTTATAAATGTGAAATGTGATACAACATGGGTTGGGGTAGTCTTGAGCTACGTAGTGTGCGGGAGTGACCGGGTCCACCCTTATTAGTTAAGCTGTACCATCACCCTGAAGGGAATGGTAGGTAGATATTCCACGAGTTGCTACGTTGGATGGGTGCACTTCTAGTTGCATATCGTACACTCGAGCTAAGACTGTGCACTAGCTGATTGATACAGGGCCCATGAGGCCATATTGATACGAACACTGATGTGAACATTGGACTATAATAATACACGGGATACGGGGTAGTCTTGAGCTATGAAGTGTGCGGGAGTGACCGGGTTCACCCTTATTAGTTAAGCTGTACCATCACCCTGCAGGAATGGTAGGTAGATATTCCACGAGTTGCTCCGTGGGATGGGTGCACTTCTGGTTGCATATCGTACACTCGAGCCAAGGCTGATGCACTAGTTTGATTGCTGTATTATACTCATGGTTGTTTGTATTGTTGGAAAACACTATTGGGCCCTCGAGCATATTTACGGAGCACATTTACGGAGCACACTATTGGGCCCTTGCGGTATTTAAGACTGATGCACTAGTTTAATTGATGTTGCACTAATTGATAATGGATTGATACCATTGTTTCAGTCACGACTACTACTATTCTACGGACTAAGTTGAGACTACTCGAACGTGATAGAACAGTTTAATAATGAGCGGTCTTAAATTACGACCAAATCAATGTCTAGAAAGGAAATGGGAAGGGGGTTGGTCAACCAAGGGACTTGTTCCTGCGGTCTTTGAAGTGACCTGTGCCTTCAAGCCCTGACTGACTGGCTGATTTGGAAGTTAAGTTAGACTTCTTATTATTAGGCCCGCCAACACTATTAGATAGCCAAACGACGCTCATCTTTTCTTAAGTAGTACTAGATCGATCTATTGTCAACCCATTGGTCAAAACATTGTTAACCTGGTTGTCTTACTATTGCCATTCCATTGGTCAAAACATTGTTATTACCACATGCCACGCCACAGTCGCTACTTTTGCACTTGTACAGTCATCCTTACTTTATGCATTACATACCACATCTGAATAGTTACCAGTTCTTTACTTACCACTCTTACATACATGTCAGCTCATACTTTACTTTTGTACCTATCTGACCATCTTTTGTTTACTATATTCTGTTCCATACTTTTGCACTACTTTGTTTCCATTGCTAGAATTGTTGTGACTTACCTACGGTTTCATCTCTGTGGCACCGCAGACGACTTACATATGGAGGCAGATGCTCTAGAGTTAATAGCGCCAGAATTTGACC